>JAKCOX010000002.1:32654535-32752035 GCA_022605575.1 Laterallus jamaicensis coturniculus | reverse complement strand
GGGAAGAGGTATCCCACTGACCTGGCGCCCGGAGTAACAGATGCGGCTGCTGCCGCAGAGGATCAGGTTTTATTTGGCTTGGTGCGTGGAGCAGCGTGTACCCGCAGTTGTATAAAAGATGAATAGAACCTCGAAGGGCCGGCCTGGCTGCTGCGGCTCAGCGCATCATTGTTCCAGCTTGTTGAGCCTTACCGAGCGGGAAGGGGATAGAGGAAGGGATTTGAATAGCACTGCGGTTCAGGAAGGAGATTCATAATTTTAGTATAATCAGCGTGTTGGTCTGCCTCACGGTGACAGGTTGAGTTTATCTCGGAGAGGCTGCTCTGTGAAATAGGCCATTAAAACTAGAAAGCCCAGCGTCGGGAGGGAATGGCTGCATAGTTTCCCTTCCCTAAGACCTGCTGTCCTGTGTTTTTTCTGCCCTCCTCTCTTTCTGGATGCTGCCTGGATGCTGGGTGGGCAAGAACTGTCACGTGTTAATCCAGTGTAATTTAATGAATCAAACCCAGATTTCAGGGGTTCCTGCCTTACACATAAAAATGGCAGTTGGTTACATATAAGCAGTTGTAGCGGGGTACAAACTTGTCTTTTAGAGCTATGCAGAAAAAGCAGATGTTTTTAAAATGCTGGAAGAAGGGCAGAGTGCTTGGGCTGTGTTCTGGTTTCATCAAAGGGCATGGTGCAATTGGCTCGGGTAGCACCAAGTTTTCACCCTCCCAATTTATGATGCTCTGTAAGAGATAAAGGCAATTTTAAATGTTATTGCTGTCTATACACAGTTATTTTCTTCAGACGGTTTTGTAAATTTGTGAGAAATGGTCAATTGTTTGACATCCAATGTTGTTTGTTCAGCAGCCTTTTGTATTTCAAGCATATCTTTTAATACTGAACCTTAACAAGAAGGGCACTACTCCCCACATAGTGCAACACGGTCTGGATGAACTGTCATATCATTTATTGATTCCATAACCAGTTATCTCACTGAGATGTCTTTTATAAAAACTGCTGATAGTGATTTGGGAGAAGGGAGGGGGAAAAAAAGAAAAAGCTGTTCCACCTACTACTATAGTATCTGAGGTACTAGGAAACCATCATGTCTGTGCTGAGCTGCAGTTGTTCATCATTCCTCTGTCTCAAACATATACCTTGCATTGACCTGGTTGAGGGACTGTGTTCGATGCTTTTAACTTTTGTTTTGGGTTAGGATTTTTTTAAATATTTCTTTTTATAATATAATACAAGATCTTTTGAATTTATATCATCACCTGATCCAGAACAGGTTTCATCAACATAGTGTTGAATCCAGCAATCAATGCATTTGATTTTGCTGTAGTAATTACTAGAACACCCCCAAGTTGTGATGTATGTACTATTCCTGGAAAGCTGTAAGGGGAGTTGTACCAACAGAGTAAACTTCCCCAATAGCAGTGGGGTGGAGGGCTGCGGTTTTCTGGTTTGCTTGTTGCTTTGTCTTACTCTCCCTCTCTCTACTGCCCTCCCCCTTTCCCCGCCCCCCAACTCCTGCTGGCAATACATCGTTGGTTCATGCTTTGAAGCATGAATATATTTATCCTTTTTGAGACTTAATGGTGCTGGTTAAAGATGATACCACCCCATCTGCACACTACCAGTTCTGCCTGGTGAGATAGTTCATACAAAATTTCTCCCCATTTGATGTAGAAAAAATGGTTTCAACAATGAGAGCCCATCAATGTAAAGAGTTTAATCTGGCTGAATTTGCTGAGTAGAAGTTTTACTGTTTATACCTTAACTAATTAATTTCAGTAATGGGCTTTTGTAAGTGACTTGCCAAGATGTTGTTCCCCATTTAAAATTGTTTAGTTACATTTCACTTTATTGGACAGTGATTTGTGATTTTTGGAGTTATTGAGTGGTGCTGATCTCTTAAGCTTAGATAAAGGATTTTTGGAGCAGACTAGTTGATCTGTCACATGTGGCATTGTTGGTCTCACAATACATACATTGGAGCAAATCTTCAAATGTACTTAAGGAAATTTCAGGCACAGTTGAGGGGGGGACCCAAACATCCCTCTGGCTGCAAAGCTCCACTGACTTGTTCTGTATAATAAATTTTGCTTAACACTGTGCTGATTTCCTCTGAGCCATAGAGGCCTGAGTGGTGCAGGGGGGTTAATCATGGCATAAGGATTTTCTAGTCACTCTCCCGTTCAGTCAGGGGTACTCTGTGTCCGTGATATTGTGTGTGTGTGTGTAGAGAACAGGGGTTTGCTGTTGCTCTTCCAATGCCATCAGTATCCTCCCCTTACCAGTTGTACTTGTCCCCTTTTTCAAGGTACATTTACAGAAGCACTTAAAAGGTAAAAGATTTAGATCATTATGTTTCCCAGCTTCTTGGACTGCCCTTTTGTGGTGATTGAACACTGTACCTTATTTTGATGGGCTGGTTTTACCCAAGGCAGACAGTGAGTCTGAAGAAATCTGTGTCTGTTTTAGGACCCAAATGCAACAGAAATAATTTCTACTGCATTTATGAATAACGTGAATGAAGTGCCTTAGGGCACCTGAAATGTTTGGAAGAGACTGATGGTGTTTGTGGAGGGCCAAAACACTTAGAGGACAGAGGGGAATGTGTGCCGGTAGTGTAACCCATGAGTCCCCTTGTAATGGAAATGAAATTGGCCAAAAATTAACAGTAAGAGTGGAAGCATGGGCTCTTTGGTACTTCACTGTTACTAGTATCTTCTAGTAGGTCTTGGAGGTAGAAGGAAGCAATGCCTGTGGATGGAACTATACCTCTGGAAGAAGCATGTGGGAAGGGACTGGCACACTCCCTTCCTCTGAGCTGGAGAGAAGAGCTTGCTTGCTCTTCCAATACTGTCATCTACTCTAATAAAGGTATCATCTCTTGCTGCAGGTTGTTTTTCCATAACAAGTTTGGATTTTTCAGGGAGTCCCTTCAATACTTATCCCTTTCCTGGCAGAATTTGAAATGGTTTAGAAGATGTACTTAAAAGCTGAACATAGGTTGAATTGCCTTGCCTCATGAGGGTTGGATGCAGCCAGAGTCACTGTACTCTAAATATTGCCCGTGCTATTGGGATAACCTTTCCTGTTTCAGAACAGCAGCAGACTTTGGCACGGGCCGATCTCTTCTTACTTTTGTTTTTAAAATAAAGTTAAGCTTGTTAGTACTATGCTACATGTCGATGGTGACTAATGAAATACACTGCCCTAAATTCATAAAGCGCTGAAATTACTTAATATGATTTGCTTTAAAATAAATATTCAAAAAAGTAGTCTTTTGTTTCACTTGAAACACTTGCTATTACATCCTTTTGAAAATGTCAGATACAGTGATCGTAAGATAAAATCTCACTGTTTATAGTGAACAATTCATGCATTGCTATTGTAAAAAAAGTATTACTCTTTTTTCTTGTTATTGTTGGGTTTGTTTTTTTTTTATTTTTTAAATGTGCTTGCCAAATGCATGAGTGTATTTTTGACATTGTTTATCCTGCACGGGCTTGGAGAGATATTCCTTTTCCAGAATTAATAGCATCTAACACCGTTCATTTTTCTGGCATGTACTAGAGAGCATGCAAAGCAAGCTAAATTCCTGGGGAGGAACATTGTCTTAGGCATTTGCTTTATCTGTTCATTCCAGTAGATGGCTACAGTTCACTACCAAATTGTGGCTATAATAGATTTTTTACAGTAAGTAAATCAGGAGATGAAGGTTGAATTACTATAAATGAGTTGACCTGTACATTTTTCTTATTTCATGTGCTTAGTCATGCACTATTCACTATTTTTCTATCTACACCTTTTTCAAACTACAGAAAAATGTTACAGTGCTACTTTTTGGGTTGGTTTTTTTTTTCCCCCCTTAGTCAAGGTTTAACAATATAAGTAAGTAACTCTTCTAGAAATCTGCTGCAGTTTTCTAGTATTTCTAATTGTGCATCATTAGAAGCATGCTTACAGTGTCCGAGCGCTGAAGGAACTAAATCGCTGCAAAGCTGTTTGTTAGTGTTATAAGAGTGGACACTTCCAGAGGCTCAGCAATCTTTTTATTTTGTTCCTGGGTTTAAGCATATTAAATGGAAAGTGGCCGTTTATCACTTGCGTTTGCCAAGTTGACTTTAGCTTTTATAGAAGCAGATGTTTTCTAGTAAGCCTTTTCAGCGTTAAGCAAGAAGCGGCGACTTTAACACATACAAAAGTATGTTTACCCTTGCGTTTCATCGGTGTTGTACTTTGTAAGGTTTCATTACTCTCGATTTCCATCCAGGTCTTTTCTTTTTTTTTAAACCTAATTTGCATACAACGAAGTTGATACAAAGGAATTTCTTTTAAGCCCCTGGAATAGCAGCTTGCTTCTGAAAAGCTACTCATTAGCAGTTCGCAGAGCGGAATTCTTTCAAGGGTACATTACTCGTTTGTACTGTATGAAGTAGATTGCAGTACAACGTTGAAATATTAGGTATGCCTTTTGACTTCCTCAGATCGAGCGATTCTGAATTCATCATGTAAACTAGTGAATATTTTGCTTTAATTTTCCATGAGAAGGAAGTGTTGAGACTGACTTTTATTTGTACTCGTATTTGCTGGTAAACGCTGCTACCATACCGCTTTAATTTTATCATATTAGTTTCGTTTTTGCCTTACAACAGCTACAAGCTGAGCGCAGCAATTTAAGGTGCAGATTTTTGTTATTTTACAAATGAAAGGGCCATTTTTTGCATTAACTGCTATGCTGTGCTATTGCAGTTTTAGGTCCCTTTGCAATCAACTGCCAATTTATATAGCTGGCTACAACTGCTTAATCTATTATTAATAAGCAGTGCTACTGAGCTCTACAAATGATAAAAATGGTACCAGTTTTATACAGGAATTTCATTTTCATATCCAAACTACATACAATAACTTTGTTCTCTACCATGAAGATAAATGTCTTAATTATTTATAAATTCTGTATATTTTATGGTATCGATTTAAGGATTCATTCATTATGCCTGCAATATATTGAGAGGCCTTAGCTGTAACTAAAATATTTTTCATTTACCCATTTAGTTACGATGTCATAGTTTTAAGGGCCAAAATTTAATTTGTTTACAGAATAGTTTTACAGTTTAATACTGGGTTGAGTATTCTAGAAAATAAATGAATGCTGTGTTTTTCTTAAGTTCTAAAATTGAGTGTTTTGGATTATGTGTGTAAAATCTCAGCTTTCTTTTATGTTTAGATTTTTATTCGAGCCACATGATTCATTAAAGGAGTTTGTCCTCTGAGGGGAAAATGTATTTGACCCCTTCTGGAGAGCATATACAAGAAGTTCATCAAGAATCACAGATTTTAATAAGGCAAACAGTGTTAGTTCTGTCCCCTCCGGTGTTTGTGGAGCCGGGACATGCCCAGGATTTGGTCCTTACGCTGTGCAAATACGTCGTATATCCTAGAGAGCACCTGGCTGTGGTTAGGACATCTCCGTCATGAGAAGGATTGTACCTGGAGGGCAATTATGGTCAGGACAAGGGATGCACAATAATAAGTCCCTGGAGGACTTTAACGGGCTACAGAAAGGAAAACTAAAAAAAAAACCCAACCAACCCAAAAACAAAACCTGAAAGAGGGGGAAAAAAAAATAAAATTACTGAGGTAGCAATTGTGCCTCTAAGAACGGGCTGTGAGATGCTAAACAGTGTTTGCTTAGAGTGTATTTCTAGTCATGTAAACTTGTGTCTAATCACGTATTTCAATTTCTTGGAACCCCCTTCAGAATTTGTTTACCCAGTTATTTAGGAAGAATTTAGAGATTTATTAAGCGTGTTCATTGTTGTTTTTATGTAATATGCTTCCTACGTTAAGCATTTCCACAAACGATTCACTAGTCGCAGCGAGTTGGGCATTATTATTATTATTGTTTTCTTCCCCCTTTCTGAGATTCCATTTCAGCTGAATTGTTGTGTCTCTCTTTCCCACAGCCTTTAGATGGTTTAAACGCACGTACACGTGCAGGGATGCGAAGAAGTTTAGCTTGAAAGGCAGGACGCAGAGGCATAGGGAACCAGAACAGGAAAAAAACCCTGTCTGTCTGTCCTTCGGAGTGACCGGGTATGGGGGGCACAGGACCGTTAACACGCCGGGATGCTGCGCTGTCATTCTCTTTCCCTGCCCGGTATGAAATCCACGCGCGGCCTCTCTCACCTCCCAACTCTTGGCAGCGGCGCGCGTGGCAATAGCGCTCGCTCCTCGGTGGGACATCGACCAACCGTTTACACCCCAGGGGGGGTGTTGGGGCTTTTTCCCCCCCCTTTTTTGTTTGCTTTTGTGTGTGTGTCCCTCTTCCCTCATGTGTGAGCTGGCACGCAGGGCTGCCTCTCCTACCTTGCCCAAAGGGTTTCCCGCGGCGGGCAGCCGAGGCCAGCCCGCGGCCTGCGCCCCTGCCCGCACCGTGGGCCCGGAGGTCCGGCAGCGGGCCGGGGTCGGCGGTGCCCCTCCTTGCTTAGCCGCTAGGGAGTGTCGGAGGGAGAGCCTCAGATTAATTTCCCGCTTTTCCTGCGAAAACCCTGCTTTAACTTCACCTCCAGCAGCAGCAGCAGCAGCACTTGTGTGTTATAAATAGATTCAAACATTGCAAAGGCATTTATCTTTATGATCTTTAGGAGGATTTAAAGGTAAAGCGTGGAACGTTTTATAAGTAAAAACGAATTCTCTCTTTTTTTTTTGCTCAGATTGCGTGTCTGCTCGTAATACCACTAACACATCTAGTTAATGGTAAACTTATTTGCATAATTTTGATAGTAAGTGCATCATACCTGCCTGGTAAAGAGGTAAACATTTTTAATCTGATAGGGGCTGAAAAACAGCAGCTTGTCTTTATCTAATTATTTCCTTAAAGGTTGCTCAGCAAATGTCATGTATTTTACTAACAGTATGCTTGCTTGGAACAAGACAAGATATTTACATTACAGTGAATCAAGAATCACAGGAAAAAGTGCAATTGTCTTTAAAATGCATTTTGATGGCTAAGCGAGCTCGGATTCGGCACGGTTGGTGTGCCATAATATTTAACGAAATAGCGAGTGCCTCTTTAAGGGCTGACAAACAAAATTACACCCGTTTCCCTTTATATACTGATCCCAGGATCTTACATTTAAATGAGATAAGTAGTAGATACAGCAAAACTTGTGAATTCTTTTCCTTCCACCTGGGGAGTTTAATAGAAAAAAAAATAAAACGTAACGAGCGTGTTAGGGTGGCTGACATCAGGTCTGCATTATATGTTTGTTTGCCTAGGGTGCTCTCATAAAAAATAAAGCAGAGCTTTATACAGTTATAGTGTGCACTAAATTTGTGTTCAACATCCATAAATAAAATATTCAAGTATCTCGGAAGAAAAACTATTGTTTTGAGGTATTTGCAGGGCAAAAAAAAAAAAAAAAAGCCACTCTTGTGAAGGATAGAGGGTTTCTTTTGGTTTGGCTTTTTATTTTTCATCATAGTTGCTACATACCTTCACTATTGCTTTTGCCTCTTCTGTCAGTATGGAATTTCTAAAACCTATCTTTAAAAAAAAAAAATCAGAGACAAACCCACCCATTTATGCATCAGTATGTTTTGGTTCTGAGTAAGCAAACTGTATGCCTAATGATTTCATAAGAATTTAATATTGTGTGTTTTACAGATGGAAAAATGTTGATAAATTTAGGTTAATTTCAGCTCTATTTATGGAACTACTTATGCATTTTTTAAAAGAAACAGAGTCTTCTTAAATTATATATAGCTGGGAAAAGGGTCTGTTGTTTATTTTATTTTAAATATTAGATTGTCCCTGAACGAGGCAGAAAGAGTATTATGTAGAACACTACTTATAGAAACAGCAAACTAGTAAATCTATGCTGCGCTGGAGTAGAATGTTATATTATTCTGATAATATTTGACTTTTGCACAATATTTAAATGAACATTAGTATAAATAGGAATGCTTAACTAAAACACAAGTTCATCGTGTAGGCTAATGCATTACTCTTGTATATTTGTACATGAGTGAACAATTATTCTAAAAAGTTTATACATGTGTTCCAGTGACAAAAGTTGTATTAAAACAAACTGTTCCGATAGCGGTGACAGAAGACATGGTTGATGGTTGTGTTTGAGAAGTAAATGGGCAAAATATTTGTGGATCTTTTAATGATTACAGTTCTTGATAGCTTTCATAAGAGTGCACATAATTTGTGACAACTCTAATAAAAAAACGTGGCAGCAAAACTTTCTGAGTTAGCGGCAAAGTAAATGGGGCAGGTTTTGCATTTTGAACAGAAATCTTATGAACTGTGATTGAATTTGTCGTGAAAGTGTGTCAGAATTAATAAAGTATTTACGTGCAAGGTTGCTGGGCTTTGCAGACTGGTTAGGGCTGAGGATTGGTTAACATGAAAAGTCATTTCTGTGCATTTGGTACTAGACAGCAAAGGACAAATGTACTTCTGTGCATTTCAGATCATAATGCCATTTCTCATTTCAAACCATTTTTGTCAGGACACCAGGCAAAACAATGATGCTTTGAGGACGTAATTAAAGATATTGTTCAAAGAACAACTTTCTGCATATTTGAATTATTACTGTCATCAAAATCATACAAATATGGAAATATGATTGCCAGAAGCACATAAATCAATGATCAGCATGGCCTCAAAATCCAATAAATATGTAGAGTTAAATACTTTAAAATGCAAATTGCATCTGATAATTTGCATATGGTAGAATTTAAAGGAAATTTTGTTGCTTAACAACCTCTAAGGTAGCAGTTCGGGCTATGGGTAAACATAGATTTTTTTATTCATCATTGGTCAAGTTGCAAGATTTGATAAATGATAGGAGACTGCTTTCCTTGGTTAAAATGACTGCATTCTTTACTGAATCCTGAAACTGCCTTGAAGTCATCTGAATAATTAAGAGTTAATTATTCTTCATCCATCTAAATCAGAAAAGGACAGATTTAGGGAAGGAATTTATAATTTTTGCCTCACGTCCTGTCATGTCGTAATGTGATAAACTAAACTGACTCCAAATAATATCTAGTGACCTTATAGTAATTACGCCTCACAAAACATTTTGGTTGAAATTTTTTAATTGCTTACATCGATTCCAGAAACTACATGGTAACAGACTCTGGAGTTTAATTGTGTTCAAAAAAAAAAAAAAAAAGCAATATAAAATTCCTATTCCATTACTATTCTAGTTTAGTTTTATCAGGGTAGATACTGTACCAGGTCTTTTACTTTCTTCCCCGTGATAGTGCCTCTCTCTCTCTCTTCTCTGTTCTGCTGTTTTTGTATGCAAGCTGTTATTTTTGAAGAAGAATTAATATATACAGCTGGGTTATTACTTTTTTTTTTTCTTTTAAAGAAAAACTTCCCCTGTTTAGCAAAACCAGTGATTTGTCAGTGGCATCAATCCAGTTTGCTTGCCTTTTTGCCACCTGAATAAAAGGTATCCCTAAATACCAGAATAGTCTGGCATCTATCTCCCTGTGAAAAGGGGGACAGTTTCACAATTCAGGATTGAAGCCTGTTTGTATTTGCGAATTTCAAAGTAAAAAAGATTTCTTTTTCCAAGAGGAAGGGTTTACAAATGTTTACTGATCACAAGAGGAATTGTAATAAAGAAATCAATATGCATGATCCCTTTTCATGTAGTACAACAAGGTTACACTGTTAGGTTAAGTACAGGCTGCATTCCTTTTCAGAAAATCAATTTGCTGTATAGTGTGCAACAGCAAGTCTCTTCTGAAAGAGTCATTTTATGTTGTGCACACAGTAAATTCTATATTGATGCCTTCAAATAGTATTGACTGATTAAAAAAAAACCCAGAAAAAAACACTAAGCACAGAAACCTTAGCAGAGTATTCTCATTTTCAAGTAATTGTTTTCTTGCTAATTATTTAATTCGTTTCTAAGAGATAAACTGATAAAACATGTTCTTACATAGCCTTTAAATTATTAATACTGTAAAACTGGTGGTGTGACATTATTTTCAAAATCTTCTAAAATATTATGTTCATAATAGCAGCAGAATACCATACATGATTTCAAGTACTGTAGGTTTAACACAGACCTTATTTGCTGAATTCAGAGGGTTGGTGGCTTTTTGATGTTTGTTTGTTTCTGGGTTGGTTTGGGTGGGCTTTTTACATTTATTTTAAGTCCCGGTCATTGTTTGCAAAAGAAAATAATATGCAATTCTTTTGAGTTGTTGGGGTTGCGTACATTTAAACCCTGATGGAGCTTGCAAAGCAACACTGGGTTTTTGTAAAGATTATCTGTTACCTGTCTGGATTGCAAACAAAACGAGCAGTGCATAGAGAGGGAGGGGAAAAGTTAGTAACTGTACTCAACCCCCTTAGACATAACATGGCTTAAAAGCCAGTTTTTATAAGGGGAATATATGGAAGCGTGGTTTATTTTCAGTTCTTGTTTTCTCAGAACATAAAATTATGTCTTTTAAAATGCTTTGACCATTTTTGATGCAACTGTTCAATTGTAAAGACAATCTTTTGCTTTTTGTGTGTTTTTTACTGAACAGTTCTTGATGGACTCTGACTTTTCCTTTTATTTCTGTCAACCCAATTACAGTACATTAGAGCGCACCCTGATCCTACTTGTTTGCCTGTTACGCAGTGTATATGTTTAACTCATAAGCATGTTCATTTAGATATTTCAGTCTGATCATGCCGAATGTCTTGCAGCAACACATATGTTCTACAGAACATTAGATACTTCCAACCTTAGCTATTCACTCTAGAAATTGTAAAATGCAAATATATACGGTTTGATTACTTATGAGCTGTCATGTCTGAAAAATCTTTAATTTCCCAATTTGTTGCTCCTCTGTCAAATTCTGTTGTTTGTTATTATGCCCTAAGTAAAGTCAGGTTTTAATTGGAGAGAATTTCATTCATTAAAATTTGAATTACTCTAGAATAATACCAGGAATTTGAATTAGAAAACTGGACAGACTGTGTATATATTTACACCCAAAGTTAAAATCCCATTTGCTACTATTTCATGTTACAAAAAAAAGAAAAAGGTTCACATTTAAAGGCAGGCTGGTATTTAGCATTTACCAGTACTAGAAAGCCACTTACCTAATGATGCAGCTATTTCCCATGCTTTTTATTTTTTTGTTAAGTTTAAAAGATTTGCTTCCTGCACTGGAAAGGAAGTGATTCAAAAGGCTGGCTGCATTTGGTTTGTTTTCTGGGCACAAAAATCCATATCCAAGACTACTTTAGGTATATCTCATTGTTTAGAAACCCTGGGTTGCTGTTTGTTTGCAGCATTCTTGTTAGGGATCTGAATTGCCCAAACAACAATGTAAACCAAGCCAGGCATAGCAGCAGACAGAAAAATACATTCAACTAGTGGGATCATGGATTTGTTTGATTCAGGTAATTGAAAGTGTTTCATACTATTATTGCAACTTGAAGGCTTGTTTAAGTGTCTAGCTGTCAGTCAGTTTGGAAGGTGAAAAGTATTCGATTGTCACTCTGTCAGTCAATAGAGATGAGAACTGTCTGCCTAATGGATTTCTTTACGTAGATGTCTGCATGGAGGTAGAAGTAAAATCAATGTGTTGTCATGTGCAAGTACGCTGCATCAAACTGCCAGGTGAAATGCAACTGTATTTCTGTAACGTCTACATCCTTGTATTGTTTGTGGGAGACAGACAGATGCTCTCTGTATTTACAGGTAACAAACTCTGTGTGGTCACACATGAAGGTTTATTTTTGAACATTTTATAAATAGTTTGATCTATTTCCACTTGTTCCAGAGGGTGGTTTTTTTCGTTTTCCTTGATCATATCAAGGATCAATACTCAAAAAACAAGATTCAACGTAGTAGGAAAAAGCATAGGTTGTTATTCCATGAGACTCAGACTACTAAGATTTTTCTTTTAAACCTGGGTTTCTGCATGTTTTCTGCTTGTCAATGATGACATACTGAGCTAACTGCGTTTCCTGCTTGAGTTTTGGCTGTTAGGTTAACTACATTTATTAGAATGTGTGTTGGCTTCCTATAGCAAAAGGGGAAGAGATGGTTTCTTGAATAACAGAGGACATGCACCCATGGGCTCTCAAGACTCTTGAAGAAATGGGCATCAGTCTGCAACCCTGGTTCTTTTTCTGGGAGATGCTTTGCTTACACTGGAAACTTCTGCTGAAGGGGATCTGATAGCAAAGTGGCATCTGGAAAATAGTTACCTCATGTTAGAATGGTAGCAGCGTTTCTTACAGTTCCCACTAATGCTGGGCTTAATCCTATATAAAATAGGTGTGTTATGGCAGTAGCCAAAGTTCTTGTTCAAAATTGTTTTCCAGTTAAGTGATACAGAAACACCTATAAAGACATGATTCTTTGCCCCATTGAAGGCAGCGGGCTACAATGAGAGATACCAGCTTCAGAAAAATGCTGATACAGTCACATATTTCCTTTTGTGGTATTTGTATCAGGGTGCTATTTTTGATAATTAAAATATGTAGCCCTTAGCTGCTGTTGTAGGGGAAAAAGGAAAAGGAGTAATAACTAATTCCCAGCTAAGGAACTCAACTGTGTGTAATGAAGAGTGTAAGTGGTGGAGACTGGTAATAAAACCAAAGATAGAACTTTGAAAGAAGTATCAGGGGTTTGAGTTTGGTTCTGATAATTTCAAGATGAAAGAAAAAATATTGTAGAAGATGGCTCCTGAGAAGTAAGAGGCAGGGCTGTGAAGGATCAGTCACATTTTTAATTCTTTTTTTTTTTTTTTTTTTCAACTTGAACGAGTACTTCCAGTTATTGCAGCAAACAATGCAGGCATTCTGCTGGTGGCAGTCTTGATTGTTCCCAGATTGCTGTGTCTCCTGTTTAGGGATGAAGAGGGAAAATAATGTGTGGTACTTATAACTGAAGGTCTGAGAGGGTTTATGGAGATAGGCACAAGTTCATAGACTTAAGGCAGAAGGAAATAGTAGGATCATCTAACCTGCTATCCATCGCAGAACCAGTTGCATAATTTCACCCAGAGTGTGTTAGTTTTGGCACTTTCTAATTGGCATACTTTACTGCCCACATGCCATTTAATGCTCAGCTTGTGTCACTTATTCTAGAGGAAACAGAAGATGCTGTAGTGCATAAAATACACAGCATTAGGGTTTAAGCTAGACCATGACTACCTATCACTTTTGAGCTAAAGGTCCAGTTAGAAGAGCTGGCAGCAGGAGGAGGTGATCTTGTGTGGACAGTTAGCTAGGCAAAGGTGTTTTACTCTGGGCATAGTTAATGTGTCAGGATACTTAGATATTTTCTAGCAGACTCTACAGATACCTGGATAAGAATTTATTTTATTGAACTGACGATGCTTCCAATGCGCCCGGTTAGCTAGCTGGTACGTGGTCTAGTGAAAAACCAATAGCAGTGGGGTGTATAGAACCACTGAGTTAGCCAGCAGAAGTGGCAGGGGGATGCTGGGTGCACAACCAAAAGCGTGCCTGTATCTGGGCTCCTAGCGGGAAGGAAGGAGGATCCATTTTGTCTGTTTCCCGTGAAGGTGTGCTCTTCCTGATGCCCAGGGAACTCAGGGAAAATGCAGGAAATGGTGGGGTTTAGAAAGCCTTAGGTCAATTTAAATGGATTTATGAGAGATCTGGAAAGGTACCACAGAGGAACTCCTGAGCTCCTTGCCTTAGCAGATACGAAAGTGTGATCTCTGAGTCAGATACAGTTGAGAATTAAATTAGCAGCAAGAAAATAGACAAATAGTTTAATATCAGATATGGAAAGTTATTTGAGCTAGCATTTACAGCTTCGGTCTGTTTTTATGACAGCACTGGATATTTCAAATAATTAAATGCTTTGGTCTCCTTTCCTCTCAAGTGCATTTCTATTTCTTGTGCAGCTTTCTGAATTTCTCTCTTAAATGCTTTGTGTTCACTAATCATGCAAATATTGTGTATGACAGAAAATGGCTGCTTTACAAATGCTTTTGATTTTTGTTACAACCTTCCCCCTTTAATCTCCAAAGCCACAAAACACAAAATAGAACTTTTTAAGTTGGTGGATTTCTTGGGACTTTAAAAAAAATAAAATCTTTCCCCTCTTCCCCCCCAACCCCCAACCTCGTATTAGCACAGTGATCTACTTAGCTCAATTTTATGTCTGGGCTTTTCTTCCCCGCCGCCTCCCCAGACTAGAAGCTCAGTGTAGCATTTCAAGAAATTTTACCATGAATAATTATATCATAAATGGCTAACAGGAAAATTTATTTCTGAAAGTCATTTAAAGTTGTGTGAGATATGTGAATTTATACAGGCATGATTGCACAGAAAAGCTGGCAGTAGTCAGTAGGGGCAATAGTGTGATGTCAAATATGTGATCAAACATATGAGTATCTGTTGAGCTCCCAGCAGCAAGAGAAGGATCCATTTTGTATGTTTCCTGTGTAGAGAGGTGCTTTGTGTTCTCTAATAGTGCTTCATTTCTGATATTAAAAGATAATGTATCTGTTCTTAGCGTTGCTCAGACAGTTTAATTACCACCTAAGTTCAGATATTATTCCTTGTCAGATCTTTAAAACTACAGTCTTCCAGATGCTGAGATATCTGCCTGTTATGGGTTGCTGATAGCCTAGTCTGAGAAGTGTTTGTGCTGTATAGGAACAGAAACTGGTTTTATTACAGGCAGCAGAAGATGTTTAGCCAGAAATTGGGAAAGGGAGGTACACGTCAAATCTGGGCAGAAGGAACATAAGCCTTTCAGTGACTCAGCACTGCTCTGACTTAAGAAGGACTGCTGGCTCAACTCTGGGTCCATTCAGGGTTTAGTTTTTTTAATGATGTATCTTGCATTTGTTGAGCTTTTTGTTGTTGGTCATATTGCTGGAAAGTTGTGCTGCATCTCTGCATCCTCTTCTCTCCTCCTGACCACTCATTATATAGTTTTCCTGCAGAAGCAGCAGAGGGAAAAAAATGTTCATGGCTGTTACCTTTAGGCTCCAACCAAAGTATTTTGATGAGGCACTATAGGCATCATATGAAGTCAGTGGAGAGATGTAGACCCTCCTCCCCAAAGGTAGGCTAGAGCAAGAGCTTGGCTTAGGCCCGGGCAGAGGTTCCTGCCGTGGACTGTGGAGATCCCAGACAAATCTGCCTTCAAAGTCAGAGAGCACTATTGTGTGCTGAAGGGCAGCAAGCAGGATGCTGTGGCCTTCACCCGCCCTGTCTCCCCACAGTGACTGATTACAGATGTGTAACTACGCTGTTGTTCCCTTCCCTGGGGAACCTGAGGCCGTGGGCTCTCCTCCCCTGCCCTCCCTCTCTTCTTGTCAATCAGACAGAGAATTTGCAAGCGGTATTGATTGGAGGCTTGAAGATTTTTCTGAGTGAATCTCCAGCTACCAAGCTTTATAGCTCATCTTTGGCCTGTTAAAAAAGGCCCCTCTGTGCTGTCCCCGTTGACCATCACCTGTCGTATGCCATAGTCGGGATTTGTTTCCGTGTCGAGAACGTGAACTGTTTTGTAGGAGATGCTGGCAAAATCTTCTGGGTAGAAATCGTCTTTTTCACTTTCCTCTTGTTTCCTCTGTTGGAATAATTCCAATGAAAATGCATTGGTCATGCAAGTCTCTTTGCATCACTCTTGGTGAGATTGATTTGGCATTAAAAATCTATTTTGTGTAGATGGCTGATGTTCCTTGTCTCAGTATGAGCGTAGAGTTCTCGGAGGCATAACATCTTTAAATCTCTCTACTTGTTCTTAAGGCCACATCATGCTCTGAAAGAGAAATTCAGGATTCAGATTCAGTTCAGTTCCTATTAAGGGCAAAAATACCTTGTTATTCTCTTATCAAGGTAAATCAGAAGTCAAAGGCAGTCAAAGGTGGTTAAGATCTGCGAGAAATTGTTGCAAAGTCTGTTGAACTTTAACAGCCGTGCATTTTGTCAGATGGATTTTTCTTGCAGGAACAGCTTGTTGGTGATTATTTTCTTGAGGTATTGGCAGATAAGCTCTGGCAATGTTAAGAGGTTTGCAGCCTCCATCAGTAAATTGTTAGAAGCAAACTCATACCAGTTTCTGAACCGCAGTTGTTTACAATCCATCATATTAACTTAAACCACCACTGACTTCAATTTAGGTGGAGATGTAGGACTGTAAAGTCAGTTCTTCCATCAAGTTCTGTGTGGGGATGGTAGGCTTTTTTATGGGAATGCAGCAAATACTTGGGACTGGTAGGGGCTTGTTCTGACAAAAATCACCATGAATCAGTAGCCAGTTCTCTTGGGCTCTTCTTCCATCTGTAAGTTCCTTCCTCTGCAGTGGTATGAAGATGACCATTTTAGGTTATCAGGCTTACTAGACTTCTCTTTTTTATGGTTTATTTCGCAGGCAGGTTTGCTGTGCTCTTAGCAAATCTGTGCATGGTAGCAATTTCAGGGCAGTTGTACATGTGGGACCTACTGAGTGTATCCTTGCCATGCCTGCTAGTACCGAGAGTGATAAGGCTACAATTGCAGTCATTGTCTGCCCACTAGAAGATGGGACACCCAGTGGATTCATGTTTCTACTCTTTGGTTCTTCTAATCCTACAGTTTTACTGGCTTTATAGTATTTTTCTTGGAAGATATGTTCTAGACTCCTTGTTAATATTTGGTAGAAAAAAAATACCCTGTCATATGTCTCACCTTTCCAGCTTGATTGGGAAAAGTCTTAACTCTTTAACATCCTTCAGAATGAGAAATGCACAACTGCCACATCTGTCTGTGTGAGTAAGGAACAGCTGCCCACTGGTAGGAGGAGAACGGTGTTCAGATGTGAAGCAGTTGAAAAGCCCCATGGACAGTTGTTCAAGGAGAGAAAAAAGTAAGTTGATAAAGAATGTTCTAGTAAGAAAGAGTGCTTCCTATCTTCTATGCTTCCACACTGACCAGTGTAAGGGTTCGTAGCTCCTTCTCAAGTAATATCTTAGCTGTGTTGGATGTACAGGGAATGGGCAGTGCCCTTTTCTGGGTAAGAGAAAGAGCCTGGCAATAACTTCTGGATGTATAGGTCATGTTTTTGACTGTGCAGTGGTGTTTTTGGGGTTTTTTTGTTTGTTTGTTTTGGGGTTTTTTTGGGGGTTGTTTTTTTGTTTTTAATGTTTGAATAAAAACTTTATTCCTGCTTTAGAGATGACTCTCAGCAATAATATTCCTTCTTTCATTGTAAAATCTGATACTATGGATCAGTTTATATTTTTTCTTTCTTGAAATATTAATTCTGGTTTTAACCATATTATTTAAGATTTGATTACTGGGTCTCTACAGGACTGTGGCTGTGTAGAATTTGAATATATTTCTTCATTATTAATAAAACAATACAAGAGGTCCACTGAAAGCTAGTGTCTTGGTTTCAGAATAGTTACTAATGAGCTTCATTTTTAGGGCAAACCTTTGTTCTTCGTTTCTCTTGTATATCTTTTGTGTTTCTCTTAGGAGGTCTCTTTGCAGATGTTCAAGATTAAAAGACTTCTTAGTTACCTAGAAGTAACTAAGCTCTTCAATAAGTTGTGACAGTTATTTGTAGCGTATAGTCCCTGCTGTAAAGGTGGATATGTCCAAATTGAGGCTGTCAAAAAGGATTGTGAATTGCATTTCACAGTGCTATAAGAACATGTAGACAAGTCTCTCTGAAGACCTCAATACTGGTATTACATGGAACTGCTGAGCTGCTTGCTCAGGCTCCCTGCACCTACATCATTTATTAAAACATTACTACTTATTTATGTTCTGATGCTAAAGTAAATGCCCATTTTGTTTTGTAGATTTTACAGCCTTTTTCTTTAGTACTTAGCTCTTTCATACCACTCTGCTTCGTTCTCCAATGACTGGGGTGTCTCTGAATGTCTAAAGGATGGCTGAAGGTAGTGAAGACTTGGTTTGCTCTCTGTTAACGACAGTTGTCTGACTGCAGGAGAATCTTCCGTTGCTCTCTGTACTTATTCAGCTCACCTACTCGGTCCCTTGGGGTCTTCCTAAATGTGGTGAGCTGGAGCTGAATATATGTGTGTGGCTCACATGTACAGAATGTGCTAAATATACCGTGCTGCTCAACATACTGTTGAGACTTTGGATTCTTGCAGCGGTTCAGAAAATCTGGGTAGCAGGAAGGTCTGTCTTCTACCAAAATGCTCAGTTCCTCTGTCAAGATCTTCTGTGTACAGATTCTGAGGCATTTTACCAAATTGGTAAATGCTACCTAGATATGGAAACTGTACAGGAAGATGTGACTTGCTTAGTCTCTCAGAAGATGAGAATGGAACCTGAATTTCTTCTTCTTGTTGTTCCTTATTCACTGGATGGTACAATTTTACTTAAATAGTAATTTTTTCCCAAAAGTTTTATAAATAATTTGGATAGCCTGCTAAATATGCATGCTCTAAAGTACTCAAACAGTTCCTTTTCATCTGGCACAGCATGAAGCTAGCAGTTTTATCCTTAATCTACCCACAAAATATGTGACTACTGTGTTCAATTTATACAGGGGCCTATTCTTAGATTGCATTATAGTTTATGAAAAATTGTTGGTGTTATTTCATGAAATTAATCACTTTAGGGGAAAAAAAAGGGTCGAATAAGAAGGTTCTAAATGTTACTTACACTAGTACCAGTTCATTCAAGGATTTTTGACTTTATCAAGAAAACCAGAATCAAGTACCTTCAGCTACCCAAAAATAAAAATGATAAGAAAAAAATAAATAGTACTCTCAGTGGCATATCGGAGTTTCTGAGTTTTAGGCTTTTTTCTGTTTTCTCAAAATAAATATTTTCATGGATATGGATAAGTACATTAAATACTTTTTCTTTAGTTTCAGATGAATTTTCCTTGCCTTCATGATTGTGAAGGTGATTTCTTAATTCTCTGCATAGTCATTACATCCTAAAATTGGATTTTGTTGGTTAAGGAAATAGACTGGGTCAAGCCAGTCCATGCTCCAAATCCCAGTTGTAATTCATGCTCAGAGTGCAGCATTTCTCCTGTGTTCTGTAGTGGTTCTGTGTGTGTGTAATTCCTCTGTGGAACCTCCCTGTGGTGCTGGTGAGGAATGGGCACCAACAGGGATCCTCGCCGGGCACAGTGATCGGGAGCTGGGACTTGGCAGTGGAATGGCTGCACACCCATTGGTGATGAGGAGGTGCCTTTCCTGGTGGGGTCCAAAAATCGCTGCCTGCCTCCAGCCTCAGGAGCGTACTGTGTATTGTATGTAGGCTTAGGCAAGTAGCTACCAGTGGTGGTTTCAGGTCTCCTAAAAATTTATGGAGAGCCACGGTTGGTGACTTACTGTATCTGACCTGCTGAATGAGTCTGAGCTCTCAGCCTAGAGGAGGGTTGAGTTGAGTAATAAAATTCTTGATTTGAGCACTTCGGTGCAAGTCATCAGATTTGCCTTTCTGCTTTTTTTTGGAGAAAAATAATAAAAAAAAAGGAAGTCTTCAAGGACTGGAGGGAGGTGCAGTGTTTCTCTTTGCCGCCAAATTGCAGGTTGTATCTTTTGATACGTTGCTTCTGTGACAGGATTACAAAAGGAAACATAAAGAAACTGATCCAATCTGTTCAGAGGCCTTGGAAAGCTCTTGGATATTTATTATCCACCACACTGAAGAGAAACAAAACACCAAAGGGCTGTTTCTTGTTTTGATATTAATTTAAATATTGCTGCATTTTGCATTCACCTTTGTGCATGTGATCCATAGCTATTTACTTAATATTTAATAATTACATGCAGAGGCTGAAATGTCTTTTACAGTTTGTAGTTCAAATATTTACACAGGAAGTCAGTCTTTTGACCCGTGTTTTATAGGAACTATCAATGTGGTGGTTTTTTCATTTGGTAGAACCTCACCTCATATTTTACAGGTGGACTTGTTACCACACAGAGATTGCTGGGTATGGATTTGGAAGTATGTATTTTTAATTGCACATCATCTTTTCAAACCTTTTGACTGGTGTTTTTAAGAGTGGACTGATGCTTTATGCTATCAGGACTCTGGCTAGATTGTCCCTTCTTTTTGTTTTGTTTTTGCTTTTTCTGTTCCACTCCACTTGTACTGTTGAGTTTTACCTTCTGCAGCCAGTTGGTACCTGGTTGTTCTGCAAAGTGTCAGTCTAAACATGGCCCCTCACAGCCCATCTCTTGTGTAGCTGGTAAGAGGGGTGAGAAACGCAAAGAAGGCCACATGGTTTAAAGAGAATATCTTCTGGGACACAGAGGACAAGGGCAGGTTATGTTACAGAAAGAGGAACAGGTATGGCAGGGCTGTCTACCCGCAGAGAAGGAAGGAGCAGAAAAAGCACTGGTGGAAAAACTTTTTAACTTAAACAGTCTTCTTAGTTCTGAAGTCAGTTGTATTTTAGCCTTGCGTGTCTGATTTTCAATGAGTTTGGGTTTGTTTTATTTAAAAATAGGTTTATAACAACACCCAAAGAAACTCTTAATTTTTTTCCTCCTTTTTTTTCTTTCTAGTGAACAAAGATTCTCTGTGGCGTGGTTCTTACTGTACTGTTGACACCTAAGCCTGCAATTTCAGTCTACTTTATATATCTTTGTTTGCCATGAAAAGTTTCTTCCCATTCCCCTTGGCTCTCAGATTCTTAGGAGTGCACTTGCCCTGATTACTAGCCACTTGGAGCTGAGGCCTGTGGATCAACTTGGCTGTTACGTTCAAAACTGCAAGCACTTGTGACAGACTGGGTTTGTGAACCCATGCTGGCTATTTCAGTACCCAGTGATCAACAATGGAGGTTTCAGAGGAAGATGCACGAAGCCAACTATTCTTTGGCGGGTCAGAGTTTGGGTTAAACTCTGGAATGTGATATTTAATAGATCTTGGAAAATTATTAGAGCTCTGGATATTTTTGTTACTCCATATAAATGTCTAATCCTTTTTCCAGCCTTGCTAAGTTCTCAGCCTTAATGACATTTTGTAGCAGTTAGTTCCACTGTCTAATTATGAATTGTATGATAGAGTATTGCCTATTTATAATGTTTAAATTTCATTGGAAGTCCCTTGTGTTGAGAGTTGGAGAGAACAGAAGCTTTCCTTACTTTCCTGCCTTCAGGGCCTTGGGACTAATTTGTTCGTTTCAGGGATTGGCCTCACAGAAGAGCAACCCAACTGCACAGTATTCAACTTAGACCTTCTGAGAGGCTTTTGCAGGTTAATTACAAAGCCATTGTAATGAGCCTTGAGATTCCAGTGTCATTGATCTTTTCACATTTGAGAGAATTTGAGTCTTGAGATTTTGGTCAACAGCAGAACACATTTTATTTTCAGAATAACGTTCAGTGCTACAAGTTGCTGCACTCAGGTAGAGGGCTGCACTGGTATAGATCCCCCTGAAAATAACCAAAACAGTGAGAAATCAATGAAAGGTTTCTTCCCAACATGGATTTCAGAGATTGCTCAGGTGGAGTGAATATGCAGTGTCACAACCTAAGTCAGTGTTTGAGCATCTGACTGGAAACACCGTCACAGAAATGCTAATTAATTTGTCATTAAAGGTTTAACTTTTTTTTTCCAGATTTTTCTAAAATATCACCTCAGGTTAGGCAGACCTCATTTGACTGTAAAAAAATGAGAATTCTCCTAAACCTTTAATATAACTTGGTGGTTTCCTGTATCTTGGTGAATTTCTTCTACATTATCAGGGTTGATTTCAGAGTATTTTCTACCTGTTGACTTTGCTGCTGCCAGTCACGTACTGCTTAAAGAGACTGTGCTTTGAATAAAGAACACCTAGATTAGAGTACTATTTATATACTGACAACTATGAACATACCACCATCTCCCCAGAAGGTGCACATACGTGTTTCCACAGAGTAGGTCCCTTCTTGTGCTCCATGTGACATTCAGACAGTTGGAAGATTACGCATCCCAAGATGCTGGAGAACAGTGAGTGTATCATAGCAAATCTCATCTCATACATAAGTCAACAAAATGCCAACAAAATTGAGATGGATAATTTATTTATGTCTGCTCCTCAGTGAAGATAAAGCAATATAAAACCACTTCTTAAACTAGGTCAGTAGAAGGCAAAGATCACTGTAAAATTTCTCCACCACTGACATCCCTGCCCGATGTATGGATGGCTGTAGCTGCTAAAATAAGTTCTTTTAATGAATGACTATACTTCTTGCTTTCAAATTTCAAATATCCTCTAATTAAACAGTGCCTTGTTTGGCCCTGGACTGCCTTATGCTTTTTTACTTGCTATGTTACAAGGTTGGATTTCATGCCTACTGGGTTGCTGTGTCCAAAACCTTACTAGGGAAAAGAGTAAATCTATAACCTTCTGAGGTAATAGTGCTCCTGTGCAGTGAAGTAAGTCAGATTGGAGACAGCATTTTTTTTCCCCCTGAAAAAAAGATATTTTGATAGTTCTTTAGTCAGAGATAGACCTTAATTACCCCTTTTTTGTTGTATTCTAAATATTCCTTAATGTAGATAAAATAATGCAAATGGCAAGATAAATTTTCATTTCTATATGGTCTCCAGCAGACATCCTGTGGTATTTAGGTTCTGATCTGAACTTACATGGACTGAGGGTTGTTAATGTTTACCTTTTAGTTGTGGGGAGGTGTAATAGGGCTTTGAGGTACTGTAGAGCCTGCAGACCAAAGGTAACTTGCTGTCTTACTTGCTGTGGCTCCCAACCCACCCCTGTTACCCTTTATCTTTGCAGACCCTCAGCTGTCCTCTCATCCACTGCTGGTCCTTCGGGTCATGAGGTGGATGGAGGGCCTTGCCTGCTAGATAAGTAATTGGCAAATTTAAATACATTATCTATTTACCTCATCATGCTAATAATTTATCCTGATTTGCTTATAATTACTTGAGAATAATTTTAGGGGTTTTATGTAGGCACAAAGCCTCCAGTTCTGTTACCTGCACTTTCAGTTCACATGGGCTGGGTCTTGCTAGATGAGGTAACCCAGGGGTGTTTGAACTTGGCTGTAAAGCACCAGAGGAAAGAGTGCACGTTTCAAAATCTACTTCAGGTTTTGAGTGCATCAGCTGCCTGGCAAGTAGCAATGAAAATAAATACTGTCTGGTAGTGGAAAGAAGGAACTGAAAAAAAGAAATTAAACCCTTTTTGCTTGTATTTTTTTCCCCATTTTGTTGAAAAAACCCAACGTAGTCTGCAGGCAGTATTTGCTAGCACAATCTCAGAACTGCTTTAACCTTCAGCCAAATGTAGTGCTGCTCTCTTAACCTTCCAAGACAGACTTCCAAGGGTGTGTAACTCCTATAAAGTAGTGCCCTATCTGGCCTTCTGAAACAGGGGAGAATCATGGGGGAAAAAATCCCATGGCTGGCCTCTGCAAATACAGAATGAAATGTTTGGGGATGACATTAAGAGATATACATACTAATAAAGCACATTCTGGAATTATATAATATTCTGTAATATGACTTAAGTCCTGCCTAGCTTTCAGCAGCATATTTACCCCAGGGGGTAGGAGGGCTCTATGTCAATTTTCTGATGCTAGTGAGCTGGGCTTTTTGTTGGGTGGTGTGCTTTATCCGTCCACATATCGGCTGTTTGTCAAACTCCTGTGTTCCCACACCACCCCCAAAGGCTGGGATAGCATTAAAAGCTTTTAATGAATGTTTGTACATTCACATTTTCTCATTCTGTGGCTGTCTATCAACAAAAGTGGGGGTTTTTGTCCTTATTGTTAGCAGTTATGCACTTGTTTGTCTTTTTTGTTCCCTTTGGCTGGTGCTATTTTTAATAGTCTTTGAAGATTTGCTTCACTTCCAGAAGACTGACCACAAGAGAAACCTGGGTGTGTTGAATATGCTCAATCTACTAATTGGCTTTGTGAAAACTTAATAGTAACCAGGTGCTTTGATACATTGCAGAAATAGGTTTTGATTTTACATTAGTCACTTTATAACATGTTGTTAACCAGTTTGTAGCATTAGGCAAAAAAGAACATATATTTTATGATGGAAAAGAGTGAAACATAACAGTGCCACTTTTAATGTTGAAAAGCACCATAGAATTTACCTTTAAAAAAAAAACAACCCAAATCTTTTAGCATATTTTATCCTTTTCTACTTTGTGACAATAGCATGCCCTGTATCTTTCTCACACGTAAACCTCCATGTTTTTGAAGGGTAACACTGTAAATAGATAACCTTCAGATAAACCAGGGGCAGGTAGGAATGCTGGAAATCAGAGCCTGGCTGGCAAGCTCCCTTCCCCAATCCTGGGTTGGAGTTTTAGAATGGTTTTTAAGATTGTTCTGCCTCCAGGTTAGGCAACACTTCTTGGCTTAGCAGGCTGAGGTTTGCTTCTCTTTGATAAATGCATTGAAATGATACTAAACTTCTGCTGCTGGACACGTGTTATATTGGGTTTGGTAATGTAACTCTGAGGTCTCACACAAACCTCTGTCCTTACAAACCAAAGTTGTGGAGGTTTACTAAAGCCCTGTTTGCTAGGTGATCTTGCAAAATTTAGCTTCAAATACCCATTGGTATGGTTTGAATAGTATTCTAATTAAACATATTGGTTATTTTAGTGGTGTTTTTTTCACTTCCAACAGGCCTTTTGCAAAGCACATTGAACCTTACAGTAATGAACTGTGCTGTACTGACCTGGAGCTGGTTGAGGTTCAGATTTTGCGTGGAAGTTTTTAGGGTATTTACTGAAATGGAATCCCTAATTTAGTGAATATAGTTTCTTTTCTCAGAGAACAAGAAAAAAATGGTAATTCTTGGAGGGAAAGGAAGCAAGTGGACCTGGGAACAAGATACTTAAAATAATATTTAGGTTTAATTTAATGCTATATGGTCCTAGCTTGCTTTTCTTCTATAATGAGAATATAGAAAAGCTTGTATTCATGCACTCTGTTTCTCCAAATTATACTTTAAAACTAGATCTAACCGTAGTGATTATGCCATACGTTTTCTTTTTCTTCTTTCAAATCTTACCCATTTTGTATTTGAAAGCCAAAACTGTCAGTGGTCTGTTTACTTTATCTCACTCATGTGCAATGGAAATAAGTGGCATTTGTAGAACACACAAACTATTTTTGCCTGAATGCTCCATTTATGATTTATAGGCAACACGTATCCCTGATTTTCTTTTGAGAATGATCTTTATTGTCTTTGTGTACTAACTCATTGCAGAAGCACTTGTCTATTTTGAGCTAAACCAGACCTCTTGTAAAAAGAATCAAATTATTTCATCATGTTGAAAATGAAAAGCTATAATTACTTGTAATTGGGCTTCAGAATTTTTGAAAATTGGGAAATTCTTTTCCAGAGGTTTAAGATCACTCCAAATCATAACCTGTGGAAAATAGGAAATAATTTTCTGTTCAATTTAAAAGTGATTTAGTTTACACTTTTGACAGCTATTTTCCTTTGATATTTTGGTTGGGGAAATCATTCAGCTGTGGTGGTTACTGCTAAAATCTTTTCTGAGATCCTGTATTCTGTACAGTTCACAACGTTACTTTGGTTTCTTTAAGTCCAAGCAGAACTGCTGCAGTTTGAGGAGACATGTAGAGTCATTCTGCACCATTTGGTTTTATTAATCACGAGCCTACATTTTTTTTGTGCGTTTGTCTGTGTGTTTGTTTCCTGGCCTTTGTAGTTGTTTCATACTGCCTTTAACAAAGAGCACAATGCTCTTCTGTGCTTTTATCTTCACAAGTTTAAGCACAAGCTGGAAAAACCTGATGTATGTTGTAGTTCTAGGTGTTTTTTCTATAGACTTTGAAGAACCCTGTTGTTTATGAACAACTACTTCAGATCTCAGTACTAGCTCATTAATCTAATAGTAATGGTAAAGGCTGCAAAGAACATGCTGTGTATTTATCTTTTTGTTTATCTTTTTTTTTTTAACAGAGTAGGTAGGATAACTAGTGAAGGGTCATATTGTGTTTAGTTCAACAAGCAGCCCAGACAGATCTTCCAAAGCCCCAGTATGGAGTCAGAGGGAAGGTTCAAGGGTTCATGGCCAAGCTGAAACACACTCTAAGCTAAAGTAGCAGGTGGGATCCAGCAGCATGGGACGAGGAAGGAAGAAGCAGGCCAGCTAATCAGCACCTTCAGGCTTGAGGTTCGACCTGTTCTGAGTATGGAAAAGCCTTTTTCAGCAGTAGCTGTGGGGTGGGGAGCAGGGAGAAGAGTGGGTATGCGATTAGTTTGCATGCAGGGGGATAAAAGTACGATTACATATGATGAAAGACAATGGTGGAAAGCATACCTTGCTGTAAGCCTTGGGTTTTCATTCTTAATTTGGGACAATCCCTGAGGTTAAGGCACATAACTGCTGGAGTTAAGCTTTTTGTAAACATATCTAAAGTAATTGTGGCTCTTTTAATATTTATCAGCTGCGTTAAGAGCCAGTCTGGACAGACGTATGGGAAAGGTCAGTTATCTGTACAGTTACCTCCTTCTAGCACGTGTGTCCAATATAAAGGCAGGAGACCTACAGAAGAGATGGGTATAAACACAGAAAGGAGCATCTTGAAGTGGATAGACTAACACTATATACATACTAATTTTAATCAGTTGTCAATTTAAGAAAGAATAATTGAGTTGTGGTAAAGGAGGAGATTTGGCTGCTGTCATCTAGCAAGCCAGTGGTGGAGCCAAGAATAGAAACCAGCTTTCTGAGTTCCCACCCAGTAGTCAGGATTTTCAGACTCAAGGCAAAGCAGCATTCTTTTCCAGTACGAGTGCAATGCCAGAGTTATACTTTCTAGTAGTTACTGAGACCTAATCTTGTTCTCTCTATTGGAATCCATATGAGTTCTGTGTCATGAATTTTTTATAATCCAGCTCCTCAACTGGTTTAAAAATACCACTTAAAAAGAACTATGTACTCCTAGATGGGAAGCAGGTGGAATCTGCTAGGGAACACTGGACATCATATACTGGCAGTATGCAGCCAGTTCATCATTCACTGACAGTCTGGGTTGTGTGATTGGACCTTTGGTGTGTCAGACTGTTCTCCCCAAACAGTATAGTTTCAAATCTAAATTGAGTCATAAGCCAAGTAAACATCTGCGTTGTTATTATTTTAAAATTCAGATAGCCCATTGAAGCATTGCATCCCTTGATGGTAGGATACATTCATTTTCTTGTGAGATGGCTTTATTATGCACAGAGGTTTGATATTTTTCTTTTTTCTGTTTTTTTTTTTCTTCTTGAAAGAACAAGATACCATGTTTTCCCAAGATTACCATTATTCTTAAAATTACTTTAGAGCTGTTATGTCTATAAGAGCTTTTCTAGATCTTCTTTGTTGGGCTTCGTGCCAATTGCTGCTGTGGAAAGTAAATCTTCTTGTGAAGAAGTGTATGTTTTTTTGAAGGTTAACAAGGGCCTGCAGAGCACAACCTAAGCATCTGGCTCATGAGATTAAAAACCTTAGAAGGAAAGAGCTGTAGACCTCAGAGGATGAGTAACCACCTTAAAAAGAAGGTTAGGTGTGAACATTAAGCCTAAAAAATGGTGAAAAATTGATCAGCAAGAGAAGTTGCCTCTTTTTAGTGAATAAGAAGTGTAAGGTGCTAGTGTGAATGAATAAAAATCAGAGAATCACAGAGTTGTAGGGGTTGGAAGGGACCTCCAGAGATCATCGGGTCCAACCCCCCTGCCAAAGCAGCTCCCTAGCTCATACTGCACAGACAGGCGTCCAGACAAGTCTTGAATATCTCCAGAGAAGGAGACTCCACCACCCCCCTGGGCAGCCTGTCCCAGGGCTCTGTCACCCTCACTGGGAAAAAGTTCCTCTGCATGTTGGTGCGGAACTTCCTGTGCTCCAACTTGCAGCCATTGCCCCTTGTCCTGTCCCCACAGACCACTGAAAAGGGGCTGGCCAGTTCCCCCTGCACCCCATACTTAAGATATTTATAAACATTGATTAGGTCAGTCTTCTTTTCTCCAGGCTGAACAGCCCCAGCTCTCTCAGCCTTTCCTCATAGGATAGATGCTCCAGGCCCTTAATCATCTTCGTATCCCTTCTCTGGACTCTCTCCAGGAGATCCCTGTCTTTTTTATACCAGGGAGCCCAGAACTGGACACAATACTCCAGGTGGGGCCTGACCAGGGCAAAGTAGAGGGGGAGAGGTAAGGTGGGTGATTACTCTGAAGGTTACACTGATGACAGATCTTATGTAGTATTGTTAACCATGCTGCACATATGCACAAAGCAGAATTGTTATGAAAACCTCCTGATGGCATAGCACTGAGAGACGTTGCTGCTATGTGGGAGGGCTGGAATGCCACAAGAATTGCTCTATATTGAGGTTGAGAGTAGTAGAAGTTGGATGGCGTGTGATCAGAATGTGAGGTTGGTCACTAGGAGACTAGCAAGGCTTTCAGATACCATTTGCGGGCTTGGTGGGTGGAAGGACTCCAGCAGGTTGTTGCTTCTTCAGCAGTGATTCCACTGCAGACCTTAATGAGTTTGCTCTTTTCTGTTTTGAGTTATTTCCTGATGAAGGCAGTCCCCTAGATGCCTAAGTACTGGCAGTTTATGAAAAATTAAACTGTCAGGCAGCAAATTTATTAAATATATGTAATGGTTTATTTTTATGCTTGTGATGAATATCCATAACAGGATTTTATTCTTGTAATTAGAAAAATTCTGAGGATGGCAATACATGGGAAATTATTTAGGATTTTTTGGGGGTGGGTTCTTTTTGTTTGTTTGTTTTGTTTGGGTTTTTTTTGTTTGTTTTGCCCTTCTTTCTTTCTTCTTTTCTTTGATCACACCAGAGGACATCAACTGTCCCATCGGTTAGTTAAACAGACATGTGACACTGTGTGACACAAATGATCTTTTGGACCATGTGGTGTTTGCTGTCTGCATAAAAAGGATATCCTGAAATAATTTTCTTGACAGTGCTCCAGGGTTTGTTTGGAGGAGGTTTCTATCTTTATACATACACACAAGAGATGTAGGAAATAATCCAGTATTGTTTCTGATGTTGGAAGTTATTATCAATCTCACAAATATCGTATCTGATACTCCTAATTTCCTATCTATGGAACTATAGTGGCATGAGTTTCCCAACACAGTAAAAGGGGAATCTGATACAGCACTGTGGATGTGAATTTGTGCCCAGATTCTGGTAATGATACAGATGCTCTGCTGGAGTGTGGTTACACAAAAAGGCTGTGACTGTCTACATGAATAATTCTCTTTTTCTCTATTGCTCAAGAGGCACTGGAAGGAGCATTCTGCACTGCTGGGATGTCTCTGTGTCCAGGGAGACGTTGGTATGAAATAGACAAGTTCTGAGTTGTACGTTTAAAGAAAGATTACCATATTATTATTATTATTATTGCTATTATTATTTCCTTATTTCTGGTGTATTTTGCTTCCTATATCTACATGTACATGTATATCCCTCAACAAATTTTTTCAAGCTCATTCACCATCCTGTGGATGAATGTATCAGTCCACACTCTGTTGTCCCCAGGGAATCTTGACACTGCAAATTCCAACCATGTTGACTCTGGCCTTTTCAGCCCCCTGTGCTTGACTTGTGCTCAGGCTTGCAGGACAGCCCCTCTTACCCTGCTAGCTGTCTAGCTGTTTTCCTCCAATGCCAATGGCAATTCTTCCCTCCCTGCTCAGGTACCTACAGCCCATGTGCCATGGGTGCTTTTGCAGTGGACCACTGGACCTTCCACCTTCTTCCCACTCTGTTGACAGATTTTTCCAGCCTGTCCTATGTGGGAAACACATCTCTCCTCCAGCCTCTTTCTCTTTCCTCCCTATGGGCTCCCTGGGTGACAGCCACGGTGCTGGTTGTCTCAGCTCACTGTTGGAAAGGGGAGAGGAGGTGTCCTGGTTCAGCCCCAGGCAGTGGCTGAGCACCGGGCTTGCTCACCCCTCCCAAGGAACAGAAGCAGACAAAGCCCAGAGGGTTGGGTTAATGACACTTTACTGACACAGCACAGTGAAAGGGGAACAATGACAACAGAGCCTGTGACAGAATGCACATGCACAGTGATAAGGCTGAGCACTGATGGATGAGGTAGTAACCCAGAGTGATTTCTGACTCAAGTCTGACTGCACTTGGACTGTCCTGAGCAGTGCAGGCCTGCCCCAACCTGGTCAGCCCCCTGTACCTGGGAGTGATGTCACCTGGGGTGGAAAACAGCCCGGGCCAGCTTGACTCACCTGAGCTGGCTGGTTGGGGATTTTAACTCTGGCCTGGCCAGAACCAGGACATTATCTACCCCTTCTTCCACACCATCTACATCATGCCTGGATCTTACATTTTCAGTTGATTTGGGTTGTTCATAACATCATTTATGTGTTATTTATACAATCTGCCATGGACTGATCTATTATACAGCAACAGTTTATCTGACTTCCTTGTCCTTTCACATCACTCACCAAGTGCACCCAGGACCTTGAGCAAAAGCAATCCCACGAATGGGTTTGCCTTTGCCTGAAGCAGGAACAGCCCAGAATGTCTTCCCCAATAGGTTTTTCATGCACTGAACAGGGACTTTATCCCTCTCTACAGCCCTTGCAAGTTTGGGCAGGGCCAGCTCGATTGGTACATCCCCTGGATTTAACTAACCACTTGGCCTTTGCTAAATGCATATCCCAGTTTTTTAGGGTTCCACTACCCATTGCTTTTAGCATAGTTTTTAACAGCCCGTTACACCTCTGTATTTTCCCAGAGGCTGGTGCATGGTAAGGTATATGATATACCCATTCAGTGCTGTGTTCTTTGGTCCAGGTGTCTATGAGGTGATTGTCCCTCTCTACTCTGCCCTCGTGAGGCCCCACCTGGAGTACTGTGTCCAGATCTGGGCCCCCCAATACAAGAAGGATGTAGAACTGTTGGAGAGGGTTCAGAGGAGGGCCACGAAGATGATTAGAGGGCTGGAGCACCTGCCTTACAAGGAAAGGCTGAGGGAGCTGGGTTTGTTCAGCCTGGAGAAGAGAAGGCTGCGGGGGAACCTCATTGCAGCCTTCCAATACCGGAAGGGAACATACAAACAGGAGGGGAATCCACTTTTTAAAAGGGCAGATAATGGCAGGACAAGGGGGAATGGTTTAAAGCTAAAGGAGGGAAGGGTTAGATTGAATATTAGGGGGAAGTTTTTTACGGAAAGAGTGGTGAGGTCCTGGAACAGGCTGCCCAGAGAGGTGGTGGATGCCCCGTCCCTGGAAGTGTTCAAGGCCAGGTTGGCTGGGGCCCTGGGCAACCTTGTGTAGATCCAGGCCTGAGGTTGGTGTCCCTGCCTGTGGCAGGGGGGTTGGAGCTTTATGATCCTCGGGGTCCCTTCCAACCCATGCCATTCTATGATTCTATGAGATTATTCTAGAAATGGGTTCCAATGTTTGATTTGATTCTTTATGAAGTGCCATGATGCCAGAGGACTCAGGATGGTGTTCTGGGCAGTGGCATGGGGCACAGGGTAAGTTTCTAGCCAGCCAGTGGTTGCTTCTACCATTGTGAGCACATACTGCTTGCCTTGGCGTGTCTGTGGGAGAGTGATGCAATCCCTCTGCCAGACCTCCCCATGTTTGTATTTCAGCCATTGTCCTCCATACCACAGAGCCTTTAACCCCTTGGCTTGCTTGATCGAGGCACTGGACAACCTTGATCGAAGCTGAACCACGACAGGAAGGAATGGGCTGGAGGAGCAGGAGATCCTTGACAGGGAGTTTCTTAACTGCACTCTGCTTCAGACTTGTATGATGAGAAGAGGGACATTTCTGGGAGTTGAAGGACAGCATACAAAGCTAGTAGTGGTCAAATCTAACTAACTGGAAAGCCTTGGGGTTTGTTTTGTTTTGTTTTGAAATGTAACAAAAAGTGGCCTCAGGTTGCACCAGGGGAGGTTTAGATTGAATATTGGGGAAAAATTACTGTAGATATGGTGCTTAGGTACGTGTTTAGTGGTAGTCTTGGCAGTGCTAGGTTAATGGTTGGACTTGATGATCGTAAAGGTCTTTTCCAATGAAACCAAAATAAAACAATAACATTTAACAAAAGCAGTCTTACAGAAGGAAACCCACCATATTTTCTGAAGGGATGAACTGAATAGAATTGCATCCCATACTTTTTCTCTCTACCTTACTGTAACTCTTACTGTGGAAGGAAGATTTTGTTGTGCATTTTAATGTTTTCCCACACAGTTTGGAATAACTTTTCATATTCTTTTATAGTTTGTTAGAGGAAATAGTGATTTTTATGTATCTCTATTTCTGTGCCTCATATATGAATTATTATGCTGTTAAAATCGTTTGCTGTAAGATAATTCAGACTTCTCTTTGAGTCAAGCCTAAGAAAATATCTGTAAATTAGTGCTAATGGTCAGTGTGGCTGGAAGAGAAACTCTTTCATGTTTGGAATTGACTGTAAGATTGAACTTACTCCAATTTATTGCAAAGTCAATATTCAGCTTAAAAATTAAAAAGGTTAATAATTATTAGGTTTTCAGAGGAAAGTACTAGTGTTATGACCTGCCTAACATCATACAGCTACAAAAATGCTATAAAATGATTTTTTAAGCTTATATTTATAGTGAGTAGATGGCTTATTCCTTCATCTCACTACTTATGCATCCATGAACTGTTAATTAATACTTTTGCAGTAATTACAGAATATTTTAAATATACATTATTCTTCTGAATTTTAGAAGATCAGGAATTTTTTATTAATTTAAAAGGATAATAGGACTGACCCACACTTTCATCAACTCTTTAATAAAGAGGTGCTTTTTTAGATCATTTAAATTTTTACATTTTGATTGCAAGGAATAATAAAAAGTCTTTTTTTTTCATACTTTTTCCCATTTACTCTTCTAAGCTGGGTCACCATTGTATCAAAAAAGGTCATTGTTCTCCATAAAAAGGTGAGTGATTGCCTGCGAGTATTGATACAAGGGGAACTTAACATCCTAACTCTTTTGACTCCTGGCATGCAATTTTCTTTATACAGAGGCCTGTGGTTTGTAAGATAAATTTTAATTCCTTTTAGTTTCTACTTCGTTTCCACCACTTTGTTACATGCCTAGGAATGTTCTACCCAAATAAGTAGATACCTCTTGTCTATGGAGCTTCGCTCAGCAGTCCTTGATATGTGGCTGCTGCAGAGCAGAAAAGAAACCAGAGTACGGGTTTTTAGATGAGCAGTAAGGTGTGGAAAATCCAAAGGGTAAGTCTGTAAGGAGAGATGATGCCTTACAATTGACCAGCTGATACAAGTGGAAAATCATGAGAATCATAGAATCTTTTGGGTTGGAAAGCACCACTAAGATCATCAAGTCCAACCATCTGTCCAATACCTCCATGTCAACTAAACCATGTCCTGGAGTGACTCCTCTACACAGTTTTTGAATGCCTCCAGGGTTGGTGACTCCACCACCTCCCCGGGCAGCCTGTTGCAGTATCTGACCACTCGTTCAGTGAAGAAATTTTTACTAATATCCAATCTAAAACTTCCCCTGTGCAACTTGAGACCAATTCTTGTTATCCTATGGCTAGTTACTTGGGAGAAGAGACCAATCCCCACCTCACAACAACCTCCTTTCAGGTAGCTGTACAGAGAACAAGGTCTCCCCTCACCCTCCTCTTCTCCAGGCTAAACAACCGCAGTTCCTTCAGCTGCTCCTCATAAGGCTTGTGCAAACAGATCCATAACATAAGCTTTGGACACTTCCTCAGGTCTGAAGTCGAATTTGCAGCTTTCACACTTGACAGAAGTAGAGATCAGTTGCCTTGGAGTGTAATTGATTAAGCTTGTTAGAAGAATAGAGAGGAAAAGAGGATTGCTATGGGTGGAGCAGGGCAATACTATTTAGAGGAGAGAGAGCAGAAGGGAACACAAGAGGAGTAAAAAAAATCAATGGGCACAGAGAGTTCCTGCAGGACATCCACCACATGCTGCATGACCTCAGCCTTCCAAGGCAGTAGGCCTGCTCCTGCTTGAAGGCAAGCAGTACGCTGCCAAGGAGATGCCTTCATGGGGAGTAGAGGGCTGGTGGAGAGACATAAGAAACAGTGAAATGGGTTAGAAATAGTAAATATTGTTAAAAAGACAAAGTCATTGGCAGCAAATTTGAAGACCATAGAAAACATCCCATGTATTAACAAAGTAGGGTCTGGATGGTTCTTTCCATACCTCACCCTTTAAAACACAAGTTAACTTTCACATGATGTAAAATATGTCTTTGCATAATCTGCATGTGTATATAAGTAGCGTGCCTTGGCTTGTGCATGATGTGAAAAAGTATCTTTGGATTGCCTCACATTCCAATTTTTAATACAGATTTTTTTTTAATATTACCCCTCTGAAGGTTTTCTTTTGTTGTTTGTTTTTGTTTAAAAGAAAAGAGTAAACCAAGACAGTATGTACTGTACTTAAGACATCCAAGTAATGGCAAACTGAGTCGTCAGTTGTGGTGCACATAAAGCTGTTTGTGTAAATAGTTTATTTTCCTGTGTCGTAGCTGGATTGATTCACCACAAGTTACGCATGTTCAGGAATCTTGTTAGACTGCATAAATGTCAAAGCTTGAGGCACAAAGGCTTGGTGGAAGGAACCTCTGGTCTGGTCCTGGTTAAATGTGGCTCTCAGACATGAGTAGGTGATTTCTAGCAAGCAGTTTGTTTATAAATCTCTATTTGTAAGTTATTCGCTCGCATATGATACAAACCACAGCCCAGTGTGCAGAACTGAATAGGCTGTGCAAATATTTCCACAGAGCAAACAGTGAAATGGGTTAGAAATAGTAAATATTGTTAGAAAGACTTAAGTTGTTTGCATCTCAGTAACTGCACCAGTGCCCATGGCAGCACTCACCTGCTCCAAATTCATGTGCTTAAGGATACCCTTAATTTTGGCTCCCTTGCACTTCCCACAGCTGTCTGACCATTTCTTTCTGTTGGCTCAATAGTGAGAGGTGCTGGGTGGGGTGTTCCTCCTGACTGCACTGAGAAGGTAAAATGAGCTGTGTTTGACCTGAGTGGGTCTTTTGCTTTTATGCTGTATTCTTGGCTGCCTCTTGCTTTTGCATAATATTGTTTCTGCTCTTTGAGCTGCTTCCAGAGCAGCTAGTAAAACACAACAAATAAGTGCAGCAAATTATAGGAAGGAAGTGGACTAGTCTACCATGGGCTACATTTAAGTTGGTGTGCTGAGAAACACTTTGTGATCCCAGTCAACCTTTGCTTTTGATTGTGTATTAAGGTTCAGAGGTTTCTGATTCCCCTCTGTACCCCCTTTCTGTGGGTAAGAAAGTCATGGGTGAAGACTGGGAGGTGTAATATGTTTTGGCTGTCATCTTAGTCTCTGCAAGTGAGCAATAAAGTACTCTAAGATGCATCATAATACAGCTCTGCTACTCAGTCTAGACACCATTACTTAGGCTGGATGCAACATAATTAAGGACACTGAATCATTTAAGATTGTCTTTTCACAGGAAAGTATATGGAATATAATTAAGGGACACACTTGTTTGCAGTATTCCTGCAAGTTCAGTTATCATCAAAGCATTTTTCTTCCTTGAAATTATATATATCTTTAATGTTAAAGGTTTGTGATGAGGATTTAGAGATTATTTAGGCCTATGAGTGGTTTTTCTGAGGTTGCATATGGATTTTACAAGCAAATTTGGGAGGGAAAAAGTATTTTGTTTCTCTTCCTTCCAGAATGATATACTAAACTTTGTCATCTCTTTTCCCAGATAAATGTCTGGGTGGTAGACTGACTGCTACCACTGGCTGTGCTACAAAGAACAGATACTTCAATTTGCTAACAACTGCATTTAAAGAATTTCTGTTTTAAAAGTTGCAATTTCTTAATTTTAAGAATTTTATAACATGGACTGCTTGACACATCTTTCTTTTGAATGTTGGAGTAGATGGATCACTTCTCTTAGAGGTTCTTACTTTACCTGTTTTCCATGTTTGCTAGAGCAGTGATTAGTATAACTATAATTTTTTTTTGAGGTTCAGCAGTCAACCAGTAGTAACCAGTAAATCCCAGTTTATTATGAAGATTTTTACTGTATGGTTGCTGTTGCAAAAGTTAAGACTTGAGAAGGAGATGAACTTGAGTGTTTTAAGCAGAATTCAACATGTATGAAATGGAGTGTTTTAGCACATCCTGTGTTCTTACTCATGGGATCTAAATTAAAAATCCCAAAACAAACACACACAAAAACCCCCCAAGAACCTTCCCTCTCCCTCCCCTTTCTCCACCCTCCACCCCACCCCCAAATATGAAGTCTAGAGGAAACACTAGTTATCAAGAGGTTTTGAAAATACATGAATGTAAAAGCCCTACATTTTACAGGTGGAGGCATACATCAGGTAGGAAAGAGTTTGAGAGTATCTTTGCCTGTGATACTGAGTGAAGCACAGCATCATCCAGACCTTACTCTGGGGTGGGTAGGTGCTGCTATTTCTGTACTTCCCGAGTGTGCCCTTCCCTCACCATTCCAAACATTGCTGAGGGATTTTTGTTTATATTCATTGTGCTAAGGACAATAGGGCCAAGAATCTGGCCTACCAATGGAGGGATGTGTGGTAGTATGTATTAAGTGCAAAATACTTTACTAAAGGAAAGATAGACTAGCATTAGGTGGATGTTGATGTATGCTTGCAGATAACTACATACTGAGTTTATATTGAAGTCCATTTGTTTCTAATGGAGAAAGGAGTATGATTTGATACGGGTACCCAAAAAAAACCTTGACAAAGCAAGTATTTCACCCGGTACGCCCTGATGTAATGTATTATGTGCTACAAGTGGAGTAGAGATGCATTTTCTAAACAGAAGGGAGAAGTGCTTACGGATTTTTGCGATCTCTTACGAGTTACAAAGTAAAATCCATTTCACTGTTCGCGGCGCTGTAACTCCTCCCTGGACCTTTGTAGTTTATGTATGTCTCGTAAAAGGTCTGTGGAGCAAAGAAAAGCATTTGTTCAGGCACGCTTCTGCTAGCTCTGATTTAAGAAGGGCAGGTAGCGGCCACGGCTGTAATCTGGCACTCTGGGTTTTGCTGTGGCCTAACGACCAGGGTCCCAGCCCGCTGCAGGCCCTGGCGTGAACCTTTGTGGTTTCTTTCATGTAGCACATCATCTCCCGTCACCTGCGCGAGCTACGCTTGTGTGACAGTACAGACAGGCTGTTTGACACACAACTGAAGGAAAAAAGACATTGCACTGGGAAATGAATCGGCTCCACCCTGCTGCTGATTCTTTTTTCCTAGTCTTAATGCTCTAAGAGCACTTCTTACTTCATGGGGGGAGTTCTTGTGAACACATCACGCTTTCTGTCACAAAGGAGGAGCGCTGCTTTGCTTGTGTGCTGGGCTGCAAGGTCATCCAGTGCTTCCTGTGTGAGGCTCTCTACCTCTGGGTGTTGAAATTAAGCACAGTGGAGACCTGAATGCAATTCATCTGAGCGGTCAGACACAGAGAAATGACTTATAAGTATGCTGTGTTCTGATTTCTGTAAATCCATGTCTGGATTCCATTATCACGTAATTGCAGTTGGACATAAGATACCCCTAGAAAACAGTTGTGACCAAAACAGTGTGCTAGAAATGGTCTACTGCTATCGACATCAGTGTGTTTCAGTAGTGGCATACAAGTTGAGAAGGAGATTTGTCTGCACATACAACTAAAAGCCAAGGTCTTTTTGGTCATGAGAAGTAAGATTTTGTGTAGTCTCTCTGTGCCCCAGGTTCACTTTCCTTGGGCAAATTACTAAAGTCAGCAATTTCAAACTTAGAAGTCTGGAGTTAGGTGTTGACAGCCATCTTTAAGTACCTAAATAAGTGGTCTCATTTTAAGAGGTCCTGAGCACACAATTCTTTCTGACTTCAAAAGAAGCTGCAAATGCTGTGTCCACTTTGATTAATTGAAAGGCTGACCATCAAAGTGAAATTATGTTGCCAAGCTAAAGGAAAAGAAATAAAGACTTAGCACACTGTATAAATCAATCGCAGATCAGAGTTTACTGGGTATAAAATGTACAGCATCTTATGTGCCCTTTTGTACTTTCTGAATCTCACTGGGCCCAAAACTACAACAGAAAACCCCTCACGGTTTGTGAAATATGGTAATGCCCAGAAACATTTGCCAGTTTAGCCACTGAAAAATAGATATGGCTGCTCAAAATTTATACTGTTTGCTAGGGCCTTAGGTGAAAGGAAAACGAAATTTTAAAATGCTTATTTTTTTCATTCGAAGGTAATGTCTTAAATCCTTGAGAGATGAACAGCCTACTACCTTCCCCTACTTTGATCGATCTGTCTTTGAGGCATGATTTACACCTTATTATAGTACTTCAGGTTACGGCCTCTGTTCCTGAAAGTTTTGCGGAGATAGGTGTTTGGGGAGGGAAAAAAAAACAATGGCCTGATAAGTGCCCTGATGGAAGGAAAGACTCCAGTGTGTGTGTGTGTGTATTATATATGTGTATGTAGGTGTGTATGTATATGTGGGTGGGCTGTGTTTGCCTGTCCTCACAACAGATGGAACGCTCTGTGCAATGGAAACTTCAGCCGGGGATTGAATAACTCATGGCATGTAAAATCATGGGAAGACAGAATTTGCTAATGCCATGTTTTGAGGAATTCTGGTTTTCTTTCGAGCTCACTTTACCAACTCTTACATCCTTATTGTGATTTCTTGGTTATCAGCACGTCCAGGCAAACCAGTGTGCCAGGTTTAAACATGGCGTCTGTGTCATGGCTGCATGTTTGATAGAGAGTAACGCAGACTGAGGAATCGTCGGTGCTGTAACTCAAAATTACCATAAATTAATATCAAAATTAACATTCAGTAATGAATAATGGAAGGTAACAGTTTCTCCCACAGATGTATCGCCTTCCTCACCTTGGCGGCTCCTTATTACTACCACCCATATGCTGATCTGCAGCGATGCTTGTGTAGCCCTCTCCTGCATCAGAGGCTTCCCCCACTGGGGTCCGTGGGTGGGGAAACAGGAATTGCTTCCGTCTTTTCCTGCCTGGCTTTCAGTATTAGGAAGGTCTATGTGAATTTGGAAATCTCTCTCTTTTATCTTCATTCTCTCCAGTACTTTTGTATACAGCTGAAGGCTAGGTGATAAATTTTCGTCATGGCTCTTTTATATTGCTGGAGTGCACTACCATTATCTGATAAGATTAGTAAGTCAAGCAGCATGAATGATTATTAAAAATAATTGTTTGTTTATATAAATATGACAGCAAAATAGGTTACTCACACAGGCCAAGTGACCCAATTATTCAGATTTTGAATGTGTAGAGATCTGTTATGTTGCTGCACTTTAAGGAAAGAAACCCTTTTATTCCGTGTGGAACTGCTGAGTAAGTTTCTTTCTTTCTGCAGTGCTAGTACCCTGGTGACAGGGAACCACTGCGAGAGTTTGTTGATACTACAATTCATATTTTTGTCTCTAGAAGAGAGATAGTTTAACCCCCTTAATAAGTGACCATTTCCTGTGCTGTATGCTGTCCTATCTAGATCTTCCTTTCAGAAAGTTCAGATATATGTGAAGTCACTAAGGTCTCAACCTGAGCCTTCCATCGCGCCTATCAGGTTATTTTCTGCTGCTTGCTGTAGAGCTGGGTTTTGGGGTTTCCATTAGTGTTGCCCCAGGCTTAATCTCAAGTCTAATGTGCAAAAAAAATTATAAATATATATATACATACATAGCTTCATTAGCCATTCTGAATATCTTTGAAAGACTTGGTTTAAATAGGAAACTAGACAAATCGAGACAGCTAACAATCTCAGGACATGGGCAGGTTTTTTTGTTTGACCATGTAGTGTTTGTAGCTTAAGCATTTAGGAAAACAATGCAATTAAAAAAAACCAAAACCAAACCACAACCAAACCGAACCCCAAAATGACAACAAACTCCTAGAAAAGCATAAGAACCAGTGTGATTAATCTAACCTTCGGTATATCAGTAGTTTCTTGCTCTGCCATTCAGGTTGATCTGTAGTGAAACAGTTATAGTAGTGCAGAGGTCTTTAAAAAAACAGGGCTTCCTTCTGCTGCTTCCTGTTGAACAGGAGCAAACAAACACACCGTACTTTGCTTGAAGTTGTGCAAAGCCCATCTTTATGTGTATCTCCCCTGACAGGCCTTTATCCTGCACCTTGGGGTCAGTTGCTGGACACTGCCTTTTTCCAGATAGAGAAACTGATCCCCGTAGTCAGATTTAAAAGAGCAGGCTGCTGCCCGGTTCACATCGAGCATCTCCAGCCCTAAGGAAAATTAACTTCTAGGTCGAGATCTCCAAGCACAGTTTCATTACTCTTCATTTCCTCCAGAAACCTAGCTGAGCGACAAGTGAGCTGTTAAAAAGTATTTTATCAATGTTTTCTTTAAAGAATGTGGATTTACTCAAAATGAAACGTTCTGAGGAAGTGCAAACTTGTGACTTGTTTCTTGCCCTCTTACCTGGAAAATTTTCTGAGACTTCATGGCAGCTTTCTGGGGGAAATCTTTCTGAGTTTGCAGCCTCCGGGGCCTGCGCTGCGCTGGGCCGCTTGAAAGGGGAGCCCGGCAGCAATGGTTGCTGCTGGGAGACGTCTCCCTCCTCTCAGGAAGATGTCTCCCTCTTCTTAGGAAGACCTGAAAAGTTAACTTTATCTGGGGAAATAGGACCACTGGACCTTATACAGTGGTCTTTACAAGGGATTCCTGTTTTCTGAGGTTGGATTTCAGTGGAGTTCATCCGGCTTGTAGGCATGCTGTTGTAAAGTAAGCTTCGAGACTTCAAATGTGGGGGTTACTCAGCCTTCCCTCAACCATGAGACCAAAGAATCTCCTAGATCAGGAATAGCCAGCGTTTAGGGAAGGTGTATGTGTGTGTGGATACCTGTATTTTTATGTATCTTGCTCAGTGGAGTGGTGCTTCTTGGTGCATCACTGCAGATGTTACTAGTTGGAGTTAAATTTAGAGGCCTTGGTGGTAATTGAGGTAGTTCTGGTATAAAAACAGGGATGTAAACCAATATCAGTTTTTTTTCAGAACACTGCAGATATTTGCAAAGAACATGATGCTTGGGGTTGCACTGGTATTTATGTATGTGTGTTTATGTGTGCAAAAAGTGCATGCAGTAGTTTAGTTTTGGGTTTTGGTGTTAGGTTTCTCAGGTATGTCGATGCTGACCTTTCTTTACAAGTTAGGCTGGCGCGGGCCTGAAAAATTCTGGGAGCACACAGTGTTCAGTTGAATTGACAGATGTGTTCTTAAGATTATTTTTTTTTCTTTGATAAATATTAAGAAAATCAAATCAATAACACTAAAACATTTCATGTCCATGTAGTTTGTAATGCTGTTATTAACTGAATTTTCCAGTAAACCACAGGTAGTCTACAGTAAGCAAGACTTTTTCTCTTTTTTTTTAAAATACACATAGATAAGCATTCAGGCTAGATTAATACATAATAAGAATGCCTTCTAAATTTATTTTGTTGCAATTTTAAATAGTTTTTGTTCTTAAATTTCCTCTTTATCTGCAAAAATAAATATAGCTGTTCCTCAGGGCTTAGCCTATTTCCCCATATTTGGAAATGCATAGTTTGTCATGTTCTATAGGGAGTTATCCTTATAAAATCTAGTGTTCTTGCTTTAGCAATATTGCAGGATTGGTGAGTGAGGGGGTGGGAACTAAACCTAAAAATAAAAAAATAAAAACCCCAAGCCCAAAACAAAACCAAATAACCAAAACAGAAGACCCATAGCAAAATCTATAAAAAGTATATGGCTCTTCTTCTGTGTTTATTGCCCCACTAGCTCTTCAGATATTTGTAGAGGGCTTTAATTATTTACAATTTATATGACATTTTACAATTTCTGCTATTTTATACTCTGAAAAACTGGTTACTTTCATGTCTGGAATCACAGAGAAATCACATGAACTAAATATTACATTCTTGCCATTGCTTTTATGCGTAGCATGTTTAGCATCGAACTAAAATCCGAGCAGAAAGCTCATCTTGAAAGAGACTACTTAATTAAAAATTAAACGATGAATTAAAACTTAAATTATGCAAAACTAATAAGCTACGTTACCAAAACCAACAATTAATATGCTACAATATACAGAAAGAAAATGCTAACGTTTTTACTTTTGTTTCATGCTTGTGTTGCAGCCTGTGCAATCTGCAGGTTTGGAATTCCTCATCTTGAAGTATTTGGCATGTCTGAATTAAGATATAAGTCAGTGATATTTAGGCTTGTGAATTTTGCAAAACTCATCTGAGATGAAAACTTCGATAATGTAACCAGAGTCTGTTATAAAGTGGGAGGAATCAGATTATTTTTCAATTAATGCCGTACTGCTTCTGTATATAAGATTCAAATCAGTGCATCGCATCACATTGTGCAAATCGATAGAGTAAAAATGGACCCATTGACAAAAATTGCAGTTTAACCTATTGTTCTCATTCTGTGCTATAAAAGGTTTATTTTTTACTGAAATTGCTTTCAACTAATTGCAGATGCTGAGATTCTGCATACTGTATTGATGTGTGCATACATTTATGCAGTCCAGACTAAGCACACCTTAAAATCCTGTGTTTTGCCATTTAAAGGAGGTATGCCCAAAGTCCCCGTGTCAAAGGCACAGAACATGATTTCCTTAGCAAATGTGGAGGTATGAGCCTGCACCTCTACAATGCTACAGTGGCCGAATACTAGACATGCTCTAATACACCGTAGGTTTGACTGTAGCGCAAGCACAGGGAGACATTTCCGGCGCTATCTGCCAGTGTTTTTCACAATTGTATTCTTCCAGCTGAGTAAAGCTTAGCTGACTGAAGGAAAGGAATTAGGAAATTAAAGAAAACCATCTGATTAAGTTAATTATGAAGCCTGAATCTAATATTTTATTACTGCTTTACACTGGAAGGTGGAACTACCTTTGCATTTGCATTTTCTTACATTTTAGTATTGCATAAAGCAGTATTAGCTTTTAAGGTTTCCTGTCAGATATCTTCAGCACCTATCTGTATTTTTCTCTCAGGTCTCGCTAATTTAGGCTTTGTAGCTACGTAAGTAGTTGTTTCTCTGGCTCTATAATGTAAAAGTTTACATTAAAAATAAAATCAATACAGGGATAAAACCATGAAGGGTACAGCTAAAATAATTTATAAAAGCTCTATTGGTGATGGAAATCTGAGAAATGAATATTGTATATAATAAAGGCAATTAACTGAGCTTCTTACAAGGAAAAATATTGCTCTTGGTGTGGGGGATGGAAACAGGAGATCATGGAAGCAGTTACAGCTCTCTAATTTTCTGGGTTGAGCTATGTTAGCCCTGGCATAAATTGCAGCAGCCTAGAGGTACATGTGCCATCTGAGGATTGCGTTCTGCCCTGACATCCTAGTGAACATGTTGGAGAGGTGTGGGGGAGAGAGAGAGCAAAGGCACTGATGTCTGTTGGGGGTTTGCTCTCACCAGGAGGTCTCAAATTTCCTCAATCATCCTCTCGCACGTCAAATACAGGCTTTGGCTGATTTGCACAACCTAAAGTCCAGCGGAGCCAGTTGTGGTAAGAAAACTGGTTTGGTATTTAACCTGAGTGATTTTTCTCACTTCTGCATTTACTGGGTAAAAGTTCTCTCTTCAACAAAATGAAGTGCTTAATCTGCTAACACAAAGAGTGAAACCTGAATAAAGATTGACTTGGATATAATCTTTCTAACTGCTCTTGATGGACATCTTAAGATTCAGCTTAATTTAATTGAAATCTTAAACTCTCTTTTTTTGGGAAGCTCTTTTCTTTTATGTCCATGGTTAAGTGAGCAAGGCAATGACACGCTCCCTTAACAACTGTTCAGGAACCATCGGGCTGATTGACTAATGTTTCTGCCCTTTTTATGCACTTCTGATGTTCCATCATGGCTTTCTCCTTTCTGTGCGTATAAGTGGATTTATCTGAACGGTAATAAGCCAGATGGTTAGGTGGTAGGCCAGGTATTTTGAAGGTAAGCATATTCTTTGTCATAGAGCCACGTTAGCCAGGAGCTCTGTACCACATTTCAAATCCTTCAGCAGCCTCCCCAGGAGGTGGCAGCTGTAGAAGCCTAATGGATATCATCACCTTCAACTGTCAGCTCCTTTTTTCCTGTCTGTCATGACTGTTTACTTCTGATCATACCAGTTGACATTTATGTGTCACAATAGAAAACTGAACCAGTGCAGGAGGAAAGGCGACACTGGGTTTGCGGTTACTTCTTGTATCACAACAGGCAGCTGGCAACTCATTAACACCATGTGGAGTGTCAAGCATATAGTATATTAAATAAAATTAATGCCTACAGGCGCTGGATATAAGGAGGTGGCCATAACAGACAATGAAACCACATGAATGGTTGGAACAGGAATAGTTGAGGCGATGGATTTAAAAACCAAACAGACAAAAAAAAGGCGAGGGGGAGGGCTGAGTGTGTAGGCCACGGTGCATGAGCATGAAAAGCCTTTGACTGTCATTCTGTGTCATTTTCATATTTAGCCACTGAAGAAAGACAGGTGGCACAGCAAGATTCTGCCTGGCACTCGGTGACTTACTGGAGTCTGTGGGCTTGGTAGCAAAGGTAGCGTTAAGGTCCACAAAGGTAACCACCCACCTTCTCTTCAGCCATTATCCAACTGTGAGTGCAAGCGTGGAAGAATTACATCCAGCCATGGGAATCCAGGGTGGGGATGTTAGCCTGAGTATCGTGCTGAGAGTGATGAATAGAGAAGTGGTTTTCTTCAGAAGCAGCTAACGTGGCTTTATCCAAAGCATTCTCTGAGTCCCTTCTTCATGTTCTCCACAATGATCAGACATCTTTTGTATGTCATGGCCTGCACGGGCCATTCGCCATAGACTTTGCTCTATTTGCAGTGCTTTTCTCCATCTCCTGTCCCGTGACAGTGCCTGCTTTGGCTAAGCCACGGGCCTAATTTTAGCAGGTAAAACAACCTTAAGTATGTGCGTGGTGAGACAATTTGCTATAATATGAGACAATTCATCTCAAATAATCTCAAACTTACAGACGGTATTATATACAAACATTAAAAAAACCCCAAACACCCAGCAGTCAATAATTTCAAATAAATAATTTTTTTGTTGCAGAATTTTAAAACATAAATTATCATGAGGATTGTTTTACTTAATGGGAGTTTTAGATAATATTTGGATTTCTCTACTTAAATATTTTGAATAGGTGGGTTCCAGTTGTTCTACAGAATACTGAAATACTACGGTGCACTGCAGGGAGCATTGCAAATCTGTCTGATGGAAAAGAGAGGTAGCTTTCAGTACACAAAATGTCGTTGCCATTGCAAAGTTTTATTACTCACTGGACATCATAAAACAGTGAATTTCCCTTTAATTTAAACAGGCAGAGCCTGTAGACTGGAGATAAGATCTCTTCAGGCACTCTGGTTGCAGTGCTGTAGCTGGTAGTAGTATGTGGTACTTTGTATAAGTTCAATAGTCTTCTGTGCTACTGAACTGATGGAAGTGGGAAAAATAACAAAAATTAAGTCTTTTTGTTAAACTGCTTACAATTTCCCATAAGAAAGAGGAAAAAAAAAAAGCTGTTCATCGTTGTAATTAAATTGTTAACAAAAATGAATCGTATTGTCTCAAAAATCCCCAACCCTACCTGCTTTGATTTCATCTTTTGGCAGTTTATTTTATGCATTTATTATTCATTAATTAGAGTTCCTACATATTTGCCCTTCTTGCCTGATTGCCTTTGCCTTTTATAGCTTACAGTGAGCTTTCCTTGCCTTTGCATTTGAGATGAGCTGAGATAGCCACCTACAGTGATTGCGTCAGTTCCCTTCATAATTTTTATTAATCTTCGGTCAGGGTTGGGTTGTGGGTTGTTTCTTTCCCCCCCCTCTAAAGAAAACAGAGGTCTACCATATTTCCTTTAATTTTTTTTATGTTCTCAGGATTGTCTGCCATTCCAGGTGGTTTCTTTATGTCTGTTCTCTGCTCGGGCTGGCTGGGACTCTTTCCGAGCGCGTGGCCCTGCTAGAGCCGTGCACGCTGCTAGAATAATGTTCTCTGACTTATGTGTGACAAACAGGTCAGGTTTTCAGAGGCTGCAGGGCGATCGTGGTGACCCAACTATTGTCGTGGGCTGGCTGGCTTGCTGACAGCAGAGCAGTTCGAAGTGACGTGCAGATGGCATAGGGGCATTGCTGCCTTTCTGGTGTGGCTACCGAATTTGGGGGATCTGATGATGATGATATAAATACTGGTTTGGTTTTCTTACTACTCTGTCAGAGAACAGAGACCATCCGCCGGTAGGTAATGAAGTGAAATGAGTAGTTGTAATGAAACGAGGTGTAGTTAAGGCTTCCAAAAAACTCCTGACATACAGCTTTTAAACATTTTCTGTATAGCTGGAAGAGGTAAGGCAGCTGTGTTCAAATTCAGCAAGGAAACCACTGAGATGTTTTAGTTTTCCAATTAAATTACATCTCAAATGATGACACACAATGAGAGAAAAGTGTAACTGCAAATAAACGTTTGTTTATCTAAAAGGAGAACTGTATCAGAATCAAAAGACATAACAAAACTATTTTAATATTAGATCAGCCTACTGTATTGCTGTTTATTAACAGATCAAAGGGGGTACTTAATGAATTTTGAGAAGTTTGTAAGTATTTGCGTTCAGAATTATATCGCATTTTAAATGGATGGCATTCTTTCATTCTGTCATAGCAAAGGTAGAAAAAAAATCTTGCATCAAACAAATAAATAAATAAAATCTATAGGCACATCCAAAAAGGAGGATATAAAATCATTATGGACTTTTTCATGTACTAGTACAGAATTGCCAACGAGCAGGTATAAGTGGTCTATCTGTGGCCCTTCCCTTTGCTCGGAGGAATGTGTTATGGGTACCACCTACTTTTGAGCCCCCTGGGCAGCACAGATGCTGCTGTGCCGTGACTTTATACAGCAAGTGGCACAGGAGACAGCAGCTGATCACAGGGAGTTGTGTGACGCTCAGCAGTTGGTCACCACAGGGCCTTATCTCGCTCTCTGTTTTTAGGCAGTTTAGGTGCACCATGGTGACTTTCCGTCTTGGGTCCATGGGGCTGCTGCATCCACCATGCCGGCCAGAATGGCCTCACAATGTGAAAACATGGTACCTGAGGAGCAGCACTTTGTTAGGTATCTGGTGCTTTTTGTCCTTAGAGCACAATGTCATCCTGGGGTCTGGAAAGAAGGGCTTTGTTTTGTGTGGCCCTGCATCCTCCCCAGGTCCCTTGTGCATCAGGCACTGTCCCCCAGGACAGTGTTTGATGGGCTGGACAGGATACAGGGAGGTGGGAGGGCTCTGGCTGTTCCCCAGCGCAAGGGTGCCTTGCACAGGACGCCCTTCCCTACCTCAGGTTTGTCAAAGCCCTGAGCATCCTGTGGTCATGCAAACATAAATGTTCTGATTGACTTGGAAATAAATTTAGAATGGGAGCATCTAACTTCAATAGCTAAGTTACAGGTATCCCAGGAGTGGATTCATAAGCCAATACAACTTGTAAGGCAATTTCCTCTCCCCTCAGATGAGCTCTTTTTATTAAAAATATGACTTAATTCCTGAGCAGATTTTTCTCATCCTGCTAGTTCACAGTTCTAGTTTCTTTTTCTCTCCCTCTGTTCTGGTTGTCCGTGTAGTCTTACAAGAACAATTATTTCTGGTGATATTTTATTGACAAGTTGCTTGAAAAATGAGACAATGCCAAACTACTCACAGCTAGTTGCTTCATTAATTTGTATAATATAACAAATCAATTTATAAACATGTTTACTTAAATGCAGATGAAGATAAATGGAGAGTACAAACAGGCATAAGTATGAAAAGTTTGAAGACTCATTTAGTGAATTCTTTCCATCCTTCCAGTCCGTTGAATAAAAATGTAAATCAGTGTAACTAAATCCTACTGCTAAATGCAGTTTTACTTCTTTTTTTTTTCTTGGAGTAAGCACTGCAAGCATGAAGGTACAAGACGTAAGTAGATTTTTGTTCTAAAAAGAAACACCCTCTGTTTTGAGGAGTACTTTTATTAAGCTAACTGTCATATCCTTGACGATAAGCACGCACGTTTTAAAACGGTTTTGAAATGGAGCATTTTGTAAGTTGGTAATGAATAGCGCTGTCGGGTGTTACGTACTGACTTGATTCAATTTTAGGAAGGGGGAGCTAACCACATTAGGTGTTTTCAAAGCACAGAGTATTCTTGGGGGTTGTATAATACAAACCAGCCTCAGTAGTTTCACTGTAGCCTGAACCTGTCCTTTTGAAGGTGTTTGCTATTTATTTCAAAATAAAAGAGTTACCGTGGAGACACCTGGGCTTGCGAGGAAGAAAAGGGATGCTGACACCTGGCAGATAGTTTCCTGGCGACATCACAGGGTCTAAAATATTGGGGTGGACAGTGCTTCTTTAAGGTAACGCGTACTCCATGCTGTGCTGCATGCTTTAAAGCTACGCCTGACTTTTGCCCGCGACAGCTATTGCGCTGTAAGCTATCGGAGACGCGTGTCGCTTCAGGTGTGCTCCCAAAGCCTGTAAAGAATCAAAGCATCTTGGCCGGTCGGCAGTCTGCCCGATGACCTTTTTCTCGTGTAGCTCGATGATGGGTTGTGAAGGGGAGAGCTGGTTACAGTCAGGACTGGGGGGACCTGCCGCGGCGTGACGGCAGGTTCAAATCAAACCCAATAGTTGCTTCTTGTACTTTCTTCCCATGTCCTGCCAGCTTGCTGTATGGCTGCCACAACGGTAACCCTGTGAGTGGCTTGATTGGTGAGGATTTACATGTGTGCTAATTAGAGTGGAATAAATGATTGGCTGTTTGCTGCATCGCCATAAAGGGTGCCCAGATGTACACACTACGTGAACATAATGTGCACGGGCATGGCGCATCAAAGTTTGTCAGCTGCATTACCTCAGCAGGCTTAGGGCCTGTCGGAGAGCATTTGCTGATAACCGTCCCCTATGATTTAGTGTCTGACTTGGTGAAAGTGAAGGACCTCAAAGTACTGCCTTGGCAAGGGAATTTCTGATCGTTTAACAAAAGTAATGAACGAGCTAAAATCTGTCAAACAGGAATGGAAAAAAATAAGTTTAGGGCGAGAAGCGAGCGGGCTGAATGGAATAATTCTCTGTGCTCGGAAATAGTTCGGAACATAGCACTAACTAAGCATCAAATTAGCTGCTGCAATTAACAATAGACACTGAACAGAGTGTTTAATTATGCTTAATTTGTTGTGATACAGCACAAGTCTTCAGTTATGAAAATCCCCCAGATGCCCAAGTATCCCCTGTATAGCTAAAATGCACTAAACTTTGCACACGTGGTTAATTTAACAAAGGAAATATAGAACATTGCTTTTAATTTTAAAAATATGCTTTAGATGAAGGGAAGATAAATTTACATTTGTAAGTGATCATTTTTTTTAATTGCTCTTAAAAAATAAAGCAACTGGGCTATAGCTTCTTTCACGAAAATAGATAATTAAGACAAAATCCCACACGTATCGTATTTATGCACAAAAATCGGTAATATCTGATTACTTTGACAAGTAATTCTGTACTTACATGTTCACAATATTGATAATGTATTAATGTACAATGATTAAATGGTTAAGCTGCCATATTAAAGTTATGAGCAGGAACATTTATCCAGCATAGCTAAGCAGGAACAAAGACTGTCCATTTACAGATGGCATTATTCAATCTCTGAACTGCTCAGAGATGTTAGCGTTACAGCATTGATTCTGAGCTCTGATACTGTGCCTCACTCGAATGACCCAATAGAGTTAAGTGATAAGGTTAAGTTAATTACTGTATCTGTGCTATACAGCTTCCACATGATTACTGCTGAGAAAGATAGTGATTCTTCTTGCTTTAATTAAGCAAAAGAGAATGAAAAGATATAATTGGTTTTTATAATAATCCTGTTTTATATCACTATCAACAAGCATCATGTGTTTTTTCTACAACTTCGTTGCACGAATTCCTAGCAGCAAAATTTAAACAGTAGAATGTAGAAGTAAATTATTTAAATCCGTTTCCTAAAACACAGTGTCAGCTAAAGAATTAAATAGTTAATAGCTGCACTAATACATTTGTAGCACCAAAAGGGCCTGTGACAGTAAATTGTGTACCAGATACGAAAAATCCATATTTGAGAGTTAAAGAGCATCTGCTATTTTTTTTTGTATTTGTGCTACATGATAAATGCTATATATTTTAATAAGTGCTTTAATTTTGCTTCTAATCATATATAGAGCTGCGATATGGTGGCTTTAATATTGTTTTATGAATACTAGTTTTAACAGTCTTTTATTTCAAATTCACTTACTAGTCATCAAAAAACACTGCCTTTGGTTTGAAGGTGAAAGGGAGTTGGAAAGGGTTCAGGCAAAAACCCAAGCAGTCTCTTTTAGGATTATACTCTGGGTTTGTGGGGTTTTTTTCCCCTTCTAGTCATGCATATAATAAAACATATGTATATTGTGAGGAGTGCAAAAGCAGTTTTACGTTGAAAAGAATGAATGCAGATGAAAGCCGACAGTGAAAGGGGGAGAGAGATAGGAGGGAGGTTTTAGCCCTTCAAACGTGTTAAGCCCTGACTCTGGGAACCCTTCTGCGGAGGTAATCCCCCGTCTCTGTGCTGAGCTGTGCTAACTCTCACAAGTGTACAAAGGCCTGCCCACAGAGGTGAGGTTGTTTTGCCCTGTCATTGCTTCTGGAAGTAACTCACAACTGCTTCAGGTTCCCCCTGTTTTCCCAAACGCTGCCTTCTGAGCAGGAAGGGAACGAGCACGTGTTGCCTGTCGCTGTCCTTGGGTTGTGCCGGTGCGAAGCTGTTGGTGATTAGTGTGTGTAACTGGATTTGCTGCAGACCTCTGTTCTCTTTCTGCCTTTTGGGTTTTTTTAAAATGTGATTGCAGTGTCTCAAATTGATTGTAGCAGGAATTCTGGTAAAGATTGTTAAATTTAAAATAGTTGACTGCCTGTTTTCTTGGGTTTTTTTTCCCCTACTTGTGGGAAAGGACAGGTATTATTCCTTCTGTAAGTAGGCGTGACTTTAGAACACTGTTGAACAAAATAAATTTGGGAAAAGAAGTTTCATGCTGCATATATATATTTTCAGCCAAGTAATTTGTGGTCCAGAGCAAGACATACATTCGTTACTAAGTACTTTGATTATATTTTAATATTACTCTTTTATTCACAATAGTAAAGTTTTATCTCCTTAGCAGTGATTTGTTTGCAAATAGGAGGCATTGAGATTAAAATTGTGGCACTGGAGATTTTAAAAGCTGCTTGGTTCCCTGTCCACCTACGGACAACCACCTCTTGTTTTGTAGCGGCACAGGATTAATTGGGTAGTTTCATTCCTGTAGAAGAGTCTGATGTGATGGGTTGGGGTTCTGACCATACATTGTTTCTCTCTGCAGTTCTAGTATCTTCTTCCTGACAAAAATACGTCCTTGAAGCATTAAAGTCTTAGTATCTTAAGAGAAAAAACCAACTACGTCCAGTGTTTGTGGTGCTATTTTTTTGATAGCAAGTGTGTTTAGAGGCTCAAAGCGTGCTTACTAAAGATATGGTGAAACTGCTGTTGTAGGGCATCTGTATGAATAGGGACCTGCAGCTGCCATGCAAGGAGACCCAATGGAGAATGTGGGAGAGGTGGTCCTAATTATCAAATTATAGCATTTATAAATAATATCAGAACAGTTAAGGGTCTGTTTGAAGGCAAGCACTAGGTCTTGGACAAAAGTATGAAGCTATATGTAGCCTGGTTTAGGAAATCAGTTTCATTTTTGTCTCTGGTTCCATGAATTTGAAAATCTCCTTCACAGGATTTATTGGGCAACTAATCACCCTTAATTTAGGAGTGATTAGCACACCCTTAGCACACTGAAGGGTGTGCTAGCAAAGGAGATATTTGACTCACTCAATATACTGTTAAAGATTGAATAGGTTGGCAGAGAAGATTCTGAAAAATTTAGGGGTGTTTTTTTTGGCTTGTGGGGTCACTGTATTTAGTTGTTCAGTGGGTGCACTGAGGATTTCCAGCTCTTTGGCTGTAAACCTGATGTCTTGTCAGCTTTGTAGTCAATTTTTCAAAGGTTCTTGATATTTATTGTAAACAGATGCAATGATGCTTGGAACACTTTCCTTTCGTTCCTTTGTCTTAATAAATACATTCTTCATCTGGAAAGCAGAATCTCCTCTTCTCACCTGAATGTTACAGCTTGTGTTGGTGATGGGAAAGTAAAGCAATTGTGCAGAGTGTGAAAAGGCACTTTTATGAGACAATGCTCTGGGAAATTCAGAGTTCACCATGTTACGGTAAATATTTTGAAAATTCAGAGAACCACACAAATTTTGAGTTCTTAGTAAGTCATTCTTCAGCTGTTTTCTACAGAAAACAGACGTTATGTGTTTCCTATCTGCTCTCATGCTGTTTGATTGCACAGACAATTTGACAGTGATGGACATTGCTCGTGCTTAGTTCTTTTTACAAACATTCCCAGCATTTAACGTCTCGCAGGAAGATAAATGAACAGGGGGCGATTTTGGTCTGTGTGACAACTGAACCAACTCTTCTGAACTTTTACAGGTAGCGTGCAGTACAGCAGAGCTATCAGCTGTGAGTAAGCACAGCCCATACAGCATTTCTTTCCTGCTAGAAGTGCAGTGGGTTAGCATTGTGTAATAATAACAATACTCTCTAGTTATGTGCTTCTTAATATATCAGGATGTTTACATATTTCAGCTGAGGTGGTGCTTATTTCATTAAGTCACATTGAGGAAAAGCAGCTTGAAAAGTTGCTTTCATATGTCAAAGTAACGATAAAATGAGTTTGAGGCCTTTATGATCAAGAACATTTTTCTGCCTCTCTTTAATGATATAGAATAGTAATGACCTGCAGTTTCATTTATTCTTGGGAAAAGTATAATTGCAAAAATTAACTTGTCATACACCACAGCTCAGCAAAGTTACTTTCCTATAAGTCTGTGGTCACAGTATGTTTTTTTGCAATTCAGCATCTGGCTCTGTGGGGTACTGATGGCTTCTATGAAGAAAAGTACCAGGGTGAGCAATTAAATGTAAAATGACAGCATAAAATATGATCATTACGGTTATACAAAAGACACATTTATGAATTTTGCAGATAACTGTCATTTTTTCTACTCATATTTGCTCTTTCTTTGTTAGCTTAATATTTCTTGTGCAATTCATTTTTTTTTCCTTCTAAAAAGTGAACAATGCCTTTTTAATTATCCTGACACTTGTTTGTGTCTTTCTTATTTGTCACATTTGAAGGCTAATGATACCTCTTTCACTTTGTTCTGACACTATACTTTCAACTCTATTTCAAAATCAAGGACTATTTTTTAAATTAACACGAAGGTTGCATGATGAGGCTGGAATTTCTTATGGAAATCAGTTTGTGTTGTGTTGATCAGATAATGTGCTGCACCTGAAAGAAAGATTAGCTGTGTTCAATTCTCAGGGGCTACCAGGCAATGTTTTGAAGTGTGCTTTTTGAATTTAGCTCGTGTTTTGTCATTGAAGAGAGAAGATTGGTCTTGATAGAAGTTATTTTAGCCATATTAGGTATCAAAAATACTGTATAGATCTTTCTGTGTGTGTTTTCTTTGTGAATGTCTGTTTCCATACTAGAATGATAATCCTGTTCTTTGTGTAGTTGTTTAGATTTTTGTTGTCTTGGGTGGGAGATTGTGTCATCTTCATGGAATATATATGTATGTCACTGCATAGGATGCTGAAAGTGACTGTACTTCTTAACCTATATTAGATGGATGTATTGAAGGAAAAGCGGGGGGGGGGGGCGGGGAAGGAGGGGTGGGTAAAGAGAAAAAAAAAAAGTGGGAAAGGGATCACAAATCTTTAAGGTTCCAGAGAATCCCAGTAATGCAGAGACCCACATTGTTCCTGTTCTCATGCTCTCACTTTTTCCTCAAGAGTGCTTGCTGGTTTCTGCTGCTCCCACAAAGGAGTCTGCAGCAATACACCACTTCATCTGCAGTTTCCAAAACCCTGGCAGCCAGAGAAGGACAGTGGTAGGAAAGCTCTGTCCTTCTCTCTCCCAGAGAAGTCCTGACCAGCTTCCAAAACTACACTGGGGATGGCAGTCACTGGGATAGTTGGGCGATGCCTTTGGAAAGGTGTCTGTTTATCACGTATTTAGAAACCAGACGAAACCCACCAGGAACGAGGACTAATTGTTCACATTTGTTGTCTCTGGAAAGCTAGCTGCTCTCTCCTTCCTTCTCCCCCAGAGTAGCTTTTCATAAATGCACGCAATGCCCCCGAGGGCCCGTGCCTGGTAAAATTACCAAAAGCCATTTAAATGTCGGAATGGGGGAGGCAATGTTTATCTTGGAAGTCCCTCTGTCGCCCCAGCTGCCTTTGACAGAGAGGATTAACGGAGACCCCCGGTGTTTGGGAGTGGGGGCGGAGGGGGTGGGCCAGCAGCAGGGTTTAGTTGGGGGGTGGCTGGGCTGCAGGTCAGGCCTTCACCTGGGGAAGGTCCCTTCACCACCACAGGTCAGGAGGAGGCAGAATCCCATTATGTTTGATGGGAAATGTGAGATGCTTTAAGCAGCCCTCCCCTCAATTAAATTGATGGCACAGTAACCTGGCATTGATTCCCTGGTGATAAGGGAGATGACCCCACTTAAGACTGCGGAGAAAAAAATGATAGGAGCAGAGAGTATAGTTCTCAGTCAGCATTATGCGTATAAATGGATGGTACACAGAATTTAAAGGGCTAGGTAACTCAAACTGGAAATCCTTGCATCACCGAGACCTTCCCTGTTACGAAAACTCTTCAAAGTTGACTGGCTTTTAAGTAGCAATTTGAGATGGCGATGGAGATTTAAGAATCTTGGAGTGTTTCTATTTAGAGCACCTATTGTGTAATCTCCACAGTCCTGTAGCGTAGAGAAAGGTTTGTGATAAAAAGAATTGGAAATTAAAAGGGATAATATCTGTGGCAGACAGTCTCAAGGGGATTCAGTATCTCTCAAGCAAATATGACTCCAATATAAGCTCCTCAGCTGAGAATGTTATTAGGTACAAATAAGGGCTAATTTTTTACAGTTTATTTCTCTGGGAATATGAAATGGGAAACATGTGAAGAGTCAGAATTAATTTGGAGAGAGAAAGGAAGAAGAGCTAGCTATCCTAGCATAGCTTAAAATCTACAATGCTGTGGAAACCTAATGGTGTTGGGGTACGGACAGGAGGGAGATCGGGTTGCTGTAGCCTGGTAACATGCACAGGCTTGGAAAACTTGGCTGTAATGTGTGAACCTGTTCTCTTTACAGGTTGGGTTTAGGTACTCAGCTTGAGGTAGATGAAAAGTCCTTAGGAAAGCTTGCTGCCTCTAAAGGAACAGAAAAGGTGCCAGACAAAGTCTTTGATTTTTATTACACCAGTTCAGTACTACCTGGGTTGTTCATTCATGTCTTTTTGGTTGTGTTCGCATCATGCGGTATAGCTCTGTGTGGAGAAACCTCAGCTAGTTCTGTTCCTCGATGCTCCACCAGGCCTAACATACCTTGCTCTTCCATATAGCTAATTTCCCTGGTAGAATACCTTTATAAGGTGCTTACACTGCTTCCAGCCACAAACCTTGCTCTGGATTTCCAGATTGACTGAGTACAAAACATTGCATTATGCCATGCTGACCTACTCAGAATCACTTGTGTTCTGGTGACCGCAACGTTTCCTGCCATCAAATACATATGCTGTTTCTAATTATTAATATGATGATGTATTTCAAAGGTGGAACTGTACAACCATACAATCATGTAGTACCTGTTTGAATGGTTGGGTGAGGTCCGATAACCCCCTGGAAAAAAATTGTTCCCCAGCTTCCAAATGATTGGTTAGCTGTTGTATGAAGTGCAGTTTAGAGCGGTTGCTATTTGGAAATAACTGTTTGCCCATAGTAATACAAAGCAACAACTGAAAGAAACCCCCGAGAAAAACTCCTAAAAGGGGACAAAAAAAGTTTTCCTGCAGTGGAAGGGCCAGATTTTGTGCTAATCTGAACTTGAACAATACTGGTATGTAATAATACAGTGTGCTTCTCAACTGCTTTCTTGTTCTTCACTGTCTCAGCTTTTTTTTTTTTTCTCTTAAGAAAAAATAAATTATTACCTATTATGGTGCCTCAGAAGTATTAACCAAGTGTAACTGATACAAGAATGTCTACAGAAGTGCCTTTAGCACAGTAGATTTGAAAGGTGTGAACTTGGTCTGTTCATCTCTGTGAGGTGTTAATTCAGATGCCCAATGATGATGGTTTAAATGTCAATATTGTTAACTACTCTGTTATTCACGGGCAGAAAGGAGAGGGAAGAAAGACTCTTCTGCACAATTAACTGAACTGACATCTCTTTTTTGGTTCTACAAAAATTAGCAGTTGGGAGGTAGTGCTGTCTCCTGTCCTTTCTTTCCACATTCCAGGAAGAGTGAAGCATAAGCAGGCTTGTGAGGTCCATCAGTGTGTATGTGATTCTTCTGACAGGCATCGTCTGTTAACAGCAACGTTATCTACTCAGAGCAGAGTTTTACATAGGCAGAGCTTATTTTGCAAGTCACTTATCTAGTGGGCTTGCAGAGAGACCTTTGAGAAATTACTTCTCTCTCCTCCCTTTTCAGGATGGGTGCCAGTTCCTAAAAAGGTGAAACTACAAAAGAATACATTTAGAGTACACATTTTATTTCCCTCTGACCTTACTTTATTCATATCCATTAAGTCCAGTGTGGTTCTGGCTAAACACATAGAGGCTCACTTCATTCTCTTGCCCAGGAACTTGCCTCCTTCAGTGTGCACGTTGTTGAGTAGGTGTAATGGGCGTCATTTAACTTTCAAAAGGTAAGAATATTGCAGGTATTGCCTTTTTAAATCATTATAGAGAAAGCAATTGTTTGCTAGAAATCTTTCAGTTTTCTTTCTGTTTTCAAAAACTTCCACTGTCCAAGAGAAAATAATACATTAAAGACAGTGGCTGCCTCTGCATCTCTTGCCCAAATGAAAATGGCATAATTCCAAGGTTTTCAGTGTTGTATATAAAAGGAGAATTACTGTACTGCATACAGAATATATCAGCTTAGGAGAACGTGACCATAATGAGGAAAGAAAATCAAAGAAGTCACAAAGTTCAGAGAGTGAAAACCATGTGCTAAATAGTGCTGCTAGATGACTTGTGGGGTTTTTTTATTTTATTTTTTTTTACTTTGCCCTGTCACCTACTAGCTACCTGAAATGTGGGACTCTGAAAGAAGCATATTTCAAATGTTATGTTAATGTTAAAAGTAAATGAGGGAGGAAAGACAATGTATTGTTTTTAAAGGTTTTGATGAAGATGACAAGCATGTCATGAGATCTAAGAACCCAGTCTAGAGTCCTGCCTTTAGACAAAGATATCCCATCTTGATTTATGTAATTGCCAGCATGGCAATGGCCCTGTTCACTGTGGTGATTTGAGGCTTTTTTCTGTCTAGAATATTCACCATAGGTGGAAAGGAGTGGAAGACTAAAATGTTTTGTTTTCTATTTGGTTAATGAAGGAAGAATAAATAGTGCTTATGGCTATGGAACATACCTTGTCTTCAAGATCTCTGTTTAATGTTAGAAAAGGTTTTTGAAGGAATGTTCAGCCATCAGGGTTACCTACATAGGTTAAAAATTTTTGGTAACACAGAGCCTTCTGCCCTCAATAAACAAATGTACTTCTCTCTAAAATAGGTCTGCATTTGTGCTTATTATGAACTTTCCTCTGTCACTGACTAAAGAGATATGTTTATGACAGTAACATGCTTTTGTCATGTAGAATGTACATATGAATAAGGGAAGACTTTGTGTAAGTTTATTAAATTAGATCAGCTTGAACACAGGTGACTTGGAAGGTAGAAGCTCCTAAGAGTTGTAAAGGTTCAATTGATGATCTGTTTGATCACCTAAAGCGCCGAGATACGGTTTTGTTTGCTGTGGTTGTACCTGCGTTATAGAAACTGTTCTCAAAGGCAGAAGGCACAGCCGCTGCCACGAGGAGTTTGCATTTAAACAGACACACAAATTAGGTTCCAAGATTAACCTCTGCCTCTATAACAGGTTAAAACCCTTCACAAATTAGTGTCCTGGACCTCTGCCAAAGCACACTAGTGATTGGCTCTTGTGTACCTTAGCTCCAAGAGCGAAGGGTAGTGGACAACCCCTGTTTTATTTGAGATATTAATTTAATGTACTGATCACACATAGCTAATTCCAGTTATTGCCAAAGAAGAAGATGAGGTTGTGAACACAGCCTAGCTGTACAGCCATACTACTTCTTAATCAAGGAGTTCTGTAAATGAATTATGGTGTCAGAGGATAGCCAAGATGCCAACTGTCTTGTCCATTTTGCATGTGATAATGGTGGCTGGTACGCTTGGTTTCGTTAAGAAACACAGCCATGTGGTCTGACACTACTTTTAGCGTGCAGGCAAAGGGTGTCCACTCATTAACAAAAGACTGGGAGCAACTCTATCTTCTTAGCATTCAGTGCATCAGGGATGTGATGGTTTACAGGGCTTCATGTGAAACTGAGGATTAATTCTGGGTAAATCCAATATGTGGCTGGATATTTTCACTTCTTTGCCCTCACAAATAGAAGAAATGAAAATATTAAGGATGACATGATATTTTGTGCTGGTTTTGGCTGGGATAAAGTTATTTACTTCCTAGTAGCTAGTATGAGGCTGTGCTTTGGATTTGTGCTGAAAACAGCGTTGATGACACAGGGATGTTTTAGCTACTGCTGAGCAGTGCTTACACAGAGCCAAGGCCTTTGCTGATTCTCACCCCACCCCATCAGCGAGTAGGCTGGGGCTGCACAAGGAGTTGGGAGGGGACCCAGCCAGGACGGCTGACCCCAGCTGACCAAAGGGATATTCCATGCCATATGACGTGATGCTCAGCATACTCATTCCTGGGGATGGCTGAGCACCTACCTGCCCATGGGAAGTGGGGAATTCCTGGTCTTACTTTGCTTGTGTGAGTGGCTTTTGCTTTACCTATTAAACTGTCTTTATCTCCACCCAGGAGTTTTCTCACTTTTACTCTGATTCTCTTTTCTCTGCTGCTGTGGGGAGAGCAAACAAGTAATTGTGTGGTGTTTAGCTGCTGGCCGGGGCAAAACCACAGCATATTGTAATGCTATGGAATATATGTATGAGAGAAGTGTTTGGAGGCCTCAAAATCAAAGATTATAGTTCTAGTTGCTCTTACAAATATATAGCCAGGCAAGTTCCTACCTCACAGAATTTATGTTCTGAGAAAGACTGGAATATAGTAGACTCTGAATTTTTTAGATTGCAGCCCTGTAGCTGTAGAAATTGTTCCTTTCGTTTTGATTGATGTCGCCACTGTTCTTTGTCATCTAGTATGTATATATAATGTGATAAAGTGTGTGTTACAGTTAAACATACCTGGCCTGCCTGTTTTTAAGTGACTTCAGACTTCCTACTAAAAGATTCTCCTTGCATTTGATTTAATTTGGAATTAAATTTTCTGTTTTTTCATACCTGCCTTGAAATTAAATTTAGGTACCTGTTTTACACAGACTTACTTTTGAATATTTTTAAGCTGAAATAATTGGATACCTCATTAATGCTAAACATACATCTGAAACACACTGGAAGTTTTGTAGCTATAGAGTAAGATGCATATGGGCAATGATATGGGCCATATGATGCATATGGGTTGTGATTTCAAGGGTAATCTTATTTTTAGAATTTCTGAAACAATAAGTGCTTGACTTTACAACCTTAATAATGTCATTTAATGCCCTTTTTGGTGTGTAATTGTATGTACATGCATAATATGGTGTTACACAATAGTAGGTTCTAGTGGCAAATGTTGAAGTTTGGTGACTGTTCTCTGTAACAGTTTTTGTTGGCACAGTCAACATTTCTCTTGCTGTAACTGTGGATATATAAGGAATCATATGCCAGAAAAGTTCATCTGAAGGCCTTGCAGAGACAAGGGATGCCTTTTGGCTTAGGGAAGGAGCCCCCTTGGGGTGACAGGATACCAGCACCGCAGTAGTGCTGTACCTTTGGGATGGACATGTAAGCTCCTGCTGATGTAATAAGGAATGCGTGAGTGCCATCATGGTTGGTGGCACTGTAAAGACCAAACAGGAGTCGTCCAGTACAGGAAACATAGATTGTTGCTTTTTCTTCCATATTTTATCTCCTAATCCTTAGCAGCACTTTGTATTCCAAATATATGTTCTGAGTTCGGGATCTCGTGTCTTAGAAAGACGCTTAGTTGCACGCACCGCTGTGGCAAGTGGTCTTATGGGTAGGAAGGATTTAGATTCAACAGTGGGTTTAACTTCACGCCAGCCAGGTAAAACCGATGCTAAGAGGAAGGAGGCAGCTTGTTAGGTACACAGGAATGGGAACCACCGCAGAGTTACAATTAAACTGCAGTCGGCTTGTTTAAGGATGGAGGTGTCTGTCAACCACTCTTCTGTTAGAAAGCCCTGAGAAATCATACAAAATAAACTGTCCCTCATTAACTTGATTTATGCTCTTCCTTTGAAAGATGTATTTTCCTTTCTTGAGTGAGATGGAATGATCTGATTTTCCCTATGCAGAACTCGAATATCGTAAAATTACATATCTTATTTAGGGTAAAAAAACCTCAACCTTTTCCAATTAATAAACCTGAGAATAGGTCAACTCCAAAGACAGCAACATAAAACACCCACAAGTGGCCATTAAATATTTATGGACCGAGCATTTGTTAGAATTATCAATGGATATCACAGACTTGAAAGGCTGTATCCCTGCAAATAAACCATGATATTAAGCATTTGTAACCGTTTTGTAATTAAGGATACTTTTGAACCAGACTTAATGATACTTTCTGTGTGGTGGTTGTTAAAAATGGCAAGTGTTAAGAGTATTGGAGCTGTATGGTGTGCTCTGGTTGATAGGATAGTGCTGGCACAGGAGTATCGTAAAAAGAAAGAAAAACAGAAAAAACAGGCTAATGTCTTTTAGACAACAGAAAAGAAATGGGTTGTGGGAATGAACACTCATGGGAAGTAACAGCCTGGCTCCAACTAAAGCAGTAGGTGTTTCTGTCATTTCTTTAGGTTGTTGGGGCTTGAAATCTTTGGATTTCAGTTTGGACATTGCCTTCCTTTTGAGGCTATTATTTATAGTGTAACTGATCACCTAAAACCTCATAAAAATCAGACGTGCGATGAAAATAGCACAAAACAAAGCAGGGACCTGTTATGACCACAGTCTTTAATGGGTTGTGAATTTATCCTATGAGGAAAGGCTGAGAGAGCTGGGGCTGTTCAGCCTGGAGAAAAGAATGAGGGGGGACCTAACCAATGTTTATAAATATCTTAAGTATGGGGTGCAGGGGGAATTGGCCTGCCCCTTCTCAGTGGTCTGTGGAGACAGGACAAGGGGCAATGGCTGCACATTTGAGCATAGGAAGTTCCGCACCAACATGCGGAGGAACTTTTTCCCAGTGAGGGTGCCAGAGCCCTGGCACAGGCTGCCCAGGGGGGTGGTGGAGTCTCCTTCTCTGGAGATATTCAAGACCCGTCTGGATGCCTGTCTGTGCAGTATGAGCTAGGGAGCTGCTTTGGCAGGGGGGTTGGACCCGATGATCTCTGGAGGTCCCTTCCAACCCCTACAACTCTGTGATTCTGTGATTCTGTGAAACTAAAGCTGGTCTGAGCTTGTGCCATTACCAAAACTTGGTGCTTTCCCAGCCATGGGGCCACATCCCTGGCCTCTTCTTGCCAAATGTGGCTCCGAAAGCTGTGAGGTAAGCTGGGGGAGCTCGGTGTTAGTTTTCAGGCTAAAAGGACAGTAGCCTTTGGTTGGACCAGAAGGTTAATCCCAGAGACCAGCTGTTTGAGTGAGCATCTTTGGGGACACAGGGTAGGTGGAAAGCATGTGGGGAAGGGTCAGCACAGCACCAAGTACCCCATGAAATTCCAGGCTTCCTGCAGGGGCTACCTTTGGGAGCTCGGGGTCCCCATTTGAGAATACGGTTGAACGAGGTGCAGCGCTGAGAAACAGTTGGGTTGGATTCAGGCTTGTGCCAGTAACAAATGTAAGACTCTTGTGGGGTTTTGGGGAGGTTTGGCCTTTAGAATCCTGGTGATCGGCGAACTAACTATAGACTTGTCCTCTCTGGTATAGAGCACTGTCCTGTGACATGACTGAGGCGTGTCTGGGCTGCAGAAGCAGCGCGTGTATCCGCTTCTAAATACTTTTACCATTGTCTCTGTGTAATGGCTCCACTAGTTTGAATCTGGTACGGTGCCTGTAGATGTGTATAGATATGTGGTTATATATTATGCTTAAATACAAAAATGGTCAAATTTCCCATCTGTTTAATAAACTGAGTTTAACGAATTACACAAACCTATTCTGGCATTTAGAAGTGCTCTCTTTTTTTTTCTTCTCTCTTTCAAAAGGAGAAATAGCTGCTAAATTGTCTCCTACAGCTCCTGAAAAGAGCAGAAGCTTTAGGAAGGGATGTCTTCATTTTTATATTCTATCTCATGTCTGATTTCTGAGATGCAGCAGACTTTGCACCTTCATTTTATTTGGTGGTGTGTACTCATGCTTTTTCATGATCACACTTTGTTCTTGAAGTCCCACTTATGGCTCCTTTTTTCCTCCTTTCGCTCCATCTTGTAAACCATCTCTTTGCTTTGTCCCTTAACAGTGTATAAGCTCAGCAGCAATTGCAGGTAGATCTTTTTAACTTGTAGCAGAAGTGCCAAGCAGAGGTTAAGTTTTTCTTATAACTTATTGTACAAAGTGTTCTTTGGAAACAATAGTATATGCTATCAAATATGCTATCAGTTCTGGAAAAAAGTTCTGGGCTAAATGAATGGCAAACAGTGCTGTTAATACGGGGGGAATGGGAATAGGAAAAACTATTTAAGTCTTTATGTGTCCCTGTAGAATATTTTGTGTTTAGTCTAGTAAGGTTGTACAGTTAAAAGAAGTTTCTGTTTAACTGTGTGTGCCAAGATTCTTGTATTTCTATATTAATAATTGCTGTTTCAAGTCGAGCAGCTTTTGAAATATCAAGAATATTATTACACTGGTTCTAGTAGAGGTGCTTGGCCTTTTTGCCCATAAGTGTGGGGTTATAAAGCCTTTTCAGTATTCTGAAAATGTTAGTAAATTATTAGTAATACAGCATTTTAGTTGTAGGAACACCAGCATACCATATGCAGTTCATACCTCTGCATTAGGTGCTGTGCAAATGACCTGGGAGCCTTACATCATCACATAGTAGACTAACACACTTCTAAAAAAATTAAATAATTAAATTTAGGGAAATGTGCAATTTGCTTTGCCTTTTGAAAATGAATGTGGGTAACTGTAAAGATGATTTACATCCAACCTTCGCGTATAACTTAGTAACGCCACTATACCTGAATGACACGTCACCTGCCCTCCTAAATAACTAACTTGAATGACCCACATCATCCAGCTGACTGATCCACCCAGATGTGTCTTTAATGCTGATACCTAAGGCTGTCTTATGGGGAATGTCTTAAGTGAGGGTGTGTGTCTGGGTTTGCTTTAAAGAGGGAAGTATTTAAGAAATAGCCAGATTGGCAAAATGGGAGCAGGCGGAGGAACCAACTGGGTGATGTACTGTTAATTTAAAATTTTTTGCTATCTCTGAAAGTAAGCCATTCGATTTGGTTTCCTCTGTTAAATGTTCTAATGGTTCTTTATTGTCTTATCTATCTTACTGGTCCTAACTCTATCAATTTCAGTAGTTTATTATGTATAATTCCTTTTCTTTTAAAAATAAAATGAAACCAAAGGAAAAAAACAACCCCACAACAACCCCTCCCACCTCCTGAGCTTCTCCATACGTGATTTATGTTAGTCTGGGGTCACGTTTCTAATTTTTTGGCATTGTAGCTTAACATTTTCAATCTGTTCAATATTTAACACAAGTAATTTTGAAATCTTTTCAATAATTAAACTGGTTCAATTTTTAATCAATTTAATTTTAAACTTTATATTTAGGTCAATCTAAACATTGAACCATTAAAAAAGTTAAACAAGATTAACTGTTTGTTTGATCCAAAATTATGGTTATCAAATGGGATTCAGGATTGATTTTATTCCTTGCACTTCACTGTCATATTAGACTTTGAAAAAATGTAGTGCTAAAATTATCAATTAAAATATTAGTTTTGGGACACTATCTTTAATAAGATACAATAAGAAAGGTCATTTAATGTGGCAAAATGTGATTTTTTTAAATTGCAGTGGTCGAAAGGTGCCTCCTGTACATTACTAGCTTATAAAAAAAAGCGTGAAATGCTGCAATAATAGTAAAATGCAGAATGTAATAAAGCTGAAGCTTTCCTTTCAAACTAAGCATTCAGAATTCTGAAACATGACAATAAAAATCAGTCTGCTCATGATTAAAAACTTAAGTTTTATTTTCTTTCAATGTAGGTATTTCCATACTGAAAAGCATAGATGTTTAGTCCTTCTCAGATGTATAACATCTGTATTGTTGTTTTCCTTTCAATTTTATAATCCTTTTATCTTATAAAATGTACTTGAAACAAATATCCTATGGAGAGCAAGAGTAAAAACGCTTCCTGCTTGCTTTGACACACTTCCAGCATTTATGCACAGGGTTTACACCAGAAAGTTGCAAGTCCTGGCACTTGCTGAGTTAAAACAAAATGGGGAGAAAACTGTTCAGTTGCATTAAAATCAGAATATATCTTGAAATTTTAAGGAGGATCATCCTTTGGCTGAGAAAATATGATCTTTCATCAATAACCACATGGGATTCATGCTTGGTTAAAGACACAATAATAAAAGCAGCAGCACAGAGGAAGAAGACATCCATCCATGCTTTTTGAGGCTGTGCAAAGCTGATGCTAGTTTGGAAAGATGCTCTTAAAAATGCCACCCCTGCGGTCCTTTCCCCTTTCCTGACAAAGAGCCAGGAGCCGAGGATTTCCACTGCGTTCTTACAGCGTGCAAAGTCACGTCAGCCGTTCTCAGAGATTTTTGATGCGTGGATGTCTCCTGTCATCCCCAATCACGTTCGTACTCTTGAGCCAGGCCTATCGAAACTGAACTCTGCTGCTTTGCTGCAGGTCAGCTTTCATGGACAATTAGTGTTGTAACAGCACTTTGGTCGCAAGTTGTCGTGAGTGTTTATCATAAAGGCATCATCCTGGGGTGGATCAGCAGTGATCGGTGAGTCTTCCGCTTTCCGAAGCATCTCCTGCTCGCCTTTTCGTGGGTGCCGGTCAGGTGACGGCTCTACCAGGCCTTCCCTGCCGCTGCTGCCCAGCCTGAGGCTCTCCAGGCGCGACGCTTGCTTTCTCCTGCTCTCCGCTGCTCGTCTTCCCCGTCGTCCCTCTCAGTAGCTGTCAGATGCCCCCGTCGCGGCGTGCTCTGACAAGAATGAAAAGAGCGATCTTCCCGCTGCTGGGCGCCGTGTCAGGATCGACACCTCGGACGTGCTTGATGCTGCGCGAGGTGCCTGGCGCCAGCAGTATGCAGAAGTAAACCGATAAATCTTCAGTGTCACTCTACTTATTGCAACTTGATTGCTCTTTCTCATCCCAAAATCACCATGGAAACAAATACTTCTATTATTTTTAGGGTTTTTTCCTTTGCTTTTTAAGTTCAAAATCCCGCATTCTTTAGGGACCTTTCAAATGCTTTCCTGAATCTGAACTGCCCTCTTTAGTTACTGGGACACAAGCTGAACGATAAGTAATGCTACTTTCTTGCTGAACAGATAATTTATTAACTTTAAATTTTTTTTTTCCCTTGTAATATCTCTAAGCATTTTTTACAAACAAGGCCAAATAAAAGTTTTCCAATGCTGCAGATAAGTAGTATTCTCATTTTATGGTTGAATAAACCAGAAGAGTCCACAGAAGTCTTGCTCCAAGTGAAACTGGAGGGAATATAACTATTTTCGGTGCACTCAGAATTGGATCCCAAATGATTTACCCGAAGGCAGGCAGCAAATGAGGGGAAGAGATGGAAAAGGTTGAGCGCAGTAGCCAGCCCCCGCCTGGCCCATGCTGCAACCTTGGCACCATCACCCATCATGGAAATACTCCTGTATGACTGTAGCGAGTGCAGGGTACCCACCGAGAGCAGGAGGAGGCACCGGCAAGGGTTGTACTGTTCTCATGTCTGCGCTGGGTGCCACCTGTGCCAGGTGTCACTCACCTCCCAGCCCTGGCTCTGCCCCTCTTTTGCCTGCGTGCCTTTGCTGCTCTCACCATCGTGACAACTTCCAATGAAGCTCACAAGACCTTGGAGGAGAAAAAAAATCCCAACTCTTTAAAAAAATAAGGTTGTTTGGGTTTTTTTTAACCTTTACAGTTGAAATACACTAATTTTCTATTGAAAGGATTGTTCTTATAGTCTGAATGAAGAAAAGGGGCGGTTTCCACTTTCACCTCTGAGTTTTGACTTGAGTCACGTCTGTTAAATTATCCTTATGTTAGTGTGCCATATGCAAATACAGTTACTGCTACAACTTCATACACATCAGTAATTTGTCAACATTTTTCTTCAATCTCACTTGTTAATTTTAGAATTTGATAATAAAATTCATTTTTAGAAGCGATTTTTTTGTATCTGGTGCTTGTCTTGGCTAAATGTTACATGCATTGCAACTGCTTTACTGCAATTTTTTGGTAGAACAGAAATGCTCACAACATTGGCTGTGTAATATGGGCATGTAAAGAACCAAACCTCATCTTCATTCTCTCATCAGAAAATGGAATGTTTTCTTGTTCCTGTTATATATCCATTTGAAATCTGCAGTTCTCTGCTGAGAGGGGGAAAAAAAACCCCAAAAACTAAATAATTCTAACACTCAATGTACCACAACAAATAGCAACACATTAGAAGCTGTTTTGTTGCAAAGTATACGTGTATCCTGTATATAAAGTGCACGTGGTTTTGCACACGGAGCAATGTTGCATTAACAGTCTAATTAGCAAAAAAAAATGTTTAAAGTCAGGGAATAGAATTATTTTGATGTGCATGTGATTTCTAATGAGACGAATCCAGTTGTGTTTTTAATGTACAATTCTGGTTTTGCAAAGAGTTTGTTTTGGTTTCCTAAACCGCTCAAATGTGACCATTATAAAGGGTCTGAGTGTAAAAAGAACACAAACCCGTGACCTGTATTTTCTCATTTGCTTTAAAGTTCCATTGTCATATTAGGTGCTATGTAGGCAATTTATTTCAAATGGTGGCATAATTTCGCTTTCTGTCCTCTCAATTTGGACACAAAAAGCAGCAAGTGGGCTTTGTTTCAGCTTGGTAGATACTGTAAAATAAAATAGACATGTGTTAAGCAAGAAGATAATTCATTTCAGTTGTGGGGAACTGTAAGGCATGATAAATGATTTTCCTGTACAAAATTCCCCATTTCTGAGACACTATTAGTTTTTACTTTAATTACCAGCTCCAGTAATGTTTCCTATCCATAACTGTCTACAAAATAGACTGTTGCTGAGCAGAGGGTATGGCCTGTTTACTCATCCATTGAAAAGAGTGCCTAAGTTCTACCAAGTCTTCCTTACTTGGTCTGAACTGCCTCATGGGAGAGTGTCCTTCATTTAAATATTTAAATATTAATGTTTCATTTTACAGGCAGAAAACTTCAATGTCATTTTAAGGATATGTAACTTTACCAGGGAATCTCTACCCATCATGAAAGCGGGTCTGGTCTTTCATTTTTCACCTTAAGAGAAAGCCTTTTAGAAAAACGCTGCCGTCCTTCCATCTTGAGAAGTTTGACTTGTGTATCTTGTTTTCTTGTTGCAGAATAACAGCAGCAACAAAAACAACAGAAAGAGGCTGTCAAGGCGGTTTTCTCAAAAATGGTTTAGCTGACATTAGCCACAAATGAGCAGAGCGACACTAACTACTAATTGATTACAGTAATTACGCAGTCTTTGGCTAGTTTGTATTGGCAAACTATATATACTCCTCACATAAATGTGAACTTGCAGAATGCACGGAAAAGGTCACTCTCATTTGCATGATAGGCTTCATTAGAATATGCTAAGGACAAGACCTAGTGTTTTATGACTTCAGGTGATGAATAGCTACCATATTACTCTGCTCGCTGAAAGCATGTTTCAGTCACCTTAATTTACATGCTGTTTTTTAATGCTAAGAAAAATCTGTAGCCTGGTAGGGAACTAGCAACAGATAACAGTTTCATTTTATTATGGTTGTATTGTGGGCTGTGTTGTGTTTAGCTCTTTGCTCTAAAGATGGAACAAACATTTTTTCACAGTGCTTTCCTGTGAGGAGGAAAACCTTTCCGTGATGTGTGCGTTTCTCCTGGCAATGGTTATTTTGACCCTGAACTACAACAAAATGTGGTTTTGTGGACAAGGCTTTGTAGTTTTACCCTCCCAACGTCTTTTTATTTTTTTAAATACATATATTTTTCCTTTGAATATGAGGAGTAAGGTAGGAAAACAATTGTTAACATTGTTAAAATTGGAGATTCCTTCTTTATTGTAAAGATTTTTCCAGCAAGGATAGGAAATGCAGGGTGGTTTACTTCCAGACTCACTTCAGCATCCGTGTGTAATGAAAGAGAAAGAATTCTGAAGTCTGAGACAAAAACTGTTTCCAATATAAAATATAAATGTTGCATTCTTAGTGATGGAAATCTGCTATCCTACCAGACAGTCATTTCATTTCACTGCATTTCTCCTTACAAATCCTATTGTTAAGTGGGCAGCGAGGGTTCTCCTCATATCATTACTTGTACATTGCAACACATTGGAACACGAGGTTAATGTTTCAAGATAAGTAGCTTTTTTTAAAGTTTCTTGGGTTGAAAAAGGCACTTCTTTGAGCCAAACTGGGTAGAAAATTTAAAAAAAAAGTGGACAGTTTTGTTATAAATTGCAGTTTTGTAATAAAATTGTACAATGAGCTTGCACAAGCTTTTTAAAATATCATTGCTGCCACTGAACAGGTCTGTAATTTATTTATTCAGGAATGTTAGAGGCATTTTTGATTTATTTGTTTTTAGAGAAGTTTTGTTAAGCAAGATAATGAGCAGAGCTTGTGTTAATCATTTACTATGCATCTCTGAAAAATGAAAATTTTGCATATCTTTAGCACTGTTGGGGAAAATAAATTCACTCGTAATGCTAATGGTCTATTGGTATAATTTTTTAAAAATGTTATCTGTTACTCTGGAGAAATTCAATACATTCATATGTTATGCTAAAAGCTAAACTAATCAATATATAATTATACATCCATATGTACATATGTATTGAGGAATCAGAAGTATTTGTTATCTGTACAGATGAAAAATGAATTTGATGGTGGTCACTGCCATAGGTGACTACGTATTTGTTTATGAGTAGCCCTTCAGGTGAATATATCCCTCATGTATGCACAATGCAAAGTTTACTTCTTAGAACGGGCTCTCAAGAATACAAAATGAGCTTGATCTCCTTCCAGGTGGCCAAGGGTTTACAAATACGGCACAAGTTGCCATGGCCTTTGCTGAATAATATTTATGTTAGGGCTTTGCTGTAACAGTTAAATTGGTATAGGATTTAGTGTAACTAATTTGGAGAATTTAAAGATTAGATGCCCTTTCACTTGTCTCTGTTTATACAGCTCGGAATTGCGATGTGTTCTGCCTGGCATGCAGTCCACTGATTTTTAGGATTACTATTTTCCATTTTCCAGTTTCTTGCTGAACAGCCATGCTGCTGTGTATCACATTGTCTCTGGAGCCTTAGCAGGTGTTTTGCATATGTATCTGTAGGGACTTGGTGTGACTGCTCATCAGACAGACAAAACTGACTTTGGATGCCAGATGCTTATTGAAGGACTGAAATACTTCTCAAGCCACTAAGAGTCTGGTTACAGCTGGTCATCTCTCCCTTTTTTAAATCAATTTGTTCTCAGGAACAAATATCCCATACTTCCCAGGGAACTAACGGAGTGGATGACTTTCGGGTGATGGGGAAGCTGTTTTGTTGGATAAGGTGCCAAGGTTGATTTGGGACTTGGTTGCTGCAGAGAAGTACCATGTATTGTTTACCTGTTATACATTAACCACTGAATGATGAAAGATAAGGTATCAACAAGCTGTCAGGAACTTGATTTGTATGTTAATTTAATCATCTATTAAAAAAAAGAAAAAGGAAGGTGTGATCTGAGGAAGGGAGGTAAATCTTGGTATGTGTGCTTTTTCATTGTGGCCTCTGTTCTTCAGAAAAGTTGTAAATGGTAGGGGACTTTCTTTGCAGCTTCAATAACCAAAAGTAATTTCTGGTCATCTGCCTGTCAAGGAGAGGTGAACCTCCAGTATAAACAGAGGGACTTAATCACATGTTAGTGGACCATACACTGTTGTAGGTGGTGCTGCTGGCCGCTTTCCTTGTAACTACATTTTTGTAATGCAGTGTGTGGCCAAGCAATATTTTCTTTCTGGCCTATGGGGTTGGTTGGTTGGTTGGTTGTTTTTTTCCCCAGACACTAAAGCTACCTCATCTTTATCACAGACAGCATTTACGAGGGTTGACCACAAATTCATGTTTTTCCTCTGAGTAAATTTGAGAGATGGATGCAGACTTGCAAAATCTTGAGAATATATCCAGTTCAAGGGACATATTCCTTGAGTAAAAAAGGCAGTAATAGAAAAGTGACCATGAGCAGACGAAGGAGGGGAAAAAAAATACTGTACTGCAGTATGCGTTGGCTTAAATAGCATTGGAACAAGCAGTTGAAATCCAAGGAGGGTGGGCCATGCCCTTGTAGGCCTTCTTTGGGAACATTTGTGGCTTGACTAAGATTTTTCTGATCTCTGATATGGTGAAATGAAGGGAGAGGAATACTGTATTTCTGAACCAATTTTTAGCACCTTTAGTAGAAACAAGCCCCATGAAGCTTTGGTGACTTCTGAAATAGTCTGCCAGTGTCAGTGTGAACTTCCATCACTGAGGTCGGTAATAAATTTGACTGCTTCTTTACTATGGGCTAAATTCCAGGCTGTGTTGTTACTCTACACCGCACTCCATTTCTTGTCCTTGTTGTTATGCTCATTTATGCCAGAAATAGAATCTGTTTTGACAGCTATCACTACAAGTGCCTGTGGACATCATGTACAAGCCAAATGCTAGCTGGTGATAAATATGTTATGATTAGATCCTGGTATCTAGATCATATATATTGTAGTGAAACCAACACTTGTTTGCTCTCTTCAGGAACTAGGTTTGTGATAATTTAGCGTTACATTGGAAACAAAAATATTAAATCTTTTAAAAATTAAACTGTTTAATTTAAAAATTAAACTGTTTTCAGTTTAATTTGACTTGCTGCTGAAATGAAATACATCCCTTCTGAATGTTTTTTTCTGTCATACTTCTAGTGATGCAGCTACAAAAAATGGGAGGCACTTTGTTCCTGCTTACCAAGGTGATAACAAAAATCAGAATTCTATGGCAACCACAAACATAAGAGCTACAGACCTAAGTAGCAAAAGAGATGAAGAATGCTGGAAAAGGGAATTCCATTTTAACCTGAAAAATACTCACAAGGATTTTCTTGTTCACTTCTGTCAGTGAGCACGTGCTCGCCCTTCTTCCCTTCGGCACAGACCGAATGAAGACCACGGGCAGCTGCGTTCAGCTGGTGTTGGTCCCTTCTCCAGGCAGAGTTGTATCCCCCAACAGGGAAGAGTGAGGTAGTGAAGCACCCCGTTCCTGAACACCCCTCGCTGACGGGATGCATGGAGAAGTTGGTAGCGGTTAGTAAAGCAGTGGTTCTTGTGGAGTCCTTGAGTGGTAGCCTCAGCAGGCAGGTTCCTCTCCAGAACAGCTACTGGGGATGGGACAGGGACAGTTAGCACGCATGAACTGGGTCTCCAGTGCTTAAGTGGGTGTTATTATACCAGCTTCACCCTTAGGCAATGCAGTTGTAGCATTTCTGACAAATCTAGGGGTTAACTGGTGGTGTAGCTAAGCACAGCATTCCTCTTCTCTAGACTGGTGGGATTTATTAGGAAAATATGGTAGTACAGGCTATAAATGTAAGAGCGTTTGTCACTCATATGCTTCATTTATGTAATGCTGTGATAAAAGAGACTTAATAGCTATGGGTTTGTAGTTTGTTATCAGCACCGTATTTACTACCTTGTACCTTACATTCCTTCCTAAGCCCTGATTACAGCCAGTAATCTAGGATATTGCTTTCACTAGTCTTAAATGTACTTACAGTTTTACAAAATATACTAATTTTCATCAGGGCTTTTTAAACTTATTTCTTGAAGAGCAGGATATCTTTTGAGTGTGAGGGATGTTAAATTCTGAATGAGATGTCAGTACTGTTAAGATTTGTGAAGTTCTCTGAGAGTTATTCAAGAAGGTAGCTTCAATGCCAGGTAATGTCTGCATTCTGAAATGCTCTGAAAGGGGTTTTTTATGCTCCTGTTCCAACTCAGCACTGTTCAGATCTGATTTGCAATTTGTGTCTATATTTTCTGTGTTGATTTTAATTTTGAATATCAAAAAAGTTGAAATCACCTTATTTGGAATGATTGTACTTCTGCTGTTGAACCAAGGGAAAGGCTTGCAGTTGAAGGGTCTGCTGCACCCCCCCAAAAATAAAACCCAATAATTAAAAACACCCCCCCCCCCCACCCCAAACAAATAACAAAAAAGGAAAATTATAAAAAAACTTTACTCTAGTCAAGAAGATAGAAACCTGGTTATGTCTTCAGGCTCTCTGGGCGGTAGCCCTAGTCAGACTGCATTATATGTATATTGTACCTACTCATATTTCTAAGTGGAATTTCCTAGATGGATGTACAGGAGTCTAAAGCATAATGAGATCTAAATTAAAGAGATAATTGGATCATCTCAGCACCGAACTGAAACTAGGCTTCTAGGAGAAGTGAGAATTTATTTCAGATAACATTTAAGGATGGGGTTTGTGGGAGAGTCTTTAGCCAGGAATATTGTAATCAGATGCTAATTTCTTCCACGCCTGTTGTCTTCAACATCTCTTAGAGGTGCTTGCAGTATTGGAGTTCTTCCCATGAATGACTCTTCTAGTATTGTGTAAGCAGACAGGGTCAGGTAATGAACACAAAAAAGGCTACTTTGAGATCTAGTTACACAAAATCTCTCCTGGTGAATGTAAGGATGTTGACATTATCAGCGGACACGTGTCCATTTTGTATTGCAGGAATGTACAAGTTCAGAGAGGCAGAAAAGGGTGATAAGAAAACCTGGGGTGAACAACCAGATTCCACTGATGCATGAACACAAACACACACCAGCTCACAGATACACAAATATTCCCAGGCAAAAATAAAATAGCTTCTTGGCAGATCTTTTTCACACTTAAGTGGATAATTGCCCAACCTGACACTGGCACTGGCAGCTCTACAGAGATAACATTTTTTAGAGGGTGAACGCAATGTCTTCACTATCCTTCATATGGATATCTTTTCCTTTAATAGCAAGCATAGAAATTTAGCCTTTTTTTTTAAAATATCAACTTGTATTTCTGTTCAGTATAAAGAAAAATGTGTACACTAATAGCTTCTCTGTCTGATTGCGATAAGTACAAAAGACGGGATTTTATGTTAAGCCAAGTAATTTCATATGCCTATTCCTGTTTTTCTAGGGCCCATTTTCAAAACTTCTGTGCTAGTAAATGAGACAGGATGCCTAGGGACTTTCTAACATGACTATTCTTTATCACAGAGATGTAAATAAAAAATGTAAGGTGTTTTCTTTTCCATCGTTACTGTTGGAATGCAGTAGCATGACCAGCTGGTGATGGGTTAAGGGATCAGCTTATAGAAATTTATCGTTTAGGGGGCTGAATGGCTCAGGGGATTAGTAATTGGATACAAATCCTGTCACCTCCAGACTGTCTCTTCACATGCAGCTTGTCTTGATAGTGACCACAAGTTGTTACTGTCTGATGGTTTTCTGATAGCTTCTCTTTTAAAAGTGATGTTTGGGTTTGTGGGTTTTTTCCTTACTCCAGTAAAACATCACCATCAGGAATGGCACTGATGTTTGTTGTCACATTGGAAAAAAATCACAATTGAAAGGGCATGGAAAATGAACTTTAAATAATAGCGACTAAAATTAAAATTGGTGGAAAAATAGAGGGATATTAAGAATTACAGACCACTGAACTGTAACTGCTGGCTAAATTGAAGTTATATTTTAGAATAGAACTCTAAAACACAGTCATAATGTCAAGGCAACACAGTGTTGCAAAGGAAAAATACTTCCAAATATTTACATATACATGCAGGCTACTTCTTGTAAGGCAGTGAGCAAATATAGCTAGTCTGGATAGCCATGCGTCCTTTAATAATTCCTTTACAACAGGGCAATAAATACCCAGCTAAGAGAAACTTTTTAGATGGATTAAGTGTGTCATATCAGAAAGCATGCAGTAGGCATACTACAGCTAACATGCTACTGTTAAAAAAAAAAGGAGGAGGAAAAATCTCTCAAACACCGTTATTTAATTGCCAGCTCCGTTACGACATTGTTCTACTGAAACCACTGATTGTTCCACTGAGGCAGCCTGTCCATTTCATAATGTCTGATCCTGAGCTGATCAAGCTGCATCTCTGATACTTTACCCTGATACTTTAAGGGTAAGAAATGAATCCTACAAATTATGCATTTGACAGATACTTTATCTAGTCAAAAGAAGGGAATTCCTTTGCTTTTAGAACAAAACTTTCTGTTGTTGGACTCTCCAAAGGAAGGGATCAGTACGTCACTGCGCTTCACAGGAATTTCTTTTGTTGAACTCATGCAGAAAGCAAAGACCTGTTGGAATTCTATTGGCAGAGAAACTGGTATAGCTTATATTTGAGAGGATAGCTCATGAGTTTTAGGCCCTCGTTGCATGAGGTTCTGTGTGTCCTCTGGTTCTCTTGGATTCTATTCAGGCCTGTATGGGAGGTGCTCGGCTTTTTGAGTAGAGCAGAACCCTTTCTTGAAGTATTTTCTGTGTTTTCAAGTGCAGTTTAGGTCACACTGAAAAAGCACTAACAAAGAAGGGCTTGCTTAAATGAATTCTGAGAAATGTAGGGTTATGTCTGTGCTCAGTAACGTTTTGAAGGTTCCACCTGTTGTAGGGGTCTTGTCATGTGAAGCACAGAGTGTCTAGTCTGCAGCACTGTCCCTCTTCTGGAGGAACTAAATGGCTCCATACCACATGAAAGGTGTTCAGCTCCTGCTAGGTCAGTGGTCTCAAATTTATGATGAATTTTAAAACATTTCAATAAAATAAAAAAGTAGGGTTTTAGGGTCTTTTGAGGATCCTGGGAGCTGGTAGTTATTGTAAATCGTGCTGTCTGTATAAAAAAAGACAGTTGCTTTTTATTTTTAGGTGGATTTTTTAAAATGAAACTAAATGAAGTTTAATGGCTTATAACATTGCATGAATTTGTCAAAACCAATCAGCTGGGTTGCTACACAATGAATACTGAAAATGTTCTGGTTTTTAGGCTTATAATAGCCTACAGCCATTCAAAAGTCAAAATGTTATTTGATGATTTCAGAATGTTAATGGAATTATTATTAATGCCACATATATTAATCTTAATGTTATATGTAAATATGGGTAAATGTAAAGCTCTGTTGACACAAAAAAAAATTCTACTGCTGAAAGTAAACCTGGGGTTAAATTTCAATGATCAAGCATAAAACGATCCACTCTGAGTCCCTAAAAAAAATTTCTAATGACATTTAAAAACGTATACCAGCTCAGTAGCTCAGTAGGTTTGGAGTGTTTGTTAGTGCAAAAAATTTTTGACAATGAAAGTATGATTATATCTGCTTTAAAATTAGCAGAAAATAGTAACAGAGTGCTCTGATTAAGTAAAAACATGTAAAAGGCTTTGCTTTGTTGTTATCTTGATTTGATACATTATCATACCTAATAAATGTGTAAGTGGGGGGGGTTAGTAGCATATATTGTTCTCCACTGTGGGTTCATTTGGGTAATAATTTGATTTGACTGATTTGATTTTTGGTTTTGTGCTTTCTGTTCTTTAAGTTAAAACAACCCTTCTCCTGTAAAATGCATGTAATTAATTTTTTTTTTTCCTATTTGGTGGCATTAATCAAGCCATAATATGGTTTTCATGGTTGTAGTCTTTAGTGCCAGGATACTTTTTTAGGAAAGCAGCAGGTTTATATCTAGGGAAGGTAGAAATTTTATGTCTGTAGTTTTATGTAGTGAACAGTGTGATTTTTTAATTTTTTTTTCTTTTAAAATTTAAATATTTATCTTTGACAGGCTAGATTTTGCTACTACGATCGGTTCTCTATCTTGCAATGTGAAACAGAGAGAGGGAACTTTATTATATAGGAGAATTTCATGGCATTTTACCTGTTGAGGGCCCTGTAGAGCCAGAAGTGTAGTACAGTGACTTGACTAAGTGACAGGCAGTAGCAGCCGTGGTGTCACTGTGTATTATCACCTCATGCTAGCTGGAAGCACTCCCTGAAGCCGATCTAGGTTGTATAGTCCTAGATGAGGTCTTCATGGGTGCTGACCATAAAAAGTTCATCAAAGTAATGAGGCGAGGCGAGAGCTTGGCGCTCATGGGCAGAGCTCAGCACCAAGGAGTGTGAACCGGCTCCAGCTGTGACAATAAAACAGCAGGTGGCTGCTGTCATTAGGGGTGGCAGATGAGGCAGGGGACTAACATTCAGCCCACAAAACTCTCATTTGTTAGCCATCGCCACTGTACCATGCAAAATAGCTTCCATCTCAGTCAATTTTACTTTGCAAAATATTACACAGTCGCCATAAGAAAATTAGAGCCTTGGGTTTACAGGTTCCTTCGATTTTATTATAGGAAAACTCTGCACTGTCAGGTTATGTGGAAAATTGGACTTTTTTTCTCCCCTGAACAGTTTGAGGATTATAATGGAGCATTTCCACCCAGGCATGTGCTTATTGGTTAATATTTTGGGCTATTTTTTAACATTTCTTTTAGTAACTTTTTTTTTATAAGATCAATCCATCAATCCATTTGGCTATGTGTTGCACTGCCTAGTATTCAGTGCTATAAGAGTTGCACATTGATTAGACTTTCTGTCTCCAAGTCTGTACAGATTCAGGTATTTCATGTCATAAATCATTGTTTTGGTGGGTCCTGCTAATGTATAAAACTGTAAAGAAAAGTTAACTGCCCTTTGATTTTTATTTGCTTATTTCCATTTATAACAAATGAGAAAGCATTTTGTATGTATTTAATCTTTGCAGAGAATAATTTAAACTGCCTAAAATGTGAGGCCTTTCTTGACTGCAAACCATCCCAGGATGACTAGGCCCTTTGATGGGCAAGGTGCAGCAAGGCCCATGGCAAGGCCCATGGCACCTGGGTCATGTGAGTCAAATGGTGGGGAGCTGTATTTGCTCCAAAGTCAGAGCTGCTAAAGCAGAGGGTGGCATGGTGGTGGTTACATGCTCGGTTCCGTAGCTGTGAGTGACCTTTGGGAAATGCGGTGTTTTCAGGTGGCCATTTGGACACCTAAGTGCTTTTTGTATACTCACACCTCAGTTGTGAAAATATTTATTAAATTTCAGTGCTCTAGGAAGAATGCATTAATGAAAATCTAAATGTGTTGGGATACTGAATAAAGAGGAGGAGGACTGTGTGTGTTGCTACCTTTGCCGCCATTGCTGTCAGGTTCCCCTCTTGCCAAAAATGGATGTGTAGGATCCCATCATTTCAGGCTAGCACTTAAGATAAGGCTTTCTGGGGGTGTGGTTGTGATGACAGCAAGGGTCAGAAAAGGAAAAGCCCTGTATCTGAAGCTTCATTTCAGAAAGAAATCGAGACAGAACATGATTTTTCTTTTAAAGAGACATGGTTTGTGTCTCTTTCTTAGGACCAGGTTGTCACTTTGTATATATAAACAGAAGTCCTGTAATTTATTCAGTTAGCAATGTACCTCAGAAACTTGGTTGACAAGCTCAGAAAGAGCTGAATTCCTTTTAATGCAGATTTTCAGACAATTTATCAATTCCCCTTTCTTTTTTTAGATAACATGCTATAAGGTTTGGTTTGCAGCAAAACTGACTTCCCTTTCTCTTGTTTGCTCATATGTATGCTCTGTATGTGTATCTGAGTGTATCTAGGCCCTTGAGATTGAAGATGTGTTTTTCTTAATTCCATTGGGCACCTGTATAGTTCTCATCTCTCTTGTGCTTGATTTGTGGCCAAAAATGGTCAGAGTTAATCTCAGCTGCTGACTGGGACTGGAATATCCTTTGCCAGAGAATGTTTTCTGCTGTGTCACAGATATCATCTTGATGACTGTACTGATTTGTCTGATCTGTAGTCCTTTGGTTTTCCCAGACTGGTAAGAGTTGTAGTACTTTCTGCATAAAACATCCACACTGGACTGCTAGAATGGCTTTTTTCTCTCTCCCCACCCTGTTCCCCTTCTTCCCTCCCCCCCAATTTCCTAATTTCATTGTGGTTTTTAGTTGTCTTTATTTCTTCTATAAACAATTACAACTCACCTGAATGCTGTGTTGCTTGCTGTAGTCCTGGTTTATGGAGCTCTGCGGTGTCTGACATGAGGCCTGCTGGATATCACAGGCAAATCTGAGAAGCACCAGACTTCGCACTTGGCAGCTTCAGTGATGAGTAATTCTCCCACTGTGTCTGCGGTTGGAGTGGTGAGAGGTGTCACTGTTTGCTCCTGGGACAAGTGGAGTAACACCACTGTTACCACCTGGAATTCTCATCTGGGTTGACTTCCATGCTGCTGTTAATATGGACTGCGCAGCCTACATTAAGTGCTATGATTGGAAAGAGATTTGTAGTCTGGAGTACTTGTAGAGTGCAGAAGAGTCTGGTCTGCATACCACAGTTTCCTCTAACAGTCCCTGTTACTTCTTCAGCCAATCCCCTCTCCTTTTAGTGGTAGGAGGAATTTGTGGCAACTCCCAGCTTTTGGGGAGAGTTGGGGATGACTGTGTTGGGAATATCTGGAGAGATTAAACTGCCAGTTGAGGTTGAAAACTCCAAGCTTTTAGTTATGCTCAACTACTAATGAAGATGTCTTAACAATGGACAATCAGCTACTGATCAAACATGCTAGCCCGGAGTTAGGCATACACTGTGGTTGGTCTGGTGCCACAATGTTTGGTGGTTCTTAGTCTCTGAGACAGGAATGGCCAAGCTTCAGAGTCCTTGAATGAGTAAAGCCAGAAGCAAGGTGTGTGTCCTCTTTTTTCTTTTTTTTTTTTTTTTCTTCTCCCTGTGCCTCAAATGTGTTCATCTGTGTAAAAGTACCAGATGGATTTAAGTAGATTGAAACCAATCTGATCCAAAGGATTATCTTGGTTTTTTTCTGAGCTTGAACCAGTCTCTTCTGATTTGACCAAACTGTTGTTCAGGGTTCATCTGTGTGGATGGTACATCTGATAGTTACAGATCAGGTCCTGCTGTCACAGTCATTTATTATTTTTGTGCCGTTGCAGCTACTTTGGCATAAGATATTCTGAAGTATTTTGCTTTCTACCTTAAGTCAAACAGTCTTGAGGAATGCCTGGATAGAAGACAAAAAGGATAAGTTTTACAGCTGAATTTAACTCTCAGGAATAAACAAATCAACCAGCACTTGCTTTTCTATGTCAAGCAAAGACCTGGGGCAAGATTCTCACTACTCTCACAGATCAAGTAGACTGCAGAGTCTTAGCTCCAGCCACCATCTATCACCAGCAGCGGTTTCAAATTGTGGGTAAACTGTCAATAAAAATTGTGTGTGCCTTCTGATTGTGGATGACTTCTGAGCAGTTCAGTCATCAGACAGTGACCAATTTATTCATCTCGTTCCTTTCTGTGTACCTCACAACTTTACAAAAGACCACAGGCAGTGTAACTGCCAAACTGACTGAGTTATATATGGTGGCATGGCTACTGCAGGCCCTACGTGTTTTCTACCCCACAATCAACTATCTTTAGATTTGTTTTGATTTCCTTTTAAGACAGGCAAGAGTAGACTCTTTTGATGATGAGAATTTTACTCTCAGGAAGAGGTATCTCATAGAAGCTCTGCTTAAACCTGGTAGCTCAGTCTACAGTGCAGTTTCTGAGCATTTAGGTAGAAGCTGCAACATTAGAAGTTAATTTGTTCTTCCTTAACAAAAAGTTTAAAAATTCAGTATATTTTTTATCTCTATTAATTTTAATTTTAAGTAGAAAATCACTGAAACTTCCTTATTTTGAGGTAATTTCACGGGCTGTTTCTGGCACTTTCATATACATAGACGTTGCTCCTTAGAATGTCTGGGAAGCTCGCTATGGACTGTCTGCAGAAAGTCAGGTATCTCAAAACTCTCAGGGCACTTAGAGATGTGCTTCACCTGGCTTTCCCTCAATGTTAAATCTACTTTGAAGAACTTATTTCTTCAAACATTAATGTGTTCACCCTGCTGTGTCTTTTCAGAAACAAGATGATGGTGTGTGCAGCCGATGCCTACTATTCTGTATCTGATGTCCTAAGTGTGCTAGGAAATGGGTTGGATCACAATGTCTGAAGAAAGGGAGGGAATAGACAAGGGAGGGACCAGAGTTACAGGAGTGTTCAATGTCCATACTGCGAGGAAAGAGAGGATGTAAGCAATTTCTCAGTGCAGGGTTGGTAGTTTCTCTTTTGGATCACAGTGCGTATAGCCTTATGCCTTCATTTACATTTAAAGCATTCCTGTAGCCTCATAGAGCATAAGGAGTAGGTTCTCTGGTGGTGTCATGTTTCTGGGTGATGATGCAAGGCACTCCCAACACTGAGCCTAAGGCTGCATTTTGGAATTTAGGCAAGGAGGTTTTGCATGGTGGTAGACTGAGAGGTTGACAGCGATGCTACAGAAAGCACACTGTGATTCTGTCTCTCTCATTCTTTTCTTTTTTCTTTTTTTTTTTTTTAGTACTTTGTGCAGCTGTTAGATTACCAAACACCTGTTAGAGGTGACAGTTACAGATGTTTGATAACCAATGAAAATTAATAGAACATGTGATTCTTTTAGCTTAGAAGCGATTTGGTAAGGTGTGTTTAGAAATGTAATTACATATTGCTGCTGTCTACCGTTATCACTTAACATTCATTAACTCCTCTGAATATTGAAACAAACATTTCTTGTAGCAGTACTAATTTTCCCATGTATTTGTAAGGTTATTTCCTGATGGAGTGAAAACCTTCTGACTTTAAAGTTTTTGCCACTGTTCAGCTATTTTTAGTCTGCTCATTAGCAAACAAAGTAGAGAGATATTTGTTTACTCACAGTTACTAGTTTAGCAATATATTGTGTAATAAACAATTCTCTTTAACTTTTTAATAACTTTAAAAAAAATAAATCCATTACATAATTGTGGCTATTTAGATGGACAGTGGAACAATTCATATTCAGTAGGAATAATCAAATTTAAACCAAAAATAAAATATTTTATTACATTTTATTTTGAGAAGAATACCCAGCAGCATATTGTTGAAGTAGATTATTATTTTTAGTAATGGTGCATGAACAACTTAAGTTTAATTTCTAAGCATAGGTGTTTGGGGAGAATTAGAAGGTGTGCATTTCCTACAGTTGATCACATTTGTTTAGGTTTTTTTTTGTTTGGTTGGGGTTTTTTTTGGTTCTCTGTGTTGTTTTTTTTGGGGGGGGGGAGGGGCTGTTGGTCTGACCTGTTTCACTGGTCATTCACTTCTAGCCTATCCAGAAATGATGTTTTTGCTGTGAATTTTAGAGCTTTGCTAATTCCTGATATTTGAAGGGTGGGTGCAGTGAGGAGATGCCACCACTTGAAACTCTCCACTGTTCATCTAAGATGCAATAGGGTATACTGTAAGGGAGGATCCACTTCTTGTTTTCAGAGAAATCCTCTATTTTAAGCAGACTCTTACTGCACTTGGTTTGCATGCTGTTGTGCCTTGAAACCTGATGACCTCTTGAGGTCCCTTCCAACCCCTACAATTCTGTGATTCTGTGAAACAGTAGTCACAACCTTCTGGTGGTGTTTTATTATGGTATTATGAAATGGGTAATGCTTTGGGCCCTGTTCTGTCACTTTTTATGCTTGTGTGCCTGAAAGTCTGTGGGCAGTGTTTTATATGGGCCGAACCATATTTGTTCTGTATGTCATACTGCATCCTTTATCGAGGTACTTGTGCATGCGCTCAGGTTTAATTGTGCCATCTAGCCTATACTCTTCAAGCCACGCAGTAAGATTCTTTTGAAGTAGCTCACTCCCCTTCTCAGGAGGCAGGTTAGGTGCTGAAGAGTGCAGTGGCTTTAAGGAGGCAAAGTGCATAGTCTCTGGAAGCTGTTGTCAGTGTGCGTAATCTGTGCCGCATTCACGGCATGTCATGCAAGCAGCTTTTTATTCTATCTGCAAATCTGAAAGTTCCCACTTGCACTCTTAAGTTTCCCCACATGTTTATGTTAATAACACTGTCTGGACTCTGCTTATTTGTGCATCTGCTATTGAAGGGAACTCTTTGTATTTGAAAAAAAAATACCCACCACAAAAGCTCTGCACCAATAAAATTCAGATCGGACCTGTAGCTAACTTTTCTGATTTCAGTTATGAAATAAGCACATAATAAAAAATATGCAAGTTTGCTTGGGGTGGGGGGGAAATAATGTACATACTGCCAGTATATTCCTCTTTTGCCACAGTCCTTGCAATGGCACACTAAATTTCTGTCCTGGATGTTATAACATAGATCCTCTTAAAAGAGAGATGGCAAGATGCCTCCAAGCTTGTGTTGAATGGTAGAGGAGGTTTTCTGTTTTGTTTAGCTTCCTCTTCGTTTGTACCCAGGTCTTTTCTGCCAGAACACACAAAAGGAGGTAATTGTGCCCATTACTTTTTGGCCACGTGACTAATATTTCTTTCACGTCTTGAGGGATGCAGATTGGTGGCAGAAAGCAACAAGGATACGTTGAGGGATTTCTCTCTCTTCTGGGTGATAGATGCAGGAATATGCAGGAACAACACAGTCGATTGATTGATAGTGCGCAACTCATCCATAATGATCTGTCTGATACAGCAGTAAATTATTCTTGAGATTGATGCAGGTCATTGAGCAGCACATTGACAATCCTGTTGTCTGTCATCCTGTTCAAAGCAAGTCAGGAATGGTAGCTGCTGTGATACTCAAGTCTACCTTGGGTGCAAGCTGTGTACAGGCATTCCACTAATATAAGTTACTGTCTTCTCCCTTCAGTTTGTTTTTTTCATTGGGCACCTTGACTTCACTGCTAGCTCATTCCAAGTGACAGTAAAAATGAGAAGAGGCATTTTTAGAAGAGATGGTTGGAAGTCTATTGCACTGATGATTGTGTATTGGCATAGAATTAATTTTTGAAAGTGTTGGGTTTTGAACTTCAGCAACAGAACATCTCCATGGCAAAGCTGAAAAGTTAATACATAATTAAGAACCAGCTGATTGTTGCATGGAAAATTGTAAAGAAACCCCACCTTCAAAATTAAGGCAGAAAGGACAGTAATTCTCAGAAATGTAAAATTTTTGTTAGCTTTCAGGTTCCATGAGTGACCGTGATATTCTTGCTGTGTTACTCCGGTTCTTGTCTTGTTAGTGATGGCAAAGTTATCCTTGTTAGTGATGGCAAAGTTGCCTCTTCTGCTTTCTCTTTTTAAGAGAAAATGGTTGCATTTTCAGATCTGCCAGGTTGCTTGCACGTGAAGATGAGGAGGAAGGAGCCACATATGCCAAATTCACGAGTTTTACTTTCCAGTTGGATTACGAGTGTTAGTGAGGGTGGAGCATAAAATAACCGTATCCTCCTTCAGCACGTGGGGTCTACGGGGACTGTCAGGCAGTGGGTCACAGTGCTCTGAACATCACAGACTGGGTGATTAGGCATGACTTGTTAACCTTCTGAAATGTTACTGATTTTTATTTTTTTATATGACTTAGGAAGAATAACCATAACTGTTAGCTGGAAGTAATAAGACCTGCTTCATTTGGCTGCTAAATGAGTCAGCAGAAAACCCCAGCTTTCCTATGCAGGGTTCTAGGACTTGACGTCCTGTCACAGAGGGCATGAAGTTTTTCAGATATTTGGATGTTTTCCACACTAGACTTCGCCCTGCCAGATATTTACTTGAGCCTGACATCTTGTCACAAAGGGCATGAAGCCTTTCAGACTACTGGATATCTTCCACACCAGACTCTGCCCTGCCAGATACTCTTTTTTAAATTGAGTCCCTTGCGCGCAGTCATGCACGAGAGTTATCAGCACCCCAGCCTGGACCCTTCAAAAATCAGCAAACATCCATGGATGATGGACTTGAAAAAATTCCCAGGAATTTAGACTTTTGATGCATGGAAACAAAGATTACTTGTTCAGAGAAAACCACTGCTTTCTGGGCAGTTCAGTGTTTTCCCCTATGCTCTTGTTCCTGAAGCTGACCTGCTGAATACAAGATCCTGACAGATGAGACTTGGGTAGCAACTTTTTATACAATTTTGAGACTTCAAGATTTTTAAGTTTTTAAAGTTTGTGTAGGTTGTTTATGTACTGTTTGACTAAGTGCTTATTTGACTATATGAAGTTCTACTTCTGTATGTACAAATTCAAAGTATATGCAAAAGCCTGTGATTACCATCCCTGCATGTATTTAAAAGACAGGTAGATGAGGTACTTAGGGATATGGTTTAGTAGAGGACAGGTACAGTTGGACTCGATGATCTGAAAGGTCTTTTCCAACCTAGTGATTCTGTGAAATTTAATTGTATATAAATTAACGAATTATATATGGGCCATGATATTCCTTGAAAAACTGCAGTATTTCTTTCTCTTACTAATTGATACATCCATTGGCATTACTCCATGTCCATGTGAACCACTCATTCAACTGCAGTCAATTAGGGTTCTTAGTGCATTTCAAGACATAGTAAAGGACAAGAGCTGTTCATTCACACAGTAAGGACTGCTGAGTCCACGTAGTTATTTACTTGCCCGAACACACTGTCCTGGTTCTAGGCATGACCCATGCAGCTTGGCTGGGTTTTCTGGTTCTTGCCTTGGGTGAAGATGTGGAGACAGAATTTCAAGCACAGATCACGGAAAACAAAAACTAATGCAGACAGGGTTATATATTATTTCCTCATATTCTCATGGTGGACAAAAGTTTTAGAGATCCTTTTTCTTAATGTTCCTTAGAGCTGCCAGATCTCCTATTTTATCCATTCTGTCCCCTCTGAGTGCCCGAAAACTGTGGTAAAACCAAGTACTAAATATTAATAATTTAAAAATAATGGCATTCTATTATGACTTTTTGGGTTTTGGTTGTGGCCCTGTTGTTGTGTTTGTTTCGTTGTTTGGTGGGTTGTGGTTTTTTAAAAAGCCTTTCAATGAGCCTTTTAATACACCCTGTATACTTACTTGGGGCCTGCACATGTCATGCGAGTTAAATTCATGTATAAAGAGGTTCTGGACAGTTTAAAGGAGATGTAAAGGATATTGAGAATATCAGTAACGGGTAGATATTCATTGCTATTTTCTCAGACTTTTCCGTCGTCATTGAGCATTGTAGTCTGAAAGATAAATTCTCTGAGAGCAGTTGCAGAGAGCAATGTATCCACTGAGAAGTGATTTAAAATTTCTCTTCAAGTGCTGGATACCTTGTTTGTAGCGTTCCACAAAAATAAATTCTCGCGCTGGACCTCCTCAGCAGTTACGGGCAGTTAACAAGATGACTGGTCTGTTGACATGGCTTCAAGAGACTTTCTGGTAGAGGTGAGATGTAGCTCCTTCCTTGGAGCCTGGCCAAGGCTGAGCACTTCATACACACCCGGGAAATAACAGATTTCACGACTTCATGGTCCTGAGTGCTCCTTTCGGTTTCTGTGTGTTTGGGGTTTTTTAACTTGGCTTTTCACTAACACAGCGATGTACATATTAAAAAGAAAAGAAGCTATTATAGATTCAAAGCATAATAAAACCTAGAATCTTTTGCCCTCTCAAAACAAGATACTTCACAGAGCACAATTCTCTCTGGGCAGAGGAAATGAGAGAAGAGACAATACATGACAGATTGTTCATATTCCTTGGGTATTGCGATGATAAACATTGTACATGCTGAAGATCTTGTATTACACTAGAATAAAAAGTGGAAGATGGTCCAATATGTTTCTTTATTCCCAGAATTAGAAGTCCCTTTGTTTCTTTTGTACGTTAAAATCTGCTTTTGTAACTAAAGACAAGTCTGCAGAGGCTCCTGAATAGGTTACAGACATCCCAGAGTGAGTCCAAGTACTGTTTAAAGACTGCCATGGCATATGAGTGGGCACTTTCCTACAAAGCCACAAGGCTTCTAAACTGAAAATGGAATATTCCGCAAATTTTGGGAAAAGCACTCAACATGTTTATGCTTGAAAATTATTTTTATTTACAGTCTATGCAAAAATACGTCCGTAGGGCGTGTGGATGCTATCTAAAGCTCCATGTCATCTTCCAAGTTGTCTAGTTTATTCTGAAGTTTGAATGTAGTGTATAAGATGGAAAATGTTGCTAGTTTGGAGTTAGAGCAGTTGAAAATCACTAAAATCTTAAATCAATGTCACTGCAAGCAAGCAAAACCCTACCTATTCACCTCTTCCCATGGCAAGAGGACGCTTCTAGGTGCAGTTTGCTAATGTGTGGAGGGGACTTATAGTGACCATGGTGTGGATGTGTAGACTAGACATTCCTGTCTCACAGGAACTGACCCGCAGGAGAGCAGTGGGGCTGTGACTTGTTTTGTATGGGTTGGGGATGTGTATACCTGGGTCAGAGTTCATAAAGCTGGTTCCAGGCCTCATGTCTGGCTGGGAGTGCTTGTATTGGAAACAGCCAAGTGTGGCAATTACAGGTTTTTCCTACTCCCATTCAATGTGCTTCTGAAACCAGTTAATTTCTAGCACTTGAGTGTTTCTATTTCCACCAGGATTAAAAAGTAAGAAACAAGGAATTTGGTGAAGCCTGAATTGGTGCTTACTGCAGCTGGCAGGAAGATTCTCTTTGATTTGAAGATGTATTAGAGCAACAAGTCTTGAAAGCGATGACTCCTTGAGTCCCTACTGTGCCAGCCAGACTTCCCTTAAGATTCATTTGAAAAGACCAAACTAAGTCATGTCCATCTATTCCCTTCTGGCAGTATCTTAAGAATAACTGAGGTACATCAGCAGGTCTATGTTATTGGCACAGGTAAAGCCAATATTTTTTTAAATACTAAAGCAGGAATTGCTAAAAACCCGGAATTTAAAATATACTGAAAACACTTTTTGTGTTTGTTTTGTACCTCTTTAAATCGCCTCCAATATTAGGTAAACACACACAAATACTTTCTATACTTTTTCTTTTTTTGTTTGTCCTCAAATTCAGCATCCAAACCAAGATGTTCAGACTTTGCCTCAGTTCTAAGGGGGAAAAAAAAAAGATATATATATTTTTTTTATAAAGGCTGTTTGTTAGTAATTTTCTTTTTTTGTTTCATTCTCAATTTCTTATGAAAATAGCAACTTTGCTTTTATTCTCAAGGCCTGATTCTGTAAGGTGGGGAGCAGTTCCTGAGCTAAACTGAGCACTCCAGGCTTCTGTGCTCCTCCAGTCTTAAGTCTTCAAGTCTTAACGTTAGAAGCTTAAACTGTTAGTAGGCGCTGAGACACTGAGTCAGTCTGCATTTTATTTGTGCTGTGTAACAGCAGTGAAATGGTTACTTGGAACCTGGATGCAACAGAGAGGGGGCAGCTAATATGAGATTAATGGCTTCATGTTATTAACAAGGCCTTTGTCTTTGATTTTGCAGCAAGGTATGTGTGTGTGTACCCCCTGCAGTTGTGTGGTGTAAGAAACATGCAGCTTTTGTTTGGAAGCTTCAAGTATACAGGCTCAAGAGGGGAAAAAAAAAAACCAAATAACAAAACAATAAACCCCCAAACTTCCCTAGAAATACTGGGCAGCTGGTTGGGATCTTTATACTGTATGTTAATATCAAACTATGCCGTTACAACTTCCATCCTGTGTTGCCCTTTCGTGGTAGTATCTTTGGGTTTCTTTTTCTTTTAGAGAAGGGGGAGGATGGAGGTTTGTAACACAAAATACAAGTATTGCTAAATTAAAATTGGTTTGGTGCCTTTCATGGCTCTGTGGAAATGGTTAGCATTTCTGCTGAAGAGCAAGGGCAGTATGTTTTGAATGCCTTGTGCTGCTGTTAGAACACATTTTCTTTATTTTCTTAACAATTATTTTCCCCAGGTACAGTAATTCTGATGACACTTGCATAGTAATGCTGGTAATGGTGTGATAGATTATTCACAGTTGTAATGATTATGATGCCATACTTAGATGTTGCAAGGGAAAAGTATTTAAGACATTTTTTTAATGTCTTTTTGTGGGAAGAAAAAAAAAAAGGAAATTGCTATAATTTAAATAAGACAGACTTATATTTTTACACCTTAAGGGATGCACAAGAGAGATTGTCTGTAATAATGTGAAAATGCCCAAAGTGGATCCGACATGGAGAAGCTACATTAACATATTTGTAAAGGAAAAGTACTGTCTCTTGGCTTTTGTGGCTCTCATACCCCATAGTGCGAGTGTTTTACAGTCCTTCCATTGTCCATTACTGCAAACACGTCCAGATGAATTCAGCGTTTAATGTTAAAAATCTTATAACATGCCAGTTTGATTTGTAGCCCTTCATATCATGGAATGCTAATTAAAATCATATTTTTGCATATGTCATGCCTTTCATGTACATATGCAAATAGAGTCTATTGCCTTTCAGCTATTAGTAATTAACTTTATGAAGGACAGCTGTAATACATAATTAACAAAAATGTTTGCAAGCCCTTTTCACACTGAAAGTTGCAGCAGTAAAATTTTTGCTTATCGAGAGAACCATTTTAGTTTGAAGCTTCAGTCTGATATCTAAATTGTTTGAAGCGTCACATGATATAATTAAATTGATGTTATGGTCTTATCAGCAGAAGAATGGTACTTGATAGGCTCCTATCTGTTTCATTATGCGTGCCACAAAAATTAAAGCAAATTATCTGTGTTTTGTTTGGTAGAAACACAATGCCAGGTAGTATATACTCTGCTGCTGCTGTTGATGCTTTGAACAAATGCCAGTTTTCCATCCTTTCTTTCACAAAGCTGTAAAATAAAGGCTATTCATTTGTTTCCATGTACAGCTCTTTAAATAATTAATATGATGAAGTTTGACTGGACATAAGCAGTGATTAAAGAATCTAATCTTGCTGTATTTTTATGTTACTCGTTAAAAACAATAGAACTACTTGTGTGGAGAAGGGTTGTGGGTTGGGCCTGTTAGTCTTAAATAAATTCAAAAGTGTAACTATAACTGTATTAGTTTATAACATGAGGAAAAGTTATTTAGGTAAAATAGACTCTATTATACTGATTTTGTATAAGATTTTCTAATTTGCAGAGGGAAGCAGAAAGAGGTTTTCCATTCTTTGGCCAGCTATGTAAGGTTGCCATTACTTATTCATAAGAAAAATAGCCAAGTAACTGCAATCTGAAGAAAACCTGTTATTACAGAGTTGACTCTCAGATCTAAATCATAGTCTATCAGGGTGGTTTTTTTAAAGTCCATCTTTAATAAAATATGCTCAAGTGCATGCTCAAAACAGAAAAAAAAATGTAATTTTTTTTAAAAAAAGTGTTAATAAAAAATTTATCTTCCTGGATTTTCTCTTTGTTTCGTAGGGTGTCGTTTGTGATGAAGAAGCATTTGAATACTCATTTACTGGGCAAGCATGGAGTTGGCACACCCAAAGAAAGGTAAACTAATTTAAAAACTTTCCTCATTTTACCTTATACAACATATGGAGACCTTATATGGAATATTGAGCCTACCCAAAATGAAATCATCTGGACTTTTAACTCCAACTACAGAGGGAGCTAACATGCTTAAGTGCTCTGCTGGTGTGCTGATCATGACACGTCTGTGGGTGTCAACAGAGAAATTGCTGTAGAAAGCAATTCTATGTAAAAAGTGTAGGGATTGCACCTTTTCAAGAGTTTTTTTTTTTATTTTTTAAAGGTGATATTATTATATCAACATTTCCATCGCTAGAATGACCTTCCCTGTACAACATCAAATACTTTTTTTTTTTTTTAGTTTTTTTTTGGTTTTGGGGGGTTTTTTCCTCTTGCTGACCTTGATGCTCATAGGCTTATAAAATTACTTTTTGAGATTTATGTTGATTACTGAGGTCAAAGCCACATAGGAATCAAAAAGAAAGTTTCCTCAAGTGTTCATGGGCAGGAAGAGAGATCTGGTGTTTTGGTTGTTTTGATAATCAATTAACTAATTTCTTCAATCTGTGTACAGTTACTTGTTTTCAAAGGCCCTTTGCAAGCAGGTTATGCTTTCCATGGTTTAGAATGTGTCTGCAAACTGTGATTTCTAAATTGAATGTTACAGTGTTTGCAGATAAACAGATTTTTGCCTCAGATTTATTAGGCCCATCGTGGCATAGCTATTAATATTTTATTGAATTCTTGGGGTAACTAGAAACTTGATGGTGTTTGGATAGCTAAAAGATTGCATGATCCCTTCCTGTTTGGGTAGATGGAGTTATCCCAACTGCAGCGCTCATTGCCGGATACTTGATACCGTTTCAAGTGATACTACCTTGTAACTCACTCTTCTGGTGTAGGCTTTCATAAACGCAGAATATTTTGGGGGGGTTGGTATGAAAGAAGGGGAAAGTAAATGATATCTTAAGAGAGCACTGCAAAACTCTTTCTGGGTCATGTTCATTAGTTGTTAAAGACACAGGAAATGGTGGTCAATTAGACCCTTTCCTCACAAGTTTGTCACACTTAAATCACTGAGTGGCCCAAGAGTGGACTGTTAAATTAGCACACCATATACACCTTACATTTAACTAATCACCTATTTAATTAATGCTGATTTCTTTTTTAATAAGATTTCCTCTACAAAGTGCTTAACCGATATTTCCCTAACACAGGGTTATTTAAAGAGTTTTGAGATAATCTATTTCATCTAAAATACAGAATGATTCATCGAAGCGACAATTACGGCTTTATCAAAGCAGATATGGTATTAAAGTTTATGCTGGTTATCTTTTGTCACAGTGCAACAATTAGGAAAAATGTTTTGCTCTGGTGGCTTATTTTGTAACTGGAAGCATTCAATACCAATATGTTCTTTTACAAGGGGGTACTTACTGTATAATCATCGTAAATACAACACAGAGATAACTTGCATTACCCTAGTGAGTATGTGTGCAATAAAGGATACATACAATAGATTCCCAAATATAGTATCTTAGCCTGAGAGGCATATTTTTAGCAATCATCATCTGGAAATGAATTCCTAAACAAGCAGGATGCTATAATCTAAATCGCTTGTTGCTGGCTTTTGTTTGCGTGTTTCTTCCGAAAGCCTCCTGGCCATTTCCATCTTTCTCCATTTCTTCCCATACTCCTCAAAGGCTTGCTGGCTGGCCGGCCAGGATGGTTAAAGAAGAGGAGGAGGAGGAAGAGGAGGGAGGGTGGGGGTCCCTCCAAGCCTCCCCTCTTCAGGTTCACAGCCAGCCCTCGCAGCCCCGCCTGCCCGAGGAGCGGAGCGCCCAGCTCAGGTCTGCAGCCGCCTGGCCCCATCTGCTCGCACAGGCTGTTGCTGCTTTACCCCCGGGCCCGTGGAAGCCAGTGATACTTGAATGGCTTTGTGCTCTCTTCTTTGGGAGAAGAATATTTTGAATATTTCTTATGTGCAGTACCTTTTAGCTGGCACTACTTCTTAATGTAGAGCAGCATCAAATAGTTGTGGCAGAGCTACAAGGACGATGTCATTTTCTAGAAGTAGTCCCTCGCCAGTGGTGGTTGCTGTTGAAGCCACGTGATCTAGTGCAGTAAATACCACATCACCCTTGCTTTCCTTTCCACCTTTCCCTTCCTATTATGAGAGACCTTGATGCCTTTTAATGGCTTTAGGAACCAAAGAAATCCTTCTTCAGGATGTTAAATAATCACTTTCGGGTGTAAATGTATAAATTAAGTTACATAGTTTTCTTACCTATTTAAAACATGAATGCCTCGATTATGATTTTGCAAGCTTGCTATTTTTTACTTTCTCTAGGACAATATAAGCAGTTTATTCTTTATGTTTTGAATTGGATTCAGCCCTCTGATACATTGCAGAGAATAGCAAATACTAATAGAAGCTAGCTAAATAGGCTGTGACAATTAAATTAATAATGCATTTTATTTGCAAGTGTTTAGTCTTCATGGTTTGACTGATATATGCAAAGATGGTAATTTATTAAAAGTAAATTCATGTAATTGTACTACAGAGTTTGATGAACCAAAAAAAGTTGTCAGCATGACTATCATCAAAACCAGAAAATTGAAATAAGTTCAAAAGGGTGCTTGGAAAAATAAAGTTATAAGCCATACACCCTGAAAAATTGGTGCCCTTTTAACAAACTTCTTAAAAAGGAAATTTTGGGTACAAATGTTGAGATAGTTCTGAGAGGGAGATAAAAAATACTTTTGCAATTTAGGAAGCAGTACTGTACTAGTATGTCTTGCTCTCTGCAGCTTTCCATAACCTGTAACTATTGCTTTATTTGTATGCACAGAAGAGAGGTGTTCTGGAGGCTGTTGGAAGTGTTTGCATGTGCAGATATAGAAAACAAGTATAATTCATAATAAGATTGCTACTAAAACATCTTTTGTTTAGAGTTTTTTTGGTTTTTTGTTGGTTTTTTTTTTTGGAAGAGGGGATAATGCGTAGTTGAAAATCACAGAAACTTAAAACAGCCTTGTAGTAAAATGTTTGCACATTTCAATCACTAAAACCCCTACTGCCTACTCCTTTACAATCATTACCATTTAATAGCTAACTCAAAAGTGGAATGTTTTAACACAAAAATTCCTCTGAGGTATTTTTTCCTGTTATTGGAACTGTGATACTGATTTATTGTCAACTTGAATGTGTCTCAAAACTGGCATGTTATCTGCTAAGTCCAAGGCCAGTACATATTTGGTACTTCCGTGTCAGTAATCTTCATGGGACCCATAACTATATCTTATTGGCAGGATAAATCTTTGGCTACACCTTTATTGTGTCTAGGAGACAATGTGGTTGAGGACAAGGTGAATGTATTTGAAGTGTTAATGGTGCCAACTTTAATTTCTGTTACACTGTTATGTTACTTAGGTGTAAATTGTGGCAAAACACAGAACAAAGGGAGGTTCCGCTGTTGAGTTTAAGATGCATACAGCCATGCACACAAATAAAAGAAAGAAAATAGAAATGGAAGCACTAAGTCATCAGTGAGACTGAAATTTGCTGCTGTTAAACACTACTCTGGATTTAGAAAGTTTTCCTCCAAAAAAGCATTTAATTATCTTTTAAACATCTTTTCAGACACTGTTATTAGTATGCCATTTGCATTTTATAGTATATAAGACTTTGTAAACTAGAATTCTATCTGTTCAAAGTATTTTTTTTCTATATAAGTATGCCAGGGGAAGGCTTTAACTGACAGTTGTACCTCATCTTCCTTATGAATTTGAAATCAGGACTTGCCTCTGAAGTAACTTTGTGCATATGAGTAATACCATTGAGTCAAATAGGATCATTTATATCCATAAAGTTACTTGGAGCACAAACACTTGCTGAACCAAAATCTGTGTTACAAAATTTACTGGGTAAAAGTCATTAATAACACATTTGGGTTTTGTAAGGTTGTTCTGGCATTTTTTTGACATGCTTTAAAAGTGTGATCGATGTTACAGTGCTAGTAACATCATAGGAAGATCATGTGATTTTCAAATAATCTTAATTGATTGGCAAAGTTGTATCACAATTTCAACTTGAAAGTAACAGCTGTAAGTAAATGTCTATTACTATGCAGTAGCAGCCTGAATCGATAAGGGATGCTTTTTCAAATAAAGTTGGAAGGTAGCCTACTTTTAAAATTGTGTATTTTTTTACACAGCTGCTTTGGAGTAAAAAGAGGAGTTAAAAAGTAAAAAGAGAGCGTGCTGTTCAATGGGCTTGCATAAGCCCATGTGAATTTTGGAATATCAAATGTGCCTAATATGTGTGGTCCCCAAATATCACACAATATGTGAGACAGCATGGTATGTCATGGAAGCCATTATTGAGATCTGAAAGAAAAGTAGCCAGGAAAAACTAATGGGGGTTTGACATTATTACGTTTTTTAAATTTTATTTTGTAATAAATTCCAGTGTCCTGATATTTCCATTTTGAATGTAAAACTAGAATTGAATGAAGTCAATCAGTCTGACCTTCTTCTATTTAATTGAGCCATTAATCTTTCTTTTGAAACACTTTTCTTTGAGTAGAGAAACTTCTGCTATGCCGGTTTTGGATAATATTACCCTGTACCCGTGAAGTAAAGTGATCTGGTGGTTGTTAATGCAGATTTTGGGAAAACAAGTGGCAAAAGTCAGAGCGATGTGTCATGTGTGCATATGTTTTTATATATATATTTATAGATACATATATATATGCAGGCATCTTGTAAGAACTAACCCATGTTCTGAAAGGATAAGTGAGTAACCTCATAGAAAGTTACCCAGTTAGAGGTGCTGGTAGTACACAGGGATGAATGCACAGAGGAGATACACATTACACCTGTAACCTCCAGGGGGTAATGTGCAGAGACTTGCCATCAAGCTTTGTCAGCACCTTTTACTGCCTCTTGCAAATAATTTTGAGCTTTTCAACTGAAACTAACATTACTAGTCTAACTGTTGGGAAAGAAAAAAAAAGTTTCTGCCAAAACTTTCAGCTGAAAGTTTTCTGCATTTGGCTCAAAAAGAATCTTGAAGAGTTACAGAATCATTCTGTGGAAAAGCCCAAAGGAAGGAAATTTATTTTCTCCTTGAACTATTTACTAGTCAGAAACTTGTGTTGAGGGCAGTAGAAAGGACTCAAAATTTTAGCATGATTTAGGAGCTATAGTTTTACTCAAGATCTATGTGAAACTTTTAAGTTTTTTTGAGGGTTACTTCACCTCGGAGAGCAGTATTTTCTTGTGGTGTTTAGCTCTTGGCTGGTGCTGTTCTGTTTGGGAGCGTGAGTGTAGGTACAGGTTCCACAGTGGCTTGCTGCCAGAGTGCTCTTCTCTGTCCATGGCCTACACAAAGAGCATGAGGAAGCTGTGAGGGTTACCTGAGCTTCTTCAAGTAGATTACATGCTGAAAATTCACAGCTAGCTTTCCTCTTGGCTTCTTGTCTGTACACACATTATGCGTTTGTTTTCTTGAAGAGAGTAGGCATCTATTTATACTTTTGAAGACCTTTTTCACAAAGACAAGTGATAAATTCAGCATCTTATCAGAAAAAAAAACCCACCAACTGAAGGACTGTAGAAGAACGTTATTTATTCTACTACTCCTCAATATTTGTTCTTCCTATCAAATCCTGGCAATCTTATACTTTAGTTCAGAAGGAGGGTCAATCTGAAGTAAGTTTATTTTAGTTGTCAGGTATGATGTGAGATGTTTTGGAAATTTCTGTAGTAGGCAACAGTCTTCCTATTGGGAGGGCTTGGCTGTTAGGGGTAGAAGATAGAGGGAGCACATCATGGGATGCACACTGCCCGCCGTGAACACCTCTGGCTAATTTTAAGTGTCATAACAAGATATAAATTATGATCTCATTGTATTCATAAACAATCAAGTGCTGTCTAGAGCTTAGGTTTCATTAGTTTCATTAGCAAGCGTACGCTAACGTTGTCTGTGGATCTGTGGAAGACAGGATGGGTAGCTGTTGAAAGCTGCAGGGTTTTTTTCAGAACAGTCTGTTTCCAAGGAAAACACAGCGCGCAGCTGCGTGCCCTCAGCCAAAAAGGAGTCGGCCGCAAACTGATCCCTCCTCTAGTGCTGGGAGTTGTTCCAGTCATATGCCCCAGCTTGCTGCTTCCAGTGCGTAAGTCAACCGTGCAGGCCGAGAGGGGAAGGATTAGGGTGGCAGTATATCTCCAAATCCCTTTTTACCTGCACAGGATTGGAAGGGGGAGACCTGCCTTGGCTGTGGTGCAGAGAGTGTTACGCTGCTTTGAATTTGTACAGTGTTGTACTGTGTGGCATTTATGGATGTAAACCGTTCTGTGTCCTGGGTGGTACCGTGACTCTTAGCTTTGATCAGTCCATAAAATACAACACACAAATTTATTGAGTACATTGCAAAGGAAATGGAAACATAATCTCTTGACTGTGCTGCAATGAAATATTTTCCATATATTCTGAGGAATCATGAGGAACATTTTGCAGACTTAGGAAGTGAACGCAGAAATGCTGTGGCAAGTGCTGTGTGTGGCTGATGGTAGAAGCTCAGCTTCTAGTTTCCAAGCACATACTTTATAATACTTCCACCAACTTATAATGTTATCAGGACTATCTTTCTGCAGCCAAAGAAGGTTTGTGGTCTAGTAAGTTAGAATGAGCTTTTGCCCAGGTTTACTTAAGTTTCATCACCTCAGTGTGGAAACACATTGGAGAAACATGTCTTGGAGTTGAATGATACCATGAACACAATTCTAAAATCACCCCCACAGTGCTATAATGTATCCAAAAAATAAATATGTTGACTGACTTTTAAGTTCCAAAAATGTGGGGGTCTTGTATTGTAAAGGCAGTCTTCTGCATCATGAGCCCTCACTGCATGCTCTGCATTGGTCTCTGGTGGGCAGTTGAGGCTGGAAGGGACCTTCAGAGATCCTCCCTTTGCTGGAAGGGAGGCCTAGAGGAACTGTTGTAGTACCATGTCCAATCATATCTTGAAAATCTCCAGTGATGGGGCCCACATGCCTGGGGATGTTGTTCCAGTGAATGATTGTTCTTACTGTAAAAATTTTCTTTATATTGAGATGAAACTTCTCCCAGTGCAACTGATACCTGTTGCCTCTTGTCTTATGTATGTGGCTGCTTGTGAAAAGAGAGCCTCCATCCTCTCTGTAAAAGCCACCGTTTAAGCACTGGAATACTACAATGATGTCCCCTGAGCCTCCTCTTCTCCAGGGTGGACAGAAAGCTGAATGATGCAGTGTTGGCTTAGGTACAGGTTGTTTTATGCAGACTGTTGCTGTTGTCTGTTGACAGCATTTGGTTAGGAAAGAGTAACTGTAGCATTCACATCTTAAAACACCTGGAAGTGAAGCTGAATGGCACTATGGCATATAGGCTTTTAATACAAAAAGCTCATGATTTTTAAATTA
>JAKCOX010000002.1:32612035-32649535 GCA_022605575.1 Laterallus jamaicensis coturniculus | reverse complement strand
GATAGGCAGATGTTAATATTACAAGTGTGTTCCGGAACTGGTTCCTTAGACTATTGAAACTTCATCTGCTTTACTTATTTGTTGATGTTTTTGCTTGGCAGTTTCCCCGAGTCCTTGGTGGTATAGTCAAGAGACAGCATGAGGGCAGAATGCATAGAGGTGCGAGCACAAATAGGTTCCTTTATTTATTATTTTGCTTTATGGTATATGTGTAGGAAGTGCATGTGCACAGAGTTAGCTAAATAACCATTTATACATAGCTAAGTGAAAGAAAAGCATTAAAATATTCGCTATCATCTTGAATCTCTAAAATGCCTGATAGTTTGTATTTCATAAAGTCACACATCTGAGAAGTTGGGTTTTGCAAAACAAGCTCTCTGATTATCTGATATCCTCCGGAAGGTTAGGAGAGTTGTTTCCTATATTACTTAGGAAAAAATTTCTTTTTACAATTGAAAATGTCAGCATCAATTTAAAGTAACACTAAGCATGTGCTTGCTTTCTGAATATTATCCTCCTCCACCTCCCCTCCAACCACCCTGCTGAGGATCTGAGTGTGACAGTTTGATTAGATCATCAATCCTTACTGTTAACAGCACTTTTCCTGAACACCTGGGTTGCTAGGTCACATCTGAGTTTAGCTACCGTTGTTTTAGTGACCTAATGTGCATTCACCATAGCAATTTACATTTGGTCCTCAAATTAAAAGTTACCTTAGAACAACAGTTTGCTTTAAAATGACCTTTGTTCTCATGTGAAAGTTATGCTATATGATGTGATAAAAACTGTAAATGATGAAACGGATTTTTGTATTTGAGATGTGGTTACCTCCTTTGATAGAGCTTTCACATAAGTCTGGTTAACTGCTGCCTCAAAACCAAAGCTTAATTATGACTGCGTCTCCTATTTAATTCTCTGTTGTGCATAAGAATTCTACTGAGATTTATATTTCTCAAATTTTATTAAATTGTATTATTCTCTACTAAGTTAAATAGCCAAATTTGTTATGTGCTTATAACATTTTAATACTCTCTCTTTCCTAAAATCTACTTTTGACTCCTATTTTTCCCCTTATATAGGAAAAACATCAGCAGAGGTAAATACCTAGCAACAATTTCAGTGCAAATTATTGAGCAGCAGACTGCAACATAAGCATATTGTTAAATGTAGCCCTTGCCGGGTTTTTCTGATGCTACAGTAATCCTTTGTTTTTACTCTGAACCTTCCTTTTTTGTGGTGAGGAACATAGGAGATAGATACATAAAGTTATCAGAGCAAAATTCACGAAGCAATACATTAAAAATCAATTTATACTTTTCCTTGCATTTTTGAGGAGATTGAGTTAAAGTTGAAATAAAAATAGGAAAAGGAAATGACATAAGATGAAATAGCTTTTGGTAGTATATGTAAGGTAAAACTGGTAATTAATGGCAAGCTTTGCTTCATGTCAGATGAGTGAAATGGGTACTTTCATATATATCCTTAAATCTAACATAAAGCTTTTTCATGTAACCTGTGTTACGGTGACATTAGGGAAAGAGGTGTGCTTGTCAGTTGTCATTTCTTGAATTATGATATCCAATTGTCATTTTGAAGAAGTTGTTCAGGCATAAAAAAGTAATCTGAAGGCAAAGTGTAGAATTTAAAAATAAAAATTTTGTATTAAATTTTAGTTTTGTAATCCTGGGATTTCTTTCCCCCTTGCATTGCAAACACAGGTTGAAATTAAGACTGCAGATACCCATTTGGGGCCTGATCCGGTGTTCAATTAAATCAGTAGAAAGTATTATTTGGATTGGGATCATCACTGAAGCCTAATTTTGCTTGTTAAGCACAACTGTAATTGGGCAATATATTTAAAAGATTATTTTGTTTCCGATCTTCAAAAATGAGTTTACTGTGTCCTCTGAAATACGTGAAGTGCCTACTCCTGTTAATCCACATTCAGGGCATATGTCATAGTGGCTTCTGCAAATTCATAAGATGAATAAAATTAAAAACATGGCTAAATCTAGGCAGCATTAAAAAATCTGCAGTACACAGTATACATTATTTTTAATGCTAATTCGCAGCACATGGTAGGAAAGCGTAAAGGATCTGGTGTATGTAATCAGAGTATAGAAAATGCTGCTCAGTCTTCCACCAGAGTGATGTAAGATAGAGCCGATAGTATGTTTACAGGAAAAGTTACTATAAAACAGGTAACACGAGGAGTATTTCTTTCAAACAGCACTTCTTTATCAGTGATATTATGCAAATAGAAAATAGCAGACCTTAATGGAAGCATACTTGATAAAGTCCTTGAAGTTGCCTGAAAGTAAAATAGTTTGTAGCTTCTAAGTAATGTAATATAATATATAAACAAACATATATATAAAAAAATGAATAATATGTTTATTGTGGAACAGAATCAATTATAACTGACTGAATCCATGCAATCAAAACTTAATGAAAGCTGGAACTTCTGGAGGGGCAGCTTTCCCATGCTTTATGCCTTTTCACAAGTAATTTTTAATTTTTTTAATTTGAGAGAGTTTATTCAGCCACTTTTTGAATTTGATGGGAAATACAATAAGGTAACTTTTCTGGTTTATTTGGTTTTACTATTTTGCTTGTTTACTGTTTTCCAGACCAGAGGCTAAAATTGCTAAAGTTTGAAATTTGGCTGTAGTTATCCCTGACTATTGATAGTTACCATTTGTGTGTGTGTGTTGCTTTGAATTACTAGATTACTCCATTTGTTTATGGAGACTTTGTAGGAGAAGAATATTCATTGGCTTACAGTTGTCCTCTGCACGTGATTATGTTGGTGTGAATTCTGTTCCTGTTGAAACAAACAGGAGTTTCACCTTTAATGCCAAAGGGTGCGAGTTTTCATTTGTTAGTAGAGGTGCACTCTTGGGCAACAAAGTCTAATAACCACTTGATGACTAAGAGAACACGCACATCTGCTAGGAAAGCAGGACAGATCTGCAGACTAACTCCTGGTATAACATGGTCCTTTCACTGACAGACTGCTTTCAGGAGAGACAAACATGTAGAAATTTGGTCTGAATGCTTATTTGTACTGAAGTTTTACTGAAAAACTGGCTTTATGTATAGCAATATATCTAATCCAAGTTATCTGTCTGTGATAACTAAGTGAAGACAAGGTATCGGTAGTTCTCATGAAGATGAATCTAGGTGCAGTCAGCACTTGCTTCTCTCCCTGTGGGTTGGCATCACCTGGGTGCAAGAAAGAAAACTACCATTTTCTTCATTGCTATTTGCAGGATGATTGCAGGAAATACCTCACTTACGCTGGTTATATCAGGTAAAAGCACACCTTTGTGTCTGTGTAGACAAGGGGCAATTAAGAGAGAGAAATCCATGTTTAAAAATATATTTAGAAGCATGAGTGGTGTCATTTGTTTGACGTATTGCAGACAAATGTAAAGCTAGGCTGCTTTCTGCGTTCCCCCATGTTCTAGAGAAGTATTCCTTCCCCCATCCAGACTTCAGTGTTCTTCAGGTTTCCCTCGTGGCATGCAAGCTGTTGTAGGAGTACACATAGAAAAGGAGTTTTGGTACTGCTGCAGTTGTGGTTTCACCCTCAGTGATGGTCAACTGAGGGGGCTGGGCAGAAGCACCACCTTTCTGTGTTTGATTTTCTTCCCACCTATGAAGTGAGCATAGTAAAATTTGCTTCAGAGGGCTGATGGGAGCTTGTGAAGCATTGTAAATACAACTGTAATATTTATTTTATTTTATTGAGGTGATGTGATAAAACTGCTATGGCTGTCAGTAGCTGTCATGGCAAGGAATGGGAGCATCAGAGCCTGACCAGTGAAGATGAGTGCAAGCCTCAGCTAGGATGGGAATATAAGATGAGATGGTCAGCACTACACTTGCTAAGGGAAGCTGGTGAGAGGAAAAATTAGGAAGCTATTTGTATCTATCTAAATCTCAGAACTTTTCAGCCTTTCAGGAGTCACAATTTAAGTAAACCTTCCTTAAAGGAAGATATTTCTGTTCAAAGTCTAAAAGTAGGTGACTCAAAAGATGGAAAAAGTATCTTTGAATATAGTTGTGACATCATCCAGGATTAAAACCAAATTATAACAGTGAACTGCCTTAGTGAAGTGAACTTGCTGTCTTGGTGTGCAGCAGCAGCAGGGTGGAGTGAATGGGAGTTTGCAACAGGAACTCATGACCTGCCTCTTGGAGAAGCCCATCCAATAGAAGGGTAGGTCCTCATACTGAAAGGATGAAATTTGGTGGGCTTTTGAAATGCTAATCTGAAGGACAGGAATGCTGATGCAGAGAACATGAAGGTCATACATCTTTCTCCAAGTAGGACTTTCAATGAAGGCTGAGACAGAAGCTTTGAAAGATGTAACAGAAGTATTTACACCCTGGAGACGATCACCAAACTAGTGCCAGAGAAGGGAATTCCTTGCAAAGGATTCAGAGGCTTCTTTTTGTGCTTTATTTCTCTGAAACTGAGCCAAAACCAGAGCTGTATGGGGACTCAGCCCAGTAGATGCAGTTTGATTCTGCTCTGGCTGCAGTTCTTTTGGTGTGCGGTGCACATAATTTCAGTGAATGGTCCTGGTTCAGTTCTGCTTCAAGTGAAAGCTTTTTGTGGAGGCTCAACCGTGGCATAGTTCAGACTGAGGAACAGTATCCATATACATCATATACAGTACTGGCTATCAAAGGTTTTGTTTTCCATTTGGGCTTAAATTCATTCAGTAGTTGTGCTGTTGAGAAGTGCAAATCAGATATCTGATGCAGATTCTTTAATTTTTATTTCATTCTGGTTTGCTCTGCTTTTAATTAGTATTGTTGTCTGTGACTAATTTTACACAGACAGTTTTAAAAGATGTGCTAACCTCTGCAGTACACATCTCTTTTTTCTTTGTTAATCGGGCTGCTTCAGGCAAACACAAAAAGGAGAAGCCAGTGGACTGAGCAAGAGACTGAAGTTTGTATTGATGTCTGTCAGAGGAGAATGATGTATGTCCCAAGAGCAGGATTTAAAAGTAGAACATGGGGCTTTGTTCACAAGGGACAAACCCATGCAAATATTTTATTTTTTTTCTTTCTTTCTTTCTTTTCTTTTTTTCCCTGTTCATGTAGTGTTCTAGCCCTCTGTGAAAGAATCTCTAAGGGAGCATAATGAGGCTTGAACTGTAATGAAGATACTACATTTTACAGTAGAACCCTTTGAGGATGAATTCCAGCATAGTAACAAATCAGTATTAATTAAGGCATATTAAAGATATTCTACACGTATGTTTTTGATCAAAATATAACTTACATATTGCAAAAGTTCATTTTTATAGGCAATAAGCTTAAAATGTTTTTATTTTTATACTTTTAAGTCAGATGTTAAATGTTGCTGTTTTATGACAGCATCTGCCTGTATCTGCATCTTTCCTGTGGTTTAAAGAGTTTAGTCACCAAAAGGAATTTTTCACCCTTTGTACAAAGTTTTGATTTTCAATTACACATATGGAAAATGTTTAGATTTAAAGATCTGAAAGGGCTTAATACTGTTGGTGAAGATTTTTAACTTCTTTGGGTCCCCTTTTTCTTTCTAAACCTTGTCTTTTCCAGGTCTAACGTGTTGTTCTATCTGTCTCTCTGAGAGTTGTCAGGGTTATCTGTCAGCGTTGAAGTGAGAGGAAGGCATTCAGAAATACAAAAACGTTATTCCTTAAATCTACAGGTTTACTGGGAACGTTTTAGAAGCAGCACAAAATAGACAGCAGAGGGGGCCAGGCTCTCTACATCACCAACCCAGTTGCTGCCAATTTGTTACAGTGATTTTGTTCCGTAGACAGAGGTTCTCTGGTTAGTCCATTAGCTGTTATACAGTATTTTTCTGTTCCTGCATTTACCAGGGAAAACAACGGATATTCGGGGGACGTTTCTGAGTCGCTGTTGTGATTCCTCTTTCTCATACACTTAAAGAAAACAACACCACAAATCATTACTTTTCCCATGGCTTCTTTTTTTCCTGTAACATTAATATGATCATGGCTTGAGAATGGGGGAAAAAAACCCCACAACCCTTCTGTAACTATATGGACCAAAATACCACCAGACCATTTTCTGCATGGTTAGAAATTCTGATGCATTGCTCCATAAGCTGTTGTTCTACAAAATAATACATTGTTTTTTTTTTTTTTTAAATAAGTACATTTAGTGGGCAGCATTTTAGTGAGCATCTTTTATTTTTTTTCCAGGTAGTGTATTCATTCCAGAGATAATTGCTTTATGAAAAATACATGTAAAATTCACATACTCTTTTTTTCTGTATGCGTGTTTGCAGGTGTGCATGTGTTACATGTGTCATCAATGATGAAATTTGCCTGTGCCTTGATGTGCCAGTTAGCACACAGTACTTAGCTGCTCTACTTTTGGTAGGTCAGTATTTACTATTACACATTACTTAGCTGCTCTACTTTTGGTAGGTCAGTATTTACTATTATTGCCTACCAATATCTTATTTTCCTGGGAAAATAAAGCCCATTTAAGACCTCCTGGTGGTAAACAGCTTGAGTATTTTGATATAGACGTGACATGACGTGACTGCTATGGCTGAAAAGGTGCTTTAATTTTGGGTGTTTATTTGAAACATACTGCAGGGAATGTTCCTATGGACTGAAAAATTACGTTACTTCTTAACATGATCACTTGACTTGGTTGTAGAAGATGTGGAAGGACATTAGCCTTGCATCAAGTCTTGCCTCACAGGTGAACTAGTCCATTTCCCCCCAAAATATTAAAATTAATTGTACCTGCCCTTACAGGAATAGGCTCATCGTCATTAAATCTTCAGAGTCTGGAGTGCCCCTCCTATGAAGACAGGCTGAGAGAGTTGGGCTTCTTCAGCCTGGAGAAGAAAAGGCTCCAGGAAGGATTTATCGCAGCCTGCCAGTGCCTTAAGAGGCCTACAGGAAAGCTGAGGAGGCACTGTTTGTAAGGACATGTAGCGACAGGATAAGGAGGCAGTGGTTTAAACTAGGTTTATGTTAGACACTGGGAAGACGTTCTTCCCTATGAGGATGGTGAGACACTGGAGCAGGTTGTCCAGAGAGGTAGTGGTAGGGAGAGGTAGTCCCTGGAGACACCGAAGGTCAGGCTTGATGAAGCTGTGAGCAATATGATCTAGTTGAAGGTCTCCCTGCTTACTGCAGGGGAGTTGGACTAGATGACTTTTTGTGGCGTACGGAAGACACGGACTCCATCAGGTACAAGCATAGAATCAGCTTTATCACACACACTACTGCTTAAATACCTTTCTCTAAAGGGAGGCTCTGCTTGTTCCCCCAATGATCACTTGACTCAGGTCTCTAAATAGCACAAAGCTGGACATCTGTCTTTTCCCAGGGCGGTGCTCAACAGTCTTCTCCAAGTTCCCATTCCCTCCCAGATTCATACACATTTTGCTGTTTCTCAACACACACTCCCATGTTCTTTGTTTCACCCTTGCTTCTTGGCACATTGCCTTGACCAGGCTTATCAAAGATGTTTCCATTCTCTACAACCTTTAAAGGTCCCTTCCAATCTAACACATCCTGTGATTCTAGGATGCTGCGATTCAAATGGCTGATATTTTATGACGCAATGGTAGTTTTGCTATTTTTTTAATTTTATTTCTTGTACTTCAATGTCTCATTCTCACTTTTTAAAAATGAAAATAGATCAAATGCAGCAAAATGGCGCATGCTGCTTTTTTAAAGAGGTTTAGTTCCCCTTTCAGGAGATAGAACTTCTTCAGCTAGAAGCTCAATTGTGCCGTTTGAAGTTAGTAGAAAGAAATGGCAGTGCATACATTTTTCATTAAATATACCCACTATATCTTACAAGTATTTTAAAAAACAGGTCTGGAGCCAAAATGGCAATAATGATGTACTGCAGCAGTCTCTGGATTAATGCAGCTAAGATATGACCCCTTGGAAACTGCCTGCTGTGCGCGCTTGCTAAAGTTGCCTTGTTTTCATCAGCGTGTGTTTAAAAAGCATAGGAAGAGAGACTGCACTTCTAGTGAGACATGCACGTTACCAAAAAAAGAGAGGAAGACAGGCAGGGAAAGTCTGCTAATGCATTTGTATAAAAGTATCAGGGCTTGGGAATGGGTGTCGTGGCTTTTGGAAGAGTCACAAGAGAACAGTCTTCTAGATATTACTGAGCCTTGCAACGCTCTATCTCCTCAGGTATAAGGAAGATAAGGGGGGGAGAGTTAAAGAGGTTTCTTTCACTTTTTATTAGTTATGTTTTTCTAGATTATTCCAGATTACAGAACATTGATGTGATCCAATTGTTGTTCAACTAATTTAGTGTTGCTCTTCTGTTTTGAAGTTTCTTTTTAATCTTTTGCCTTACAAAACCCCCAACAAACAAGGTAGACAAGTAACAAAGTTTTCTTCTAGTTATCTATAAAAATACTTGAAGAGTGCAGGTCATCATGGAAACGTGGGAAAGTGGCAGAATCACCAATACATGCATATGATGCAGTTCAGGGCTGTCTCTCAGCTGATACAGTGAAGGGTTACTTCTTCTCTGATAACACTGAAACATTAAACAGAATGAGCACTGAGTTTTCGTGCTTTTCTGCTGAACAAGTTGAACATGCACTTGTACGTTGATATATTGCAACGTCCTTGTGTCTGTGAACAGATTTCTGACAGAACCAGAAGTGGGATTCGATATAAAACCTGCTATATGTAGGGAGGGTGTGAACAGTTTCACAAATATTCTTCGTTGGTATACTGCTGGTGAAAAAACCCCACAATAAAAATGCAATTCACATCAACTGCTGAAAATCTCTGATGCATTTTCTCTAACATAGACAGCAACTCCCAAAAATATTTATGAGTCTGCTTTCTGATGAATGCTTGATATCATCCCTTAGGATATGATCTCTTTGTTGGATTAAAGGCACTAGTCCTTGCATTAAATGATGTTGGGTTTTTTCATCCTAATACTCTTTACATGTATCTCTTTTAGATGGTGCCGTCTATTCTAGCACTCAGCCTCCTTACGTTTATCTTCCCTGCGAAACAGCTATTGGAGTTCACTGAACAAATTTCTGGATGATTTTCCTCCAACACTTTGCAGGTCCTGAAAAATCTATTCATATCAAAACCAGATTCCCTTTGCGCCGTGTGTGTGTGTGTGTGTGTGTGTGTGTGTGTGTGTGTGTGTGGTATTTTTTATGTTGACCTGAAGATTTGTTTTACTCCTGGACCTGTGTATCTGCTTGGGGGGTTGTATTCCCACTGTGCTGCTTACTCCCATGTTGTCTGATCCATCAGCAATCTAATTCACTGATAGTATCATAATTCATGGTGTAATAGATCTTCCACACTGTTTTGTAGGGGAAACTTATTAAAGATAAAAATCTCATGTGGCAGTTGCCCTTTCAGCAGTTTAAGGTTTTGATTCTTGCTTTCCATCTTAAATGTATACTGATTATGCCTTGACACCTCTCCTGCTGCACATTCATTTTTCCGTGGCCGTACTGACAGACTGACATGAAACTAGTTGCTTTTAGCTTTTGCTGTTGCTTTCAAAGCATCCAATCTGGGCAGTGAGTTTTATTTCCTTTGGTTGTTTCATCAAATCTTAAACTTTTTTTGCAAAGAAAATTTGCTATAAATTGTTGGATTAGAAACTCAGTACTTAGAGTTCACTCTGCAATGGCCACTTCTCCCAGATATCCCAGTTCTGTTCTTTTCTAAGTCTGTTGCAGATTATTTCATTATCAAGACTTGATTTTGAAGATAGAAAGTAAAATTTTTATTCATTCTGCCTTCTTCCAAATATATTTATTTGATACAGGAAGATTTTGAAATGTTTCTGTGTATCAGTTATGTTAAGGGGGAATTATTTAGTGCTTTGCTTATTTATCTTCTTTTGGTCTCTTTAGCTAATCAGAAGCTTTTAATGTAGACTTTGATGATAACTTTTTGCTAATCATGAATAAAATATTTCTAGAAATCATTTACTTTTTAAAGTCAGAGCAAACATGAATTGGCATAAATCCAGAATGTTTTGCAGTATAACTGATTATGTTACATAATCTAAACAGAAGTTGAGATTTGTTAGGAAAATAAATACCGATTAAGGCATGAGTTTACATGAAGAGTATGAAGAGTAGTCTTGGCACACTAAGTCAAGTTTAACTTAGGTATTACATACTGTCATCTGAGTAAACAGAAGTTTGGGTTTAATAAATAAGCAGAAAAATTGCCAAGAAACATGTTCCATTCCTGATACCTCAGGATAATGATTGTGGATGGCACTTGTGAGAAACTGAACTTTGCACAAAGTTTCAGAATAATTAGTCCAACTGTTTTCCAAGGTTAACAGCTGTCATAGCATTTTTAAAGATAGGCCTGAAAGAAAAGACTAGAGATCATCTAGTCTGTTCTCCTTATCATATATTATATGCCAACACAAATATTGTTCTCAAATATATGGTTAAAAGCAAAATGACAGTGTGCGCACAGAGGATTGTAACCTGCATCAGGATCACCAACTGAAGTGTGAATTTGGGCTGAGAAGTAAAACCTGAAGTAGATCACCATCAGTAAATAAGTAAGATTTAGAACTGCAGTTGTAAGATATTCTTGGTAGATGCTTGTGTAGTGTTTTGTAAAGTTTAGGATTTTCAGATTTACTGAGAACATACCACATGTTTTTAGACAGAGACTTGAAATTTGGCAGAGGAAAGGTAGCTATCCCAGTGACTTGCTGTCAGAGTGGCTTTGCTATCAATTTAATAATTTATTCATTTGTTTGAAGAATAATATTGCAGGTTCCAGAAATTCTGGATGGTATGTTCCAGCCTCCATTTGCCTTCTCCACGTGTAGTTTAGGCTCATTGCTAAGGCAGTGCTAAACAGACACTTCTCCCTATGTTGTCCTGGCCCTGGGGTCCTTTGTTCACATTGCATCTCTGAGAACTGCTTAGCTAGGATGCCACAGAGTGACTTGCTGCGTCAGGGATGGGAGGTGAATCTGCTCCATGCTGACTCTTGCTTTGGGAAAAGTTGGAGGAATGGGTCATTGAGCTCGACTGTTTCTGCTCTGTCCTCTCCCCTCCTGTCCCTCATGGAGCCCTCCCTACTAATTCTCCCCTTGAGGCACTAGCAGCAGCATCCCAGGGTTGTGCTGTTCCCACCAAACTTGTGTGCTTGAACTTCGATCTTTCCCCTAGAAGTCTGACACAAGGACACGTGAGGAAGATAGGCTCTGGAAGGAAGCAGAGGAGCAGAAATTATAACAATATTTTGATAAGCTTATCTATTGAGTAAATCTGTGTAAAAGAACAGTTCTGTAGGCACCTTTATTCTTGCTTGCCTTGGTATTAGAGGAGGAGAAAATTTTTCAGGGGAACTGGTCAAAAGCTCTAGCTCAAGTATGACCAAACTTGGAGCTAAATACTCAAACCTTACGTGACCAAGGGGCACAAGGCCCATGGCACATTTCACAGTAGTCCAGGATTGCAGGATTGCAGCACTTACAACTGAGAGATCCCCAAAGTTCTATCTGCCTTGTGGTGCAATGCTTGTGTGAAGCTCACTCCCTGGACTGTATTAGTGATGTCAGCCTTCATAATCACATTGGCTTTGGTCCTTCCAGTTTGCGTTAGCTGGAAGTCCCTGTGTCATTTTACACCCGACCCAGTTCCAGGATGAGATCTACTGTGCTCAAATACTCTGAGCTTCCTGGTGCTGAGGAGCAGCCAGCTGGCATTCCCTGCAGTAGCTGCCCAGAAAGGCTGTACAAGTCACTAAGAACGAAAGGTAGAGACATCTAGAGGAGTTCCTTTGGTAAGCATAGCACCTTGCATCCTCATTCTGACCTTCTCATAAGTGTCCTTGAACAAAATTAATTAACATTGTGTACTATTATAGTGGTTTTTAATGATCAATTGTTTTATTCCTTTCCCCTTATGTTCTATACAGCTTTGTTGAAAGAGGTGCTCTACTTCTCTCTGGCTGTTCATAGTTGATCCCATGTTTTCTTTTTGCACCTCCAAGATAAATTCAGTCTCTGTCAACTGACTGGACACAAACTGTATGGGAGAACTGTCTTCAGTTATATCTTAGTACATATCTTTATATCTTAGTACAGAATAGGAATAGGACAAATACTGAATGTTATTAGGGTAGAGAGTCACAAACAATAAACAAAACCAGTTTTTTTTAAAGATTTCAGTGGAATAATGTTTTATGTAATGTAAGCTTTCAAGAAAACTATTTAGTACTACACCTCACAAAATTTGGTCAGAGTTACTCCACGTAAAAATTGTTGATTGCCTTAAAAAGTAATTGTAACAGTAAAGGGTAGCAATAAAACATTGATTTTAAGGAAGGTGCCAACTAGGTGCTTCTAGGATGTGCAGTACAAGTACATGTAACATATTTACTAGGGATGTAGTAGAAAGATTGAACACTACATTAATTAGATTCACAGATGGTCATAAAATTAGGATGTTCAGCAAATACAGAGTAGGTTATAATAGAAAAGGACAGAAGGAGGTTGGAAATATGGGCAAGGGACAAAATTAGGTCCTCTGGAAATATGTAAATGAAGACATCTGAAAACATGCAAAATATGAAGAGTCATTGGTAGGAAAGTGTTGAAAAGGAACTGTTAAAAAAATTACCATGATGATGGAAACTGATTTGGAATGCAGTTTGAACCAGACAGGAGAGCAGGATTAAGCTTATGTGGGCAGCCATAGTATGAACTCCCTGAGGGCGTCATTGTCTTTGCTTTGGGGTTGACCTTGCAGTGCGAAGCCTGGAGGCTGGAGGCTGCCCCTCTGCAGTGAGATGGCCCATAAGAAGGAACATCGGGATTTTACACCGGCTGAATCATCTCGGTTCAGGTCCTTCTTTGAAGGACAGTTCTAGACCAAGTGGCATTTAATGTGATGTCTCTTAGCAAGGAGTCTGGTTTGCATGGACTCACTAGAGCCTTGTCCATTTGTTTTCAGGATCCTAAAAGCAGCAGATCCCATCCTGCCCTGTGACTAGAAGTATGTGTAGAGAAGAGATGCAGACTGAGAGACCAACTTTGCCCAGTAGAAATGGTGCCTTGTAAAAGCCAGATAGATAATGTCAGGATATAGGTTTTCATCAGGCTGTGACTGCTCCTAGGGTGATAAGCTGGATGAGCAGGTACCCTTACAACCTACCCAGTTTCCAAGGCTTCAGAATTGTTCTTTTTAGCTCTGAAAAGTATGGGAAAAGCTTGGTAAATATTCAGGTATAAATATTCCAATGCAGAAGATACTGTCAAGCAGTAAAAGGTACCTTGAACTTTGAGAAATGAGGGAAAAAAAACCCCCAAATCCAAAACAGTTTTCAACCCATGTGAAGCAGATCTGCACGTTTCTTAGCTAAAAAGGGGCTGGTGCATGGATTGAGGGATTTGTGTGGTCTCTGTCCTCAAGCATCTGAGAAGCATCTGTGTGAAGTGAATTTATTTGAGTTCTAAATTAAAATTACAGTTTGCCATTTAATGTTAAGTTTGGTATTGGTACTTTGCTTTCATCAGCGTGCAGGATTCAGGAGTGCTTTCTTCATCTAGTAGTGTTGCATGTAATTCTGAGATCATTTCTGAATTCTTCTAAAAAATAAGAACGGGTGCTATATTATTTTTTAATTATTATTATCGAATTAAGTGTAGACATTAACATCCAGTTCAGAGATGGGGAGTAATTTCTGTAACCAGAAGAAGGGCTTGTTCGTGGCTGGATGGAAGAATCTGCATCCTGACAGCTCAGGGAGACTACCAACTTATCGATGAGGTGCCCAGTATCGTGAGTATAGCAGCAATATAGAGAATTTTCCAATAAGAGAACATGGTGATTATCCCCAGTGCAGGTTAAAAAGCATTGTGGAGGTGTCTCATCCCATTCCAGCAGCAGGGCTGGCCCTAACCTGTTAAGGCTTGTCCTCCCAGGGACCCACATTGAGAGGCAGGCAAGCTGGTGATTTTCCACTCATCTGTCTGATATTGACACACTGCCAAGAAAAGCCATGGAAACATCATCTCCCTGGAAAGGCATTAACAGGTTTTGAATTTTTTGGTTTGGGTTTTGTTGGGTTTTTTTCCCTCCCTTTTTGCAACCATACCAGAAAAGCATTAATGATTGTGGGGGTCCTGGTTTTCTGATTACATCGATATCCTATTCATGACTGCGTAACCGCTCTGGTCTCTCCCATGTCTGGCTGAATTTTTAATGCCTTAAAGGCGATTTTGAAGTGGGCTGAAAATTGACTGAGATGCTCAGCATGTCTCCAGACAACTTTCTTCAACTATTTAACTATGGGTGTATTGGCAAAGCAATTACATGGCTGTGAACTGAACCAGTCTTCATGTTACATGCTGACGTGTTTAGATCTCCTACAGCACGCAGAGTTTCACCTGTTTTCTTCATCAGTGCATTCACTTCTGCAGTAACAGATACATAAAATGGATGTGTGGGATTGACAGTTCTTCCAGGTAGCAAATGCCTTCTGCTGCAACTGGGACAGGGGAAATTCCCACAGTGGAATACAAAGCAACTCATCATCTCAAGAGGCATAGAGTAATGGTTACTGCCTGTAGGCTGTACGTTATTTACAGCCAGAGAGCTTAAGATGGATGAATTTATATAGTGCTAATGATCTCGATATAAGTTTCTTAGCTTAGTTTCTTAGTCTTCATATAACTTTCTGAGCTAACTTTACTGACTGTTTTGGAGATGTTGAAAACTAAAATGTTTCTATACCTGAATAGACCCTCAGCATTTTAGCAAGTTTTGATCCCTTGAATTCACATATCATGAGTTTGTCATAAATATACACACTGGGAAACACCTCTCAGTTCTTGGCATTGCTTATGTTTGGCCTTACATTTTTGGGCATTGTTGGTTGCAACACATTTAAACAGTTTTGTAAGGGTATGAGACTATTACAAGAAATATGTGGATGGGACAGGAGGAGGGCAGAGTAAGAATCTGGGCTAACTGGAAAATTATTAATTTTGTTAAAACGATGCTGAAGATCTACTGTCATCAACAATTGGTCACATCAGTTGCTAATCATTTAACTGTCCTTCATCAGTCTCTGCAGTACCAGAACCCAAGGGGAGACTGGGCCAGCTGCTGCTCTTGTAAGAGGTAAATCTTCTTTTAAAGTACCTTAATAGCAGTTCACTTCAGCATGGGTGTACAGCCCTGGGAAGTTTCCAGTGACCATTTCAAAGAAGGACTTACAGCTTACAACACTTCAATAAGCAGATATGGAATAACTTGCTTTAATAAACACCACTTTAAAATTGGTATATACTCAGTATGCTATTTCAGCTCTTCCAAACTCTTTTGGCTCATTTCTCAGTGACTTAGCTCCATCATAATTAGTAGAAGTTTAAGATCTAGACCTGTTCTTCTGTTTGTGTTGCCTTCCTTATTTTCAGCAAATATTCTTTAACCACTAGGTGCTTAAATGTTTTCTATGAGTCCACCTTATTTGTTTGGGGATTATTTTTTGATTTAAGTGTAGATAATGTTGACATTTCTTAATTCTGTCTGCTGTTATATTTTCATCCTGAAAAGCAGAGTCTTCAGGGTTTTTTCAAGTTCTATGAGTGAGGAATGCTTCCACTGCAGCCTGATGATTCCAGATCTGTTAAATTATCTAAATCTATGCACGATCCAGAAAACCATGCTCCAAGAAGATACTGAAATCTTCTGATGGATATTACGTTGCCACTTTCTATTCACTTTTTCCAACTCTGTGTCCTTGAAGATCGAATGTCTGTCATTAACTGAGGCCTTCAGTCCTAGTCCAGTAGTTAAGGAGGTACCTTGCCACTGCCACACACAGGCAGTGTGGGAGAGACAGCAGTATTTACATCTGTAGTTACACTGCAGCTTAAAACACAGAATTGCATGGGGATTATGTATACTTGACTGAAAAATGGCCATTCTATCAGGTGTATATGTGACCAATCCTTGTGACTGCTTTTCATGTGAAATACTTTGAGACACTATTATTTCTTCTGATCCTTTAATTTTGAAGGATTAGAGAAATCCCTTTTTCACATGGGAATGAATTGATGCTGTGCTAGGATTGGGCTTTTTGGAGTAGGATTTGAGTTCAGATTCTTGCCACAGCCTACCTTGAGGAAGAAAAACTAATTGGCGTTCTCACCCCTAGGTCTCAACTGTTAACTCCTATCAAAACGTTTGTCTTCTGGAAACTTGCTAAATCTCAAAAAGCAATGAGGGTCTCAACAGTTGTGGGGCTGGAGTTTGCTTCTTCTGCTTACACTGCTCGGCTCCAGGGGGACCACACCAGCTGCTGTCACTTGTGACTGTGTTTTAAACCTGGTGGTTGCTCTAGTGGTACGCTTCTACCACCACTGGGGAGATGGTTGACCTTACCCCCTCCTCCCCATTATTGGTGTTCATTAAGTGAGGCCATAAATACCCTTTTCCAGTAGCATGGTGGAAGTTTTATTAGTATTTGAGTGATCCCTGCATGTGAAAACACTATAAAATCGTCCTAGTGACAACTTCCTTTGACCACAGTGCTTGTTAGCAGGGTATTAACCTGTTTGGACAGGCTCGCTGAGAAAAATTCCTGTCGTGTAACTTCCGAACTCTCAGCCCATGATGATACATTTGAATACCATTAACATAAATTTTCTATTAAGCCATACACATGTTAAGTTAAAATTCATGGAAACCTGCAAATGTGGTTTGCAACAAGACAGTAAAATATTATTTTAAAATTCAGAAATTAATTGTGTGCTCAAGAAAACAGCTTCCTCCACAGCTGTTTTGGAAAGGGCTTTTCCTGCCGCCTTCCTGTACCACCAGGGACTCTTAAGCATTGTTCTGCAGTATTATTATTATTGCTGGAGCTTCTCATGATCAGAGCCCGGTGTTATAATCATAACTTATTTGCTGGATGTAAATGGATAGTAGCTGAAACCAAATTTCTTTTCACCTGTATAATAAAAAAATATTATTTGGATTCCTAGAGGTGAAAGGAGGCAAGCGGGAACTTCATATTTGAAGGGAAAATTTCAGAGACACTTTGTCACTGTCATGTCGTGGTGCAGACATCTGTCAGACTCTATTACAAATCCAACTTTCTTATTCGACGAGTTACTCAATTTGCAAATTGAGACCTCTCTGCTTTGTTAAAAATTATCACTGCTCATCCGAAAACCCTAAGTGTTTAAAAGTATAAAATGACAGCTTGAATGCTTAGGGATGTGGACTGTCCTTATAAGGACAAATTGCCTTTCTGGATGTCACATTTAAATGTTTGGCTGCCTATCATCTACAGGGAATTTAGTATGATAAATCTTTTCAGATCTCTGAGAGCCGAGGAATTATAAGTGAAATGCACGAAAGGTGTTTGAGGTTCAATTTTTCTTTGTATGCATCTCTTAGAGAGCAGGCTTCAAACGTCTCTGATTTCAAGTACTGTAAGTGGAAGATATTGCTTGAGGTCATCTCCTTTATTCAAAAATATGAAGCTGTTGTCTTTATTTTTCATCTAAATATGGATTTTTTTGTTTTTTCCTAAATAAGTGTATTAGCCTCTTTTATTCCATGAATCAGGAGGGATGAAGCTAAATATTAAAAGGTTTGTTTTGGGGGTTTTTTTTCACTTCTTGTGTGACAAGCATACAAACATATAATTCTGGAGTGGATCTGCCCATCATTTCAGAATCTCATTTAGTAATTTCATTGTCAATGCCAGTAATATTTGCTACTCTTATAAGCATTAAAATATAAGTGGATTTTTGTTATTTACATTAAAACCAGCTATCCCTAAATGCTAGGTGTTGATGGTATGGCTGCTCCTGTGGCAGTAAAAATGTGTTTCTTCATTCTTATTTCTTTGATTTGTGTGTAGTTTGGCATTGATGTTTTTGCATTTTTGTTGAGAGAGATTATAACTTTTAGTAGTATTGATGTAATTATACCTGAATATATCCCATTAGCTAGGTGCTGTTCATCTGTAGGCATTCTGCTTCCATCCAGTGCTTTATACATGTTTATTTTATTTAGGAAGTCGATTACTCTCAGAGAAAAACATATTTGATCTCCTGACATACACCACCAGGAATTCTATAACCTGTTGGGGGATAGGAGAGCCACATCTTCAGTTTTGCTTACTGCTATCCTTTTTTAGTCCAAATTGAAAATGGAACAGCTATTTCAAGGTGAATCCAGCTAAGGACTGTCTTCAGCTCTGTTCTAGTTGTGCTTTTGTCCTCCATGGCTTGAGTAAAGGCGTAGAAGGAGCAGCTTTGACAGGCCTGAAATATCCTTGGGTTTGGTCAGTATGGCAAGCAAGAGTTCAGTAGGTTGTTTCTTTCCTTCTAGATCTAAGGTGCGAGAGCTTGACCCCTTCGGTGCTAAGGATGCCTCTTCATCCCCCATTGAAGGGATTTGGCTAGAGATTGGGGAGGGGATGGGGGGTGAGTTGGTTCGTTGGTTATTGCCCTTTTTTTAAAAACTCTATTATCTGTTGGTCCTTAACGCTGTGAGGAGATGACCTTGAGCAATTACCTTGAAATCAGAGATGTTTGAAGGCTCTAGTACTTCAGAGTTAACTATAGAAAATCAAGTTGCTCTGGATTACTGAGGTCCTGAGGTGAAGGGATCTTCCCTTCTGAAGTCCTGCCACTTCTCTGGTTTTCTGAGGGGGACCATTAGGACTCCTTGCAGGTTCTAGAAATAGTCTGTGCTATAAAGCAAAGTATATAAGAGGCTTGTGACAAAACCCCAAAAAGACTGTGACTAACAAGAACTTCTGTGTTAGAAGAAGCACATCCATGCACAACTGGGAGACTGCTTGCAGATTGGTGCTCAGGCCTGTCAGAGAGAACCCTTCTTCATCTGGGAGGCTTGGGTCTTCACGACCTTGTCTGCTTGCAGATCTCTCAGCACCATCACCTTGGACAAGGCATGGAGTGCCTATTCCTGAGTCACGGTTTGAGAGCAGATGAAGCAAATCAATAGCATGGGAAAAGAAGTCAGGATAGGTGATTCCTGGCAAAGTTTAATTTCCCTCAGCCAGGAAGTATGCAAGAGAATCGAGCTGAAGCTTCTTCTAGTCTCTCTAGCTGTTGCTGATTTGCTTTGAATGTGGAACATAAATAAATATGGTACTTTTTTGGTATGAATTTTTTTTTCCCTGCTCTTGCCCTGGTGCATGTTCATCCCACAGCACAGGCTTCATCATACCATGTTATTTGAGTTCTGAGCATGATGATGGCAACATTAATTTGAGAGCTTATGGACAAAGTCAGGTATGAGTTTTGGTGGTAAGGGTTTAAGGTAGGTATCTATCTTCTCTGCAGACATCTCAAGGATTTTTTTATTTTGCTTTTTATGGTGTGGGAAGATGATATCTTAGAAGTTATGAGGCAGAATTGACTTGGAAAATTCACCATTTTAACTTCAAGTAAGATTGCTGAAGCCCTTCAGTGTTGTATGCAGTGCTGACAAAAGTCAGTTCTTTTCCCTCTTTTAGTGAAGATAATTATTTCAGAAGTTCATCAAGGCCTCGAGATGAGAGCTGCTTATCTGAGTTTGCCCAGTTATTCCCAATTAGAAGAAAAAATAGCCTAGCCTTGAGGAAGTGAAAGGGAAAGTCTCTGGGTTTTGTGAGATCTATTTCTTAGTCCAAAGTTTGGAAGCAGAGACAGAGAATAGCTCTGGCTGATGAATTCTGAATACAATACTGCATGACAACAGAAATTATTTTGGTAATCTACTTCACAAATCATTTCAGAGGCTCTTCTGTCCTGAACTTTTATGAATCAAGGTGTGGAGGAGTTTGAGGTGCGTTATTCTATGTTACTTTAGTTTATAAAGTTCCCAAGTTCTACCAGCTGACCTTGAGTGAAGATGTGAATTAGTGAAAAAGTGTCATCTCCCCTCACCCAAAAGATGGAATGGATTTGCTTCTAGAGGTGCTTCAGAATTTAGAAGTGTTAGTGCTTCCTGCTGAAGCCTTTACTCACAATATCGTGTAGTATTTTTTTCTGCCTTGTTCCTTTGGGTTGCCAAGATTTTAATTTGGAGACCTTCAGCTCTGCTTAGATATCCATCCAGGCCACCTGCTCTTGAGCTAGATGTGGAGTGCTGTCTGTCATCGTTCAAGTCACCTGCTTTTTCAGCCACTGCCTGAAACTGCAGGCACTAGAGCACATTTCAGAAGCACAATATCAAACCTGCTCGAAAGGCAATAGACCTGAACCTCAGTTGGATAGTCGGTAGGGAGCTGTCTGCTTACATGTAATTTGACAAACTTTCCAGCTTAATCGGAGGTTCCTATGAAAAATATTTCACACAAGGACTTTGTGTTGCTTTTCAGCACTCTAAAGCTGGGGCACATAAATGTGTTGCACTCATTCAGTATTTCTTTTTGTTGTTTAAGTCATCAGTATTACTTCAATACAGGTTACTTGCTTGTGTTGATCGTGTTCTTTAACTCAAGAAAATAAGTGTTGAAAAAATTGTGAGAGGAATGAAGCAATTTTTAGTATGTGGCATTCCCAATATATTAAGTCCTAGTGAAGTGAAGAGCATGTCACACTGGCTATAATTGTTTTGGTTTTGACATGACTGAAAGCCAGAAGACTCGCTGTGGTGCTGTTCTACGCTGGAGATGAGCTACAGCTTACCAATCTGAAGGTTTTCATGGCACAGAAACAGTGCCCACCTGTCCTCCGTGTGTTATAACCTTTACAAATTTGGCTGAATATCCCTTACACAATAACTGAGTTTTCTAAGGCTGGACAGCACGTGGGTGACAGAGCCCAGCCTAAGCCTAGCTCCTAGTTGTCTTTGTGGTGCTCCCCCCCACTGATGCACCGCACCTCCCTGTAAATGGTTTAGTGGTTTCCTTGTGAACTAGCATATTGGGTAGGAAAAGCAACCCAAATATTATAGGGGTGGCCAGAGCTCTGGTCAGTCTGTCCACTGTATGGAAATGCAAATGGATGGTGTGTTGCAATTCCATAAAGATTATCTTTGGTATTTCATCGTAACAGCAGCATCATCTTGTGACCTGGGCAGGCTGAGACATATTTGTTCCCCTGAAAGAATAGGAAGCATAAATGGCCCAGAAATACTAAAATGGAGGTGTCCTATGGGTGCTTACCTTATTAGTTTGTTATGGAGACTTGTGGGTAGACATTTGGTAGGTGGAAGGCAAAGACTGAAAGTGAGGAGAGAAATATTAAGTGTGAAGGAGAGTGACAGAGGACACCCACGGACAGGGGAAAGGGGAAACGAATGCAGGGAGAAAGGAGGGAAAAACAGTTGGCCCAGTGTAGCAGCAGGTTATTGAAGAGAATACATAACTGGAGACCAGTGTCCAAAGGTAGTGCAAATACTGTTTGCTCAAGGTGTCATAATTATGTCTTGAGGTTGAAAGCTACATTGCAGGGTTGAGCGTCTCGCATATAGAGTAGGGAAATGTCAGGTCTTTTGCAGAGAGAACACGGGTGTGTGTGAATTCTGCTTGAACTCAGATAATCTTCCATGCTACAAACAGAAATGCACATCTATTGTTTGGTTTTCATATGTTCTGCATGTACACTAGAGTTCTCTAAATTACTGTTCTATTTTGTAAACAAAGTAGATTAGGTGGATAAGCTATCTTCAGAATTATAAAATAATATATATTCTGCTGCTTTTATTTGTTAAACACAAATGTGGTTTACAAAGTTGTATGCCTTCAATCTCTCAATTTTCATGGGCTCCATGGTTTGGCTCTTTTTGTACCTACAACTAACATTTGTTTGGTTTGTTTGGTTTTACTGAACATGTGGGGTATTGGAACTATCGCTTAAAAATGTCTGGCTTTCCTCCTAAAATGTTTTACTTGCTTATTTCAGGGGGGAAAAAAAAGCAGCAAAACAAACCAAACAAGCCTCTTTTTAAAATAAATAGATTTGATTTCAATGTCTGTAAATTTGTAAACTTTTTTTTTTTTACATTGAACATTTTTTACCCTTGTGTCAGCCATGTGGAGTAACATGGGCTTCAGTGGTGACACTAGTCTGAAGGGGGGGAGAAATGATATCACAAGAATGGAAACAAATGTGTTCTCTCACTCTGGTCATGAAGCTTTTAATTCCCCGCTTGGGGAAACAGCAGGATTTACTGGGGTCAGTTGTACTCCACTGGGATATGTATTATTAAAGTGTGTATATATGTGCGTATAAGTGTTGCAGGGAAGAGTAGAAGGTCAGAACATACTTTGCAGTTTTATTGCATTGCATTAGATTTACCTTTTAAAACTTATTTGTTCTCAAAATCAGACATAAAACAACACACACCCCTTCAGCACATGTATTTACTGGATAAATATTTAAATAGTTGCATTTACCCTTCGAGTGCAGTATATATGCCTATTATGAACGGGAATAAAGCACATAACCATGCAGGGTTGTGGGGTTGGGTTTTTTTTCCATTTAATATCTACATTTACTGGTAGGTTTTCTCCTGTTGGAGTTTATGGGCTTTAATTTTTGTAAAGATTTTAGAAGCTTGTTTCCAGGACGCTTCTCTCAGAGCTTGTCCTGTAGTGCCTGTATATTTACCTGTGTGTGGCGCACAGCCCAGATCTCCTTTCCCACTTGGTGTTTTTATCTTGCATACATCCCACTGGCTGGAAACTGGGCCCAACTCACTTGTGTCATGCAGCTATGTTACTGTACGTCACGCTGCCAGGTCACCGCGGTTTCAGAGTCAGCAGAGCTATCCACAAAACGATGCCTTTGTTCTGGCTGGGGTAAAAGGTCTACACTCAGGACCTGCTGCTCAGGTTTGGGCTGGAGGAGAGGACAAGTGCTGGTGCTCTTCTTGGGTGCCACGGGAACCAGCCTGACACCAGTTTCTTTGCTTTGACAATTCCGCTGCAAATTACTTGAAAACAACTTTGATACAGTCACATTTCACCCCCTATCTTCTGCTTTAGTCTTGAAAGTGATGGCAGAAGTGTGAGCTTCTGTGTGTTGTTTTCACATTCGGAGTCTTTTAAAATAATTCAATACTTTGAATCTTTCTATGAACAGATTGCTCGTCACTCTCAGCTTACAAAAATGTTGTGGAACTACCCTTGAACTTCGTGTTTCATACCTTTAATAGTGTATTAGAAATGAACTAATAGTAACGTAATTTGAAGTATCCACTGCTGTTTTATTTAAGTTTTCTTTTTAAATTAAGAGTAATATGGGAGGGACATAATCATTTTAATGTACATATCACTTAAGGTTGGAGAAACCTGAAAGAAAATGTAATGCATATTAGACATATAAATGGCAGAAGGATCTCTCTGCTCTGTCTGTATCCTGTGTTCTTTATTCTGCCTGCAGGATCTGACCCTCAGAAGGAAAATATAATGAAATATTTTTAAAATATTTGAAGGTGGTTTTTTTTTTCCTTCTTCCTGAACAATTTACACTGATTGGATTGCAGCCTGAAATTTCCATTTTAGCTGCTGTTGCTTTGAGTAAAACAATTACTTTTTATTAAAAATGTCAATTCAAATGATTATTTAAATCTGGCTTAAATAGAAAAAAAAGGAAAACTCTTTGCTGGTTACTGTTGTTTTGCATGGGATTCTATGCTATGGAAACTGGACATAATTTTATTGAATTGATTTTCTTTTAATTGGTATTAATGAAAACTACATGTGTGTGTAAAGGGAGGACACAATTCCTTAAGGACCTTAAATTGTCCTAGTGCACATCTGCAGTTTCCATTACTCTTAACGGGAGTTGCATTTTTTCTCAGTGGTGAGAATGAATTCCTTGGGCCCAGATTGTGGATAACCTCTGTGGAAGCGGTAGTATGATGCTTTTTTGGCATGAGTGCAGCAAGGGAGCCTTTGCTGTACTCAGAATGTGGGGTCGGAGTCATGAGGCAAGGCAGCACCCCAATTCCTTCTCCCGACTTAGCACCTGTGGTTTGCAGAGCCCTCAGCCTTTCCTTAAGTGCTCTGGCTCTCATCCTTGAGCACTTGTAAAGGTTTCAGAAACTCTAATCTCAAGGAACCCCCGAACTTAAACTACTTGTCTTTTAGGAAAAAAATGGGCGAACCCTTAGCGTGAATGAGGCTGCAATTCCAGAATGAGCTGGTTTCATTTTTTAGACATTCTCTTAGTATTTTAACCGTGTTGGCAGTTACAATGAATTGTAACAGCAAACATATAGAAACAATTAACCTGGTGTGTGAACCTTGGGGCAAAGTTAATTCAGCTCTTTGTGCCCTTTCCATATGCCCGTCGTCAAATTCATGTTACATAACATCCTTTTAGACATCAGTAGATTGTACTACTTAGGAATCCCGTGTTGCAGTACCACAATGTTAATCTAGTCAGAGTCAGTACATCAGTCAGAGTAAGTTAACCCAGTTGGAGTAAGTAGTTGGGTATTTTTATTTTAGTTTTCATCGCAGAGATATATAACTTGCCTGAATTGATGGGGGACATTTGGTCTCAACCGTGAAATAAAATATGACTTATTAGTCAACCTTTAGTTGCCGCTTCTTTGATCAGGATTGGCAGAGTGGGAAACGGTAAATGGTTGAAGAAAATAATGTAATCCATTTTTGTGTCATTTCTTGGTGTTCAGTTTGTGAAATCAGTGTTTAGATATGATCTTTTGGTACCATCCTGTGTTTTACAAGGAAGGGGAAAAAAGGAGTTACACAAAGTCTGATAAGCATGATAATAAAGAGTAAAAAAATTCTTGAAAACTTCTTTCTTTGACTATAATTTCTTGGTTTTGGCAGCGTATGTTCTGCACTGATGGAAATAAGGATAATTTAATCAAAAAGGCTGCATTACTAACTCTTTCTCCTAATTTCACTGTTTATGGAAATATATTCCTTGTTGCAGTAATATGCACGCTGAAGTATCAGTATGTAGGGACAATGGAATGAGTTGAGGGATTTACTGATTTGCTCTGAAATGCTTTTTTTTCATAGTGTTTATGCAATAGAAGTTAGTATAGCATTAGAATTTCAGTCAGTCCAACTATTGGCAGTGATTTATAACCAGAGTTTTAAATGAAATTGGGAATTAGGGGAGAAGCATTATTTTCTAGTCAAGTCAAGCAGCTGTGTTGTGGACAAGGGGTATTTCTTCTTGACTTATACCCAGTCTGCCTGCATCAGAAACTCCAGTTTGAAGTAGCTTATAATTTTAGCAGTAATTGCCATTTAAATTCCATTCCTACCTGTTAAAATGATGAGAGGAAAATGTAAGAAAAACAGATGTTCTGACCGTGTAGAGACCAATAGATCCTTGGGTACCAGAAGTTCTTCCCTAGCGCGATTCAAGAATAAAAGCTTTTCTTGCCCTTCCCTCCCCCCCCTTTTTTTTTGTTTTTTCTTCTCTTTTGTTGCTGTATTAAAATATTTGCCTGTCTCACCAGTAAGCGATGAGGTTTTCCCCTTTGCTGGTGCATAATGAATGCCAGTGCTTGCTTTCCTACTGCTCTGCTGAGAGCTGGGGAACTCTGCTGGGGACCGGACCGGCTGCATTCGTCATCCTCCTTACTGGTGGAAGCGTTTTCACTGTGGCAATGTAGCCGCTTGGACGGGGAGTAGAAGAACCACTCTCTACCTTGCACTGGCATTGACCCCCTCATCCTGCCCCACTCCATCTGCACCCTGTACACGTGTGATTGGAACATGGCTGGGTTCCCACCCCCCTCTGGATACAAAGAATCTCTGTACCCATATGTAAGAAGAGAGAGGGAAGGGATTAGCAATTATGTGGTCTAAATTGTGTACAGAGATTCTGTGTGAATATCAGAGAAAGAATGATTCAAAGATATGGAAGTACATCAATATGATAAGTAGATAACTTGGGCTTACCAAAGGCAAATTTTTTCCATCTAACTTGATACCTCTCTTTAATAAGCTTGTTTGATACCCTTTCTCTTGACGAAGGAAATCTGTCAGGTTGGATTTAAAATTAACATCAAATACAGTGCTGCTTGAGAACTGGTTCAGTTACAGAGATCAGTACAAAAACTCTGAGATGATAGTGCATTCGTTAACCTTTTGTTATTATCCCTGTATCTTTAAAAAGAAGTGGCAACCCAAAAGAGAGAGGTGAAATTCTCTAAGGAGTGGTCTTGGTGCTAGTTTTACTTGATGTTTCCAGTAAACTGCAGGAATGAATACTTCTTTGGAGTTTGTTAGTAACATGAGTTATAGAGTTATTGTAAAATTCAAAACAGATTATCAAATGGTAAAAGCTGGGTGGCTTTTGCAGTAGGCATGACAGCAGTAACAGGAGATCTGATAAGGACTACAAGATCATGCAAATAGCGATTAATACTTTTTTTGCTATAAAGTCAAAGGTTTATTCATTAGAAATAAGTATAAAATTACATGATTATTTTATCTGATCACCAGACTAAAAGCCTTATATTATCTCCAGGTATGACAAAATGGGTAATGTCAGTTTTAGGATGAACCAGCAAAGTACTTTCAGCAAAGGAATGTGGAAATATTAATACTGTTGAAGTTTGCCCGAGCAAGACAATTGTCCACATAGGATGATGTCTATCTATAGTTCTGGGTGAAGCATACGATGTAAACAAGAGATCTTCTCCTAAAAGAAAAGATTACAATAATCTGACTGAAAATAAAGTCAACCTGTTATAACTATTGTAAGATCGCAAGTTGGAAAAAAAGTGGCCTTGAAGAAACTGAAAATGGAAGAAAGATTTCTATATCTTCAGAGGAGAGAGGTGGAACAACCTACCTGTAAAAAGAGTGGACACAAACCATAAATTTCAGGCGTGGATTGTGCAAGGGATGTGACGGACCTTGACACAAGAAAGTCCTTGACGGTTTTCTGAAGCCATTGCAGTATGCCCCGTAGCGACTGCAATGAAAATGGAGTGCCTGCTAGGTACAATTTCCAGCACATCCATGCAGGTGACCCAAAGCTACAGTCCGTGGGGGTTTTTTTTCTTGCAGCAATTCCCTTAAAATATGATTCTGCCATTTGGTGCTTGAGGATGAAAAGAGTTGGTGTCTTAGAAAACAAGTCTAAAAACATTCATCAGAAGTAATTCAGGAAAATAAGTTATGTGCCATTGAGCCAGTGGAATTACCCTGTTGAAGTCATGGAAAAGAAAGTAAATGAGGATTGATGGCAAGAGGCAGTACTTAATGTGATTAACAATATTCAGAATGGGAAAAAATGTGTTCACAGGTGAGCTTAACCTAGTAAAATTGTGCAAGCTGTTTACGAGACAAATTCATAGGCATCATGTAGAATGGAAAGGAAAACCAGGGAGCAGAGTATGAATCTGATGATACTGAATCTGTAGGCTTTGCGGGCATGAATGGGTAAAGAACAGTACAAAGAGGGCCAGGGGTAAGAAAAAATATGGGTAGGGTGGAAAATGAAATTTTCTTAAAAAAATGTGAGTGGATAGCTGTATGGAAAAGTAGTCTGAAATACAGCTATCAGAAATACTCACTACCCAGGACGCTCTTGAAATGGAATAACATCACAGTGCTTTGTTGCTAATGTTTATGGTGCCATGTCGTTGACAAAGCAAGGGCGAATTGCAACTCAGCTTCAGATGCATCCAGACACGGGCTGAGCACAATTTACTCAGAAAGCACCGTAGAAATATCTCTTCCTTCTTTTGTTCATTTTTGGGTAATAGAGGTTGTGCTCAGTGAAGAAGAGACAGTTATTACCTCAATGTGTTTGACAAACGGAAGGGAAATATTTATTTAGATATGGACAGTTGGAGCAAAGATAGCCTGTCAGGTGCTGACAGACACTGATGTCTTAGAAGCATTTGAAATTAGGGCGCTTGAAGGAGGTTGGGAATATGTGGATTTACAATAAAACAGGGAAGGATTAAGGAAAATTTAAACTGATTATAAGAGTTCTGCAATAGTTTTCGTTTACAGGCAAAACCTACCTGAGCAACCTCATTCACCTACTTTATTACAACACTGGGTATTTGCTTTCGGGTTTTTGAGCTTTCTCTTGGGAAAACACGATGTTGAAGGGAGGCCACAGACCTTAGGAAGTGTCCTTGCAAGACAGATACAGTTGCCAAGCAGTTTAGAGGGTCTAGGTCATCAGCTCCCACAGAGGTATAAGCTTGTTGCAGTAAGAAGGCATCAATTTGTTGGCTGTTCTTTAGTATCATCTCCACGTTATTTCTCAGGCCTTCAGGTGTCATTACATCCGGCATCTGTAATGCCATACTGATGGTATTACTGTCTCTTGTTTTGGGAACCCATGCCAACCTAGCTTGTGTCTAGTTCCCTAATTTTAGGGACCTAATTTGTCAAGCAGATCAACAGGAAACAGGTTGCATCAATAGGAGAGATGATTGCTGTGGCCAGAGCCCCCATGGCTGGCCAGAGCCCTGCTCATCTCCCAGGTCTGAAAGGAGGTAGAAAACTGGAGAGGGGCAAACCTCAGACATGGCCAAGGGCACGGCATGAGCACACCGCAGCCTTTCTCTGGAGAAATTTGCGGTGTTCCCTTCCCATGTGTGTATATACACATATATATACATGAAGAACCTCCAAAGGGGCAGCACTAAGCTTTTCTGTGGAAGCATTTTGCAGTGCAGCGTTTATTAAATTTGCATGACAACTTTAAAGTTATTTTGACAAATGCTTTATCATGGTGTAAAAATAAGCCTGAACCTGACAGTCCAAAACTTGTTCCCCGGTTACGTGAGTGCTTATTTATTCCATTGACTTCAATCAGGGAATGCAAGCAAAATGTAGTACTTAATCTCGAGAAAGAAGTAGTGTTAATAGCAAGAATTATGTTGTTTGGTAAGGGCGATCCAGCCGTATTTTAAAATTTATCAGTTGCTCTCTAGAACATGTTCTATACAACATTAGTTTGAAAGACATTGTACTACTGCCAGCGCTCGGAGAGACCAACAGGAAGCAGCTCCTGCAACAGGGCTTTTGTATATTCATCAGCTGCTGTATATTACGTACTCCAAATTGCATGAAAAAATGGGGATCTCTGATAACACACATTCTGAAGAGGGATTTACATTTAATAAATGTTTACAAGTATTTTCATAAACTCAGCTTATGACAGTGTTGGCTTCACGTGATTGATTACTCAGATGTTGCCTTTCCTCAAATATAGATTGTGCAGTTGTCTCTCAGAGTTATTTATATTTCCTAGTATTTATGATCTGCAAGGCAGCTTAGTTATTAACATTAGTTATAGCTATTTCTGTAGATATTTATCTGAACCACAAGTTTTTGACACATTTCTTTTTCTTTAACAAGCAAAGCATATCTACAGCTATAAAAATGTTCTCTGATACAGAAAAATATATGTATGATACAGCTATTACCTCAAAATACTCTAGTGAAGATGTAGTTTTGATTTCCAGTAGAGAAAAGTGTATGTATGCAAACAAAATGCCACTGTAGTAACATTAAAGATGTTAAAACATGGCAATTTTTTTCTCTGATTAGAGAATTTTTTATTACAGGTCATCTTCACCCTTTCCCTTAGCTTGGTGTCGTCTTTGGGGCATCAGAGTGTTGGCAAGCATTTTGCTGAAAAGCATTTAATCTTCAGTACTAATATCATAAAATTGTTCTTGAGCTTACCTGTGGTGACTTAAATCACATAGGTGTGTGATAGCTGTATGCATGACGTGGCAGTTCAGGTTTTAGAGTATACAGTAATGATACTGTGAGGCTCTAACAAAAAGTGAGGTCTCACCTGAATGTGGCACAAGGGCGATACGCAGTGATCGGGGTGTGGTGTGCAGCAATCGGACCTAGTGACCAAGATTAATGAAACTCACATGGGTTTTAATTAGTGCAGCTGCGGTCATCAATTATCCGGAGAACACAAATATTGTTATATTTTGGGAAATTCTTGATTTATTTTATTCCATTGGCCAGCAGATTTAGATGAATGAGTTCTCATCATAAACATTCTGAGAAAAACTGCCCGGGGCCACGGTTTATTATTTAGGACACAATCAGTAAGAGTGAGTGCTACTGAGGAAAACATTGTAAACTGGTCTCAGTATTAATTTGGAAAATTTGCTGAAATGTGTGGCCTTGTATGGGTCGTCAAAAACATTAGAGCATCTCAAACAAAATACGAAACAATCTGTCAGGCAGGGAATGTGCAAGTATTATTGTCCGGCAGCTGATCCATAACAGAATGTCAGTGCATGTACACTTAAAGCAAGTATCAACAACATTTAATTTGACACATAATGTGGTCTTCTTTTATTATCCTTTAAGTGCATGTCTTAGAACACTGAAGACTGGACAAGTAAGTAGGGGGAAAAGAACTGAAACATGACAACCCTTTGGAAATCTCAAAAAAAAACCCCCACAATCTAGAGCTTTTCAGAGGTATATGCGTTTTCAAGGCAACTATTTAAAATAGATATAGGGAAAAAGAATGGGAGGAAGAGGGACACAGGGTTAAATGTCCCTTACTGTGATTTTATTTGAAAACACTGTTTCTCTTAATGTGATCCGAAACCTGTGTACACACATTTAAAATATATTAAGATGCATTCTAACTGCTGAGAGCAGCATCTGCCATTTAAATTAAGAAAAGGACACAACTACAGATTTTTCAAAAAGTTAAATGGCAGTGTGTCTGCATGTGCTTTTTTGGTGAATGTTTTACTGTAACTTGCATTTGTCTGTTCTAATCCATGAGAACCAAGTTAGATACACAATGCTGCACAAACCCCTGCTCTTATTTTTTCACCCAACCATACCACTATACAAGGTGGTAGTTAAATATGAACAAGAAGTAAAAAGAACATTAAAATTCATTTACTCAGAACAGGATAGTTCAAACAGCTGCACTTCAGTGACCTAATTCAAAGTGGGGTTTTTTTGGCCTTTTTTGATTTCCCCTTTCTCTGTTTCCATCCTTTCCTCCCCTTCCTATTTCCTCCTATTGAAATGATTAGTTAAATTCCAGGTCAACATAATTCTAGAGAAGATTATTACTTTTGTTGGGGCATAGCCCTGTTGTCCCTCGAAAGGAAACATGTTTACATACTGCCAGCACACTGGAGTGCGGGCTGTCTTGTTACCCAGCCGGCACAGTAGGGCACATGTATCTGATGTCCTTATTTCTCACTGGTAGCTGTCACACTGACAATTGGAAAATGCTGTAATTTCCTTAGTTTGCATTATTTTTATATCCCCTATTGTTTTTACACATGACCTTTACCTCTCCGTTCTCCAATTAGCAGAGTGAAAGCCATTGTTCATTGAGCGGAGGTATTCATGCCCAAGGGAGCAAAATTTATTTTGTGTATATGTGCTGTTGTAGGTGGTGAGGATTCTTTATTACTAAAGAAATAAACCTTCATCTTAACCTTTGTTTGATTTAACTAATCCCAGACAGACATCAGTAAGTTTAGCCAGGAACTTCCATCAGCTTGTGAATAATTGCCCTAGTAGCTTTAACTAGCAATCAGTGAGCGTTTGTATAAATGGTTATGAACTGTGTGGGCCCATTATATAACACACAATGGTTAACTAATATAACTAAAGATTTCTCCTAGGTTTTTTAGTTTCCTTGGCATCTGTGTTTCTTAGCTGAAGTGGAGTCTGTGCAATCGTCGCAAAGGTTGTATTAGCTGAAGTAGTTAAGAAAGGATACAAAACACAGTCATGTCAGAAAATAGTTCAGTGTCAGAAATGTAAATCAACACATGGCACTGCAGTCATCAAGTGAACAAATCTGACTAATTTGAGGTTAAAATCTGTTAGAAAGGTGTATCTTTGATTTTCTATGTTCAAAGTAGGTGATCTCAATGTTGACACAAACTACGGTTCCTTACTCTGCTCTCTATTTCCTTCCTATCCGAGACATATACCAGCAATATCATGGGGCTGATCTTACACAGAATCAAACACTTGTACAATGAGTTGGAAAAATAGCAATTAGCTGCTCTGTTTCCAAATAATGGTATTTCAGCAGTTCAGAATCACTGTGCTAAGATGTAACTTACTACCAAAGCATCATAACATGAAAATCTTAATTTTGAATATACCTAATTTGTCTAGAGTTTGAGCAGCCATAAGCTTTTATGCCATTGTAATCAGAGCTTCCAGTAGCTATAATGTTGTTACCAATTTGAAACTTTACTTTGTTTTGTTCAAGACTGTATTAATTCCTTTAATCATGAATGGGATTTTTCATAGGGAGTTTTTGAAAACATTGAGTGCTTTTCATTACTTTACAGCTAATAAAGTAATCTTTTTTTTTTTTTTTTATAAAGTCCAGTTGTTATTTGTTACTTAGAGGTTCCAATCTCTCAGTACTAGTTTAGTAAACTAGGAATACTGGTTTAATCAGTGTTAGGAATTCCTCTTTCATTAGTATCTCAATTAATTATTTGTTCTGGCTTGTAGATTCCTGTGGCTAAACAGGCAAGGAATATAGGTGTACTAAGTAATATAGGTGGTAGAGGGACAGTTGGACTAGATGACCTTGGCAGTCTTTTCCAACCTTAATGATTCTATTATAAACTTCCTAGTTGGACTTTCAAGCAGGTGAGAACTTAGAGACGTTTCAGCTGAGGTTTGTGGTCCCTGGAAAATACTTAATTCAGCTTCTCATCTTGTCCCTTGGGTCAGGAGCGTGCGTGCAGGGCACGCTTCCCTGCACATCTGTGAGAGCTGAGGTAAGGGTAGGTTTTCCAGTTCAGCCTTGCGGTAGCAGTAACCAATTTCATGAAATAAAGAGTTTGTTCGCATGATTCACTCAGAGTGTTATGACAGCTGTATTCCTAATCTCTTTTTGGGTTTTGTATCAGTCTCCCTAGGCAGATTTTAAAAGACAGCGTTAATAGGGTGATTGTCAGTGACAAGACTGAAGCTATTATCAGGCAGGGGCTGCTCACACTAGCCAGGTGACAACAGTACTGCTCAGTCTTCCTCTCCTGGATATTTTTGTTCCAGGAACAACATATTGTTGAACAAATATGATTAGATTTCTATCAGCTCTCCTGCTGGGTTATGCTCTGTGATCCTCTTAGCGATATTTGGGTGGAGCACATCGAATATATCCATGACTCTGGGCATGTCCTCTCGTAGTTCTTAACTTTTGGCTTAGATTGATGTCTGGATAGGACATACCAAGCCACTCTGGCTCTATCTGCTGCGGAGGCACTGGACCTACTGCCTTTCTGTTTTCATGTGGCTACTTTCTGTGTTGTGAAATTCCACACTTGCTTCAACCATTCACACTTCCAGCTCTTGACAGAAAGGGCCTGTAGCCTCACATAGGCTTGAACAAGTTCCTTTTTCAGTTATTCCCCCAAAATATGATGTATGACTTAACTGTTTTCTTTAGGTATCTGTAACATCTATTAGTGATCTTACAAAACAACAGTATTGTATCCATACCAACATTTTATGACCAGAGTCATAAAATTGTGGGGATTGCTACATATGTGAGAGTACTTTGTACATCTGTTAGTCATTCCATTTCAAGATTCACAAACTTGCGATCTTAGTTTTCCAGTATTTTAACTGATATTTGGCTCTTATTCTATTTATTCTTCTCAAAGACTTCCCAATAAAAATATTATTTATGTAATAAATATTTATGTAATAAAATATTCTATAAAATATTATTGATGTAATAAAAACCTGTTTTGTACTCAACATGCTTATTTTTTATTATATGATGGCACACTATATGGTTTTGGGGCTTTTCTCTAAGTCAGGTTAGTTTCTAAATTAAATTATATCTTATTGTTTATATTTAGAATAAATAGTATCCGGAAAGGATACTTTATGGTCAGCTTGACCAAAAATAGGTCTACTTAAGGATTTTCTTATAGAATGTTTTCAATAGATATTTTCCAAGTGAAGTTTCTTAAATCTTAATTAACATATTTTCAAGATACTTTGTAAAGCAATGATAGTATACCTTATGCTACTATTTCAAATATTACAGCTTGATATAATGTAACTTCATTGTGAATTCATACATCAAAAATGCATGGAAGATAAAAAGAAGGTATGGTGCAGCATCATGGGCTGATTATAGTTAGGTAGCTTTTTTCGTTATGTAACCCATGTTTGTGGTTTGAAAAAGAAAATTCTTACATTTTCTGAACTTTTAGGTCTAAATTGTGGCCAGTATTTGGTCAATATGAAGATAGTTGGGGTTTCTGTCTTTTTTTTGGGGGGAGGGACGGGACGGGACGGGGGGTAGTCACAGATCATATCCTCACCAGTCTGCACACCTGTCAATATTGTACTTCCACACAGAGTGCCTATACCTGAGAAGGAAATACAACCGAACAAATAGCATCCAAAACCTGTATCTCCAATTCAGCATCAGTACTGTGTGTGTAGCGTGATGGGACCTCGCCAGTATTCTCCTGCATGACCTCTTGTCTCTAATGACTTACTGCCCACCCGCAAGAGCCTCCTGCCTCTGGCTTAGCTTCGGCTACCTAAGGCTTCATTCGTGTCCTGTGTGGGAAGGGCTGTATGCAGGAAAACACAAAATTTGTAAATAGAAAACCCAAAAGTATATCTTCACCCTGAAACAGCTTAAGTGGCTTATTTTTGCCATTTTGGGAGAGAGGGACAAGTTTTCTGGGTGCCTACTTGCTGATTTGCTTTTTGTAACCTGCCTATCTGTCTACAAAGAAATGCTTGAGGAAGAAGCTAACACAAAGAGTATTTGCATGTGGGAATATTTTCCATTGAGTTCTTCAGCTCTTTGCAAAAACAAATCTTCAGTGTCATGCTGCCCTTTTGTTCTGAAGTTGAGTCTTGTGTTTATGGAACATAGTTGTCGTGGTGGGTCGCTGTTATGGGAAGTTGAAAAGGGCTAATGTCTTGATGGCTTTTGGATATCAAGAAGAGGACTTGAACTTTATTAGTAAAATAGTGGAAACCGCTGTACAGTTGCTGTGCCTTATGCAGCTACCACCTGGGCTTATGAGTTGTGTGCAGCTGAAAACTTACTGTGGTGTTGGCAGTTTTATTTTCTTATCGGAGCTGTGATTCCACAGAACGAAATCTATGCTGAAGTTTCTCCATGTGGCACAATAATGCCTTTATTTAACCTGTGGCCATGTTAGCGTTAGAAGCCAGCATTAGAGATGCTACAAGTTATGCAGGGCCTGATGTAGTCAATACTTTGCAGGGAGAATTCCTAGAAAAATTAAAGCAACTTTTATAAATAACAGTGCTGCTGTAGGTTAGCTTATTCCTTAACTTACTGGACACAGTCAGTATGCTAGCTTTGTCTTTGTGCCTCTTGATTTCAGGTCAGGTGCTAGGTGTAACAGTGTTCTCTGATGCAGTTAAGTAACAGAAATATAAGGGCTGTTTTTTTGTAAGTTTTCCTTTGTGTCCAGTTCTGGGCTTCCTGGTATAAAAAAGACAGGGATCTCCTTGAGAGAGTCCAGAGAAGGGCTACAAAGATGATTCAGGGCCTGGAACATCTCCCCTATGAGGAAAGGCTGAGTGAGCTGGGGCTGTTCAGCCTGGAGAAAAGAAGACTGAGGGGGGACCTAATTAATGTTTATAAATATCGTAAGTATGGGGTGCAGGGGGAATTGTCCAGCCCCTTTTCTTTGGTCAGTGGGGACAGGACAAGGGGCAATGGCTGCAAGTTGGAGCACAGGAAGTTCCGCACCAACATGCAGAGGAACTTTTTCCCAGAGAGGGTGCCAGAGCCCTGGCACAGGCTGCCCAGGGGGGTGGTGGAGTCTCCTTCTCTGGAGATATTCAAGACTCGTCTGGACGCCTGTCTGTGCAGTATGAGCTAGGGAGCTGCTTTGGCAGGGGGTTGGACCCGATGATCTCTCGAGGTCCCTTCCAACCCCTACAATTCTATGATTCTGTGAATCCAATAGGACAAAATATGAAACTGCCATCTCTCTGCAGAAGAATTGATGGGTGGAGGCTGTTAGAGACCCAGTGTATTATATGCTCTAATCTTTGAAACAGCCTCTATGGTGGAGCTGGTAGTGATGCTGCAACACACAGATTTCTCTTTACACAAGATACTTTTCATTATTTTGTGATTAAAAGCAGTGCTTCATGCTTCTGTTTTACCACAAGAAGAGCACAGAGAGATTGAAATGGAATCATAGAATGTGTAAGGTTGCAAGGGACCTTTAGAGGTCATCCAGTCCAACCCCCCTGCAGTAAGCAGGGACATCACTAGATTAGGCTGCTCAGAGCCCCATCAAGCCTGACCTTGAATATCTCCAGGGATGGGGCCTCCATTACATCTCTGGGCAACCTGTTCCAGTGATCCACCATCCTCACATTGAACAATTTTTTCCTAATATCCCATGTAAATCTCCCTTTTTCTAGTTTAAAGCTGTTACCCCTTGTCCTATTGCTACATGCCCTCATGAGCAGTTCTATCCCAGCTTTCTCATAGGCACCTTTCAGGTATTGGAAGGCCTCTATAAGGTTCCCTGGGAACCTTCTCTTCTGCAGGCTGAACAACCCCAACTCTCTCAGCCTGTCTTCATATGAGAGATGCTCCAGCCCTTTGATCATCTTCGTGGCCCTCCTCTGGTCCCAAATAGGGCTGGAAGATGAATGGAATTCTTCTTCTGTGTCCAGCTGTGGTTCTTGGAAATTTCAGGTCACTGTGGTAGAGGGCAAGTGTAAAGACAGTTGTGCTCATACAGTTGTAGAATGACTTTACACCTTATTTCATGGCAAAGGGCATTCAGCCACTTCTCCCATGGCCACTGCTCTTAGCTGGAGAGGAGGACGTTTGGTTGGTACACAGAGAGGATTTGGAATTTCTGTTTCCCAGAGAAAGGAGTTTGTTTTGTTAGACATTTGATATCAGGAGCCTTTGATATATAACTCTAAAGTGTATCCTCTGTTCCAGCACTACCTAGCATGTTGTTCACCTGCTTCCCAATCATATGAAAGGTTGTGGCATTGCCACAGGACCTTAGGAAGTTTGAAGTGGTGCCTGCAAAGGAAAGCTACGTGGTGCCTTGTAGCTAAGCGCCTGCAGCCACGTTAGCCTACTGCACACTAAAATCATCACATGAAAATCAATTACATTTAATATTAACTGTTGATTTTCTTCATATTTCAACTGCAACAGATAAGTGAGTGCTCAAACTGAGACCAAACACGTGTGCTTGCATTTATGTTCTTTGCTTTAGACAAATATGGCCATTACTAAAATCATCTTGGTCTGTAATTAGAGGTAAGTAGCTGTTTGTAACGCTGAACTCAAGTAGAAACTGGTGCTTGATACCATGAGTGCACAATTCACAGTCATACAACTGGTGGTGATGGGAATGATCTTACTGGTATTTTCTTACTGGTATTTCTGTATGAGGAAAGGCTGAGTGTGCTGGGACTGTTCTGTCTAGAGAGAAGAAGACTAAGGGGGGACCTAATCAATGTTTATAAATATCTT
>JAKCOX010000002.1:32597035-32609535 GCA_022605575.1 Laterallus jamaicensis coturniculus | reverse complement strand
TTTTAATCATTTTCGGGTATATATGATTAGGATACTTTTTAGCAACTAAAACTTCTTAGGAACTATAGACTTTCCACAAAAAATAACAAAAACTTTCCTCTTGTGTATGTTTCCACAGAATTTTAAATGGAAAATAGGTATTTGAAGTCAGGAAAGAAAAAAGTACTAGATTCTTCATTGTTTCCACTCCTGAAAGGTTACAGTGGCAATCAATGTCTTGGCTGCTGGAAAAAAATTCTGGAGCATTTTTCAGTTCTGTAAACTTTGAGTTTTCTTTTCTTCTTTTTTTTTTTTCTTTTTTGTCTTTTTCCTTAAATTAAGCTTTTAAATAATATAGCACAGAGACTTTGCTGCATAAGTTAACAAGACTAAAATAATGAGGTCATCAAGGGCTTCAGTTTCTTTCAGTTAAATTGGTTTGACCAAGTGTAACATAATTTCTGCTGTATATACTTCATGTTCTAAATTCTGTTTGTATCGATGTGTCTGTTTTGTGGCACCATTATATGCCTTTATCTATTTTTTTCTTCTGCGAGAGTCTTTTATATTTTATGTAAGACAGAATGGGTCCCTTTGAGCAAGAATAGCATCTTCCAGCACAGCTCCATCTTTTGTCTCCCCTCACCCGGGCCTTCCATTTGTCTCTACCGCCCATAACCTTAACATCCTTCCCTGACCATGAACTCTCCTTCTCCCACTTCTCAACCATCTGTAAATCTGCCTATTGCCGTTTCTTCAGCACTGTCTAGATCTGTCTTTGCCTCTCTGACTTCTCTGATGAAATTTGGGTTGCTGCCTTTGCATCCACACACGTTAGCTGTGGCAGCTCTCTCGCCTCTTCCCTGAGTGGGAACTTGAGCGCTCCAGATGTCAACCTGCACCTGACACGTGCCAGGAGTACGGCGGCCAGTCCCCACAAGGGCTCCCCAAAGCGCTTTGCATTCACAACTCTTTCCTTCCTTTGTGTTTCAGTCCCCTCCGTGTTTTTGTGTACCTTGGGGATCTTGTTTCCCTTTAGCCTCCTCCGATTCCCTTCCTCCATCTGGCTGCCATCTCCTCTGCAGAATCTACCTTCGGCAGCTCCCCTGCCTTGAAGCCCCCTCCTGTGTAGCCCCACCTCTTTCCTATCCTTGTTGGCTGCCGGGGTCAGATATCTGGGGGTTGGACTCGATGATCTCTGGAGGTCCCTTCCAACCCTTACGATTCTGGGATTTTTATTTGTTTCCAGTCTTCTGCCTAGGTGAAGGGATTAGTATTTTAAGAAAGTTGCTGTGAGGGAGGAAAGCATTTTGTGCAGGTGAATCCCTGTCCTCGCTGGTTCCTAGCAGCGGGGAAGCTCTAGGCTTTGTGGCGTTTCTCACCTTTGCAAATCAGATGGATTTACCTGCCGGCTCAAAATGCTCTCCTGTCCTTTCCCTTCCCTCAGACCTGTGTGTAGCACAATTTTCCATCTTGTGTCACTTCTAATATTTTAGAACAGCAATTGACTGAGTAACGCTGTGACTAATAACGCCGCGCTCTCTAAGTGCACGCTGTTAGGCAGTAGCACCCAATAATAGACGCTTCTCCGCTGTTCTTTTTTCCCCCCACGTTTGTTTTAGAGTCCCAACAAGATGTGTTATTAATGGACCCCGAGTAGAGCAAGTTATTTGTTATGGTAACTTTTTGACCTATTTAATAAGTACTTAAAGGAGTGTAGTGCAGTTTTTATTGTACTCTGCTGTGTACAGTTATGAAGTGTGGTACATAATAAAATAAAAGCAATAATGTGGATATTTCAGAGGGATCCATCAGAGCGGACCTGCAGCAACATATTTCATCTGGTTTGTCTGGCTATGAAGCCTTGCAAGTTATAGCTGAAATAACTAGGAACAATATTGTGGTTATGACTTGCAATTGTTTACCATTGTAAACAGCAGAGTTATTATGTGTTTACCCTTTTCCGTGCTCAGAACCATTTTTTTAAATAAGTTCATTAACACCTGCATACATTTAGCTGTGAAAAATGGCATGTCTTTTACATGCTCGTACCTTAAAAATATTTGAGTCAACTAGCAACAGTAAAATGCATCTAATTTACAGCACAGTTTTATTGAGGTACGATTTGGAAGAGCAGAATTATTACAAAAGAGTAACAGTTGCACAGCTAATACAAAAACATAGAGAAGGTTATGAAGATCCTTTATAAGACAGTTTTCAAGTTTACTTGGGGGGGTGGAACTGCAGACTTTGGCAATGGAGCTGCTGTATGAATTCCTGAGACCCACTCATGAAAAAGGTGGGAGTAGTTAGTGGTTAATTGTGGGTGGGTGTTAGTTCTCAGTTTGTTATTCTTTTTCAGTTTGGTTTGGTTTTCTTCTTTGTCTTCATTATGATTTATTCTCTGCCCCCCCCGAACACCTCCATCCTCCCCCCTGCCCAATATATGTGTCCATTGTGTTCCGTGAAAAGAGCAGTCATGTAAAACCTTTATCTAACCACTTGAAGTCAGTGAGAGTTTTCACTGCACTGGATGCATGTGTCTGTGTGTGTGTGTAGGTTTTGGGTCACTGCTGGTAAATTTTTACTAAAGAATTTTTCATTTTCTTAATATTCTTGTGGCTGCAAGTTTTATAACATCCTCAGTTCAAGAGAAAAACCAACTGATTGGACCTCCAGGAAGTGCCCTGATGATAATCAGCCTCGTGTGCAAGACAGGAAGGCTGATAGTCAGAAATTGCTCTTTAAACTAAGACAGACTGTCAGTCTTTAGGAATGGTGGGGAATGGCCTATTTATGTAATCAGATACTAAAGCTGGGAAGAAGCTGTCAGGCACATTCTTGTTGTGTAAGCAGCAGGCAAACTGTGCTTTATCTGACAGACAGTGTGTAAATCTGTCCATGCAAAAATCCAAATGTTTAGTTTGCTTCTAGTCACTGTAATAATCTGCTTATTTTCTTTTGCTAGAGCGATGACATCATTTAGCAGAATGCACCACAGACAGGAGTCCTAGATAAGGCTCTGTTACTGTCAGTCATTCACTTCTTGATTGGCAAGGAGATAAATAGGAATTTACTAGAGGTTTGCTTCCAGCTAAAAGAGCAGACAACACCCTGGGATAAGTATATGAAGAGCAAGTGTATTTAGCACCCTCAGCCTTACAGCTTGGAAAAATGTCTAGAAAATGTCTAGAGTCCTTCAAAAATCTACGTTAAAATTTGGTATTTTATTAGCAACAGCTGAGCAGTCTTCCTGAACAGAGAAGTACTCAGATTAAGCAAGCAGTTGCTATAGAGCAGCAGAAAAACCTGTATTGGCTTTGCTGCCACCATGTTTGAGGTTCATTTCTTTCTGAAATGTTAAGAGACTGGTAACAGTTAATCACTGATGGCACTGTCACTGCCCTGGTTTCACCAGACCACACCTGACATGGAACAATAGCCTCCTTATTTAGATCAACTATGGTTGTGCAGTTGTATGGTTGCAGAGTATACAGTGCATATGTCATGACAGTGATTATTTAAGAGTGGTTTCAGAGTTACACTGTGGCTGATAACATGTAGCTTGTGATCCAAACTTGCCAATTACCTTTTGTGTTGCTGGCAGGGGCATACTTTGGCACGGGCAGACTGAAAAGACAACTTAGAAAGACAACTACGCTATAGCGGGAAAGATAGTCTAAACTTTTTAAAATGCCACTTGATCTCCGAAATATTCTGATTTCGTTTTAATTTTAAAGGGTAATGAAGTCGGATTGAAATACATCTGAAGTGTCATTTAATAAAAGTAATCTGCAGTACTGAAAATTTACTCTTTTGTCAATCTGAAGGTTTGGGAGGGAACTGTGCAAAATGGAAATGCTTATATCATTTTTTAGACTTCAGTTCTTCTCTTGTACTTTTTTTTCTTTTTTTTTTTTTCAAATAGATAGGGCCAATTATTTGAAAGTAATAATGAAGCTTGTTTAGAATTCATTGGAAGGATCTTAAGGAAATTATTCACCAGGTCATAAGAGGTAAGATATAAGAGAAACATGACCGGTTGGAGGAACATACCTGGCAGAAGAACACGTTTCTCTGCATAAAGTCAATTGTTCATGTTCCCATTGTTCCCAAAATGATAGCGACCATAAATGAACAGCTGTTAAAAGCATAATGATTTGTGCAACAATGCTCTGATCCTCCTGTGTTTATATTTAGAAGGAGAACTGCATTTCGAAATAGTAAATTGGCTTAGGAATCACAGCCTCGAATGATACCATCTTAATTAAAAATACATGCATATCTTGGTAATGTTCTGCACCTCCTCCATTTAAAAATAGGAAGAGAACAACAATTAAGCACTTTCCATGCGCTAATTTTTGTTTAATTTCAAAGAGTTAACCTTCTGAGAAGAAAGCTTCTGCTGGCACATTAGTGATAAACATTACATTAAAATAGTGATAAATACTATATAATACTCCTAAATAGATATTTTTCCTGTTGGATCCTGGGATGCTTTCTACAGAAATCTCCGTATATTTTTTAATGAGATTGTATATCAGTTTGCATGTTGTAGTTTAGACGTATTGGCTTTAATTATTTTTAAATGTGCAGTTTTTACAGTAGACAGAATATATGTGATTTAAGACTCACCACAGCACTCTGAATATCACTTGGCATTTTAGCAAAATGTGTGATATTAAAAAGACCGTGAATTTTAGCTGGATTTTCATTATTTTCTCAGACATATAATATTCCTTTGCTCTCAATTCTTCTATTCCACATGTGCAACATTTTGCATGTTCTATTAAAACAGTATCAGTCTTATCATCTCGTGCTGTACTGTGATTCCACTATTACCACAAATAATATTAAGTTAACTGAGTGCTATGATATTTTGCCTAAATCACACAGAAATCAGAAGAAAACCTTGCAAAGCCAAGTTTCAGAGAGGTCTTGATAGGCTGTCCACTGCTTACGCTGGAAATTTTCTATAAGTGCTGTAAAATCTTTTAAGGTCACTGTCAGTTTCCCCCTTGCTATAACATAAGCAAAATTGCAAGGCATATATGTTTTACTTGAGTTTAAACATCTCCCAGCAATGCTGGCAAAATGTTGTGAATATTTTGCCGGTGGACAAAACCATGAAAATGAAAGTGACTGAAACAGCTCATGTAAAATGAAAACGAACAGTTATTTTGATTATACCAGCTGAGATACAATAAACAAACAGAGGAAAAGTAAATGAAAATTTGGAAAGTCAGTTTTTAATAAGCTAATAATTTGCTAACAATATAAGCTTGACGTACTTTATCTCAGTCCTTTTGACAGGACTCATTTTGCTGTAGCTGTAGCATCATCGCAGAGCCTGATCTAATACTTATAGAACTCAGTATAATCTCATTGACTTCAATACAAGTTGAATTGGACTAATAATGAAAAATCGCATTATAATAATATTAGGTTTGGGAAAAAAATAGTGCTTATAGCTGATTTGAGTCAAACTGAGTTTGTCTGATATTTTACTGATGTCAGTAAAATCATACTGCAAGTTGGTATTGCTCTGCAGTGACAACTGTGGACTCCTATTCTGAGAACCTATTAAAATCACAAACCAGCAGCCATTCTCTTAGAAGGCTGTGCTGATGTTTGTCTAAATACAATACCGAAATAAGTGACTTTGTAAAAAACAATTTGTAGTAAGTTATCAACTGCAAAGATGAAATAGAAGGCATATTACCTTTTTTTCTTGCTGTAAATTTTTATCAAGTCTGCGATATGTTATTTCCAGCATATAGTCTTATTTTTTCCTTTAGGGGATTTTCTGCTTTTCCTTTTGAATTTTGTTACAAATTACAGGTTTCTTTTATTCAATATGATTTCATGTGAAGGTAAATTAAAACCAGCAAAGATTTCAAGAAATAAAAAGACATTAATTGAATAAAAACAGATTTTTAAAAAATTCATAAATTTGAATCTTTTTGTTCCTGTAAAATACTTATTTGACTGAGCAGTTTGACATAAAAGCAAAACCAAACCAAAAAAGCACACAAAGCGTGTGGGGATTCTGCACCTCCCTGTATTTGAGACATCTTCTATTTTAGCTCTAAGGAAATTTTCTCTCATTTCTCCTCAATTTAAAGAAATACACTAAGCATGCATACACAGTAAATTAATTTTTTATTAGTCAAGATAGCAGTGGAACTGTCCATTCTCTTTAGAAAATACCTTAAAAGTGCAGTTGTCAAAAGCAAAATTGTTATTTGTCTATTTATCATCGTTGCAGCACAGGGTTAGACCACAGATGAGACTCTGTTAGATAGAATTGGACCATGCTAGGGAGGTTGAACAGCAAAGAGGCAAATCTGGGCTTCTCACAAGCAGGTGAACTCAGGTTAAATGAACCACCAGACACAAACCATTGCTGGCATGTTGAGTTGAATTAGTCTGATATTTTAAGAAGTCTGAAGCATGATAGCATATGTTAAGTTAGTTAAAGAGTAGATGAACTACAGATACATATACTTCCCAATATGCATTTGGTTAAAATTAAAGAGAGGAACCTTCTTTTCAGTCAAGTGTCACAGTGATTTAGGCCTTACTCTTGGTCACAATCTCAGCAGACACATGTCCATTGGGCCTCTGTAGTTCTCCAGTCTCTGTTGATCTGTCCCCAATGGCCTAGCACTTCCCAAGGTGCTCCTAAAAGACTTGAGAGTTGCGGGGGCTCAGTCAAAAAAGGCTGGATTTGGAGGAGGTTTTGGAACCATGTCTCCTTTTCCCCCACAATACCTGATGAAACCCTGGCTCGAACAAGCAAAATAAACCTTGTCCTGTACGTGCTGAAATCTTCCAGTTCTCCCACCTTTCTGTCCTACTGAGGTGTATCTGTCTGATGGGGGGGAGCTCTGCAGTTCGCAGAAGCAAGCCTTGATTCTCACCCTATTCCTTTGTAAAGCCCACGGCCTACCCTGATTTTCAGCTTCATAAAAAACTTTGTACTCTCATCATCTCCGACTACATAAAAACAGCTGTCTCTCAGTATGTGAAGTCTTTATAGGAGTTTTCAAAGGCTGTTTCGGCTGTAAATGTGAGCTGAAAACAGAAAACACAACCCACCAAAAAATCCCTTCTCTTTCTTCCTGATGATGTTGCTGAGTGTAATGCGCTTGATACCAGACGTTTTTAGAAATGCCTGGCATGGTGTAGTTTCTCTGATACCATACCACTTTGCTGTTTTACAAGCTACAGCATGTCACAGATTAAAGCTTTGTTGGATGCAACAAAGCTGGCAATAAATAAACCTCTCTGATGTCACTGTGACCTAAATTAAACTCATTGTGTTTCCTTTGTTTTGTTAGCAAAAGGGTTAGAAAAAATTCATTTCACTTCTGAAAGACCTCTAGAGTTTTTAAAAAGATATTTTTAATAAATATTTTAATTAAGTTGTAAATTAATTGTGGGTCAGAGAAAGAGGCAATATATGCTGGTTTCTAGACATTATATCCTGGGGTATTTTGGATAGAAGGATTGAATGCAAAGAATAGAAGACTTCAGTGTGTTAGAAAAATAAGGCATGTGAGAACTGCCAAAGTAGCTGATTGCAAATGTGCAGAGAAAAGCTGTTCTTCTCCAGCGATTGCTGCGTACACAGAGAGGAGTTTTAATTGTGTTTTAAAATTATATGTACTTGAACATAGGGGTAGGCAGAAGCCTGAAAGAAATTTTTTTTTTCTTTTTTTTTTACTTAGGTCTGATAGACTTTTGGGGCTACTTTTTGCAAATAATTTATTTGGTTAGACTAAAGGCTACTTTAGACCTAGTTATATATCCATCCTGAAGAGGAATCTTTCTGTGGGAAGACTGCTCAAGGCTTAAGCTATTAACTTCATACACAGCAAAGCTCACTCCTAGCAGCCTGCTCCTGCAAATATGCGTTAGGATAGCAAGTCAGCTCTTACACGAGTGGGTGCTCTGTCTGAGAGAGGACGATAAGATTTAGCTCAAAATTAATATGTACCTTTGCTTTTCAAGCATCTGCCAGTCTGTGATGTGATTGTATTGGCTATCGGGATTTATTTATTCCGATGACACAAGTCACTTTCAGTGTTGCTATTCTGCTCTAAGTTACTAGTGTTATGGTGGAGAGATGCCAGATTTTCAAAGTTTTAAAAAAAAATTGTCAGCAAATATCAAAAGCATTGTTAAAATGTAGGAACTGCATTCTCTTTATGGAATTGGAAACCACCACTGGTATCACAGTGCCAATTGTTATGAATTCACATAATTGTTTATCCTGGTTTCTCTTCTGTTTTCATAGATATTGAAGGAAATTTCTAATATCCCTGAAGGCAGGCAATGGTTCAACTAAAATTGAAATCAAAAGACATTTCTAAATACAAATTTTACTTTAACTGTATCCATCATTGGAGGTGCTCTGAGGATGTCAATGGTATCTTGTTGTAAGGTTTGAAACATACATGGTTATCTCAAGGTAGCTACACCTCTCTTTTCTTAAAAATGTCCAGATGTTTGATAGCATAAAGATCCTAGTGGTTTGAATCTGATCTTTTAAACTCCAGTTCTGTATTAAAAATGAAGGTCTTAAAAATGAAAGACCTGTATTTACAAACATGTGGATGAGTCCCATTCAGTCCAGTTTATAGACCAAATCACAGTCCTATTTTTATCCTTCTCTTCTGCCTCTGCCTGAATGCCACGACCTACTTGTGCTTATGCAAAATACTCTGTAGAGTGTTTGGTCAAGTGATTTATCTTCCTCTACAGAATCCAAAGTCCTCCATATTCCTGCCTCTCCCTTCTCCTTCCCCCACCCAGTCTAATATAAATCTAAGACATTTTCTAGGAGGGGGATAAGTTTATCCAGAATAGTTCTAGGACAGACCTTTTTACCTTTTCTTAGGTTAAAACATTAAGTCACATGCACTGAGAAGTTTATGATAGAGAGCAACTGATAAAGGTAATGGAATCGCCAAACAAACAAAGTCAATTGTACATCACCATCCCATTAGGTTGTGATAATCCAGGGCTTCTGTTCCAGCACTATGTTCTAGAATTCTCTAGGTAAGGAAAAAAAAAAGTTCAAATGAAACTGTATTTTTTATTGGCATAAAAGCTTTTGAATCACTACTATTATATACAGATGTTCCGTTTTTTCTACGTTATATATTTGTCCTAGTAAAAACTCATAGAGTAGTGTTAATGAAACATACCTTTATGTGCATTAAACAGTAGGCTGTGACACCATTTTAAGTGATTCAATGTTATAAAAAGCTCTGCAGCAAGATTAATGTTACAAAATTGACAGAATATTATAACACTGTGGAAGATGATAAATTGAAAACTTTCCATTATGCCTTAATGAATACAATGGGAATCATGAGGCTGTGTCTGGTGGTTGCATCATGTCTTTCAGCTGCCTCATAAGGCTGTTTTCCTCACATAAAGTAACCTTTAGTCCTACTTCATTTAGACTTGATTATGTTTTAAAATGTTTTTAATTTGGAAGGTATAAGTTTAAAGTCTGCTTCTATTCTGAAAAGCAACGATGTAGCTGCCACTTCAACAGAGTAACAGGCTATTGTTAGAAGCATAAATGCTTGGGAAGGCAACAAGACAAATTTTTTACTGTTTCACCTCAAAATGTACTGCAGAGTCAGAAGAGAGGCTGAAGAATGTGCATGCTCTTCTAGCTGGGATATGGCCAGTGGGATTGTTAACCAACCTATAGCTACAGGCCTACATTTTCCTCTGCTCTGCAGCAGCATTGGGGGCAATGGGCCAATTTTGGCACTTCTGTGACACACGGCATTTAGCCCAGTGTGTTAGGACTGGTAAATCTGAAATTGGTGCTATTTCAAAGCTGAAACAAAGGTCAGAAATCAATGCACATAACCTGTTGCTCATACCCTGACAGAACAGTCTCATTTTAAGACGGAAGGTTGAGGTGATGGTAGTTGTGAAAACACTTTTTCCCTCAGAGCAAAAGAAACATGAGTGCTGATAAGCACAGATCCCCTGGGTGTTGTTTTTGAGGGGCTCTTCAGAATGTGATGTAGTAAAGTTTTCAGTCCGATTTCAACGAGTGGGCTGAATGTACCACACTTTTTTGTTGGTTTCCCTTTTGCATGACCGTTATACATCACCTGGCACATTGCTCAGTCTTCCAAGATGCATTTGTTTTCAAGGGATCAGGACACAATTTTTCATGCAAGTATCCTTTTCTGAGGAAAACTGCATGCTTTGAACTGTCCCGTGCTAGGCACTTACTGGCACACAATTATTTATGCATTTGGTTTTAATCGCTTAACAGAAGGTACAGTTTAGTAGTGAAATGACGTTTTAAAATTCATACGTTTTACAACTGCAGGTCGTGAGCTACCAGAATAAAGCCAGGTGAATGCTGCAGACTTTAAGACCTTCAAGATTTTTTTTTGCTTGTTGAATTTTAGGTGACCACTTAAGGTCATAATCCAGTTTTGATAACCTGCAGAAATGGTGCCCACTTCAGTGTTGCCTTTAGATACATTGCACAGCTTTCCATCCTACTGCCATACTGGTCTCCTTAAATACTTGCAAGACTATTGAGGGTGAGACTATTTCCTTTCTATACCTATCATTTAGGAGGCTGTGTTTCTGGTAGATGCTTATTAGGAAGATGTGATGGAATCGGTTTAATTATATCATCGATATCTTCTGCATAGACTTTGTATAGTAATTGTTGAATTAATAAGCGTCTGGATACAATGCTGAAAAACTGGCATGAAATTTTTAAAACCCTTTGCTTCCCCATCCCCCGCCTCCCCTTAATTTTGAATTATTCAGGTCCTGAAAATGCAGCTTTCTGTCAGATTTCAGGGCCCAAGGTGGTTTCCAATGCAGAAACTGTGACACTGGAAAACCTCAATTGTACTCGGTTCCTCTGTAACCATACCTGGAAGATACATTGGCTTATGAAGAGGAAAGAACATTTAAGCTTCATAGGTGCTAATTTTCCATGTAGACTATATTTTTGAGTTAAATTTAATTCTTCTTACACTTCTTACAAACTCCTTGATTGACTATAAATTTGTCAATAGGAACATTATGGGTTAAAGGTAAGGATAGGAAGCTGTGTTTGTACGTAGGAGGTTTTAAGTAGCAGCAAGGTGGATGGCACTGAGGAAAAGGTGACTGAACATAGGATCAGGAAAAGGCAAGTGGAGGGAGAAAAATCATCTAATATAAGGACAGAGTAGCTGATGAATTGAGGTATATGCCTTCAGACAGAAATGTGAGTTTAACATGGCATATATTAGGATTTTTGTACCACCTGAGATCTAATGCATTCTCTGTTGGCTCATGTAGAGGCTAGATGTTGGTTCTTTATGAACTGTGGCACAAGTTTAAGCTGGGCTCACCAGTGGATTATGTGGAAGTGTTTTTTTCAAAAATTTGGAATTAGTTTATTTTGTGGTTATTGCTTGTTCTGTAGGGAAACATGGGACTCAACAAATAAACCAGAGCTCAGGCGTGTGGGTTACTCTCCAGAAGGGAAAAAATTTGATCAGAGAACTTTTTGTGAGAGGGATTCTGAAGGGTAAAAACCTTCTCCACCAAATGATGCTTGTAGCCCAGGGCCATCATGTGTGTTGAATGAACCAGGAGCCCTGTGAAAAAAACAAACAAACCAGCTTTCCTCATTAAACTCTGGTTGGATACACTTATTTACATTCTGTGTAAACCACACACTGCTGCTGTCCCCAACCAGTGTGTGACAACTGGGGAAAACGCAACCTCTTCTTTGAGGAAAATGATTAAAACAGTTTCCCCTAACCATGGGTGAGTGCAAAACATCTGGAAATCGGCAGCAGTACTGTTGGTATCTTGTGCTTGAGTAAGAACATTCAACATATACATAACAATGTAAACATACTGTCATAAATTTTGATCAGTAATTCTTGCATGAAATTCTGGTGCAAATGTTAGAAGAGAGCAATAAAAACTCGTTAAAATACTCTAAGTCTCAAAAACACTAAGAAACAAAAAATGCCTCATTAATTTAACAATTGTTTATTTACAAAAATGCATAGATTGAAGTCCCTAAGCAGCTCTACCGGCAGTGGACCTGAGACAGATAGAGATCACTATCATCACAAAGCCTCCTATGATCTTTTTCTATCCCTCTCCATTTAAGGAGACAAATGAAAAAAAGAAAAAAAAATAGGAAAAAAAGAAAACAAAGGTAGTGTAAGAAAGGTCATAAACCCTATTTGGACTGCTACCAAAGGCACACACAGGAGTTAGTTAGAGATGGAGTTGCAGCTTTAATTCTGATTTTTCTGGCTTTTGTCACTTCAAAGACAGACTCTCAGTGTTATTTTAACATTTTTATTGTGTGTGAATAATAGAGTACACATTGAGGTTCAATAGGTGCAATACTGTTAAATGTACGTCTTGGTGGATTTAAAAATGAGGGATTTATTTTGTCATTCATAAAGTTGTAATACAGTCTGGAGAAACTATTTGTTAAAAGATAG
>JAKCOX010000002.1:32364535-32592035 GCA_022605575.1 Laterallus jamaicensis coturniculus | reverse complement strand
CCTTCTATTCCTTTTCTTTGATATTTTGATGAATTGAAGTGCTACATGCTGAAGTTCCTGATTAAAAAGCAACAAAAAAAGGAGATTATGCAGAAATCTCAGGGTAACAATCATACATAACCTCAGCAATACACTACTGACAAACATTTTGCAGTAAAATTCAGACTTTGTTCCATCCTTTAGCACATATGCATTCTTCATTGGATAGTTAGGATGCGTTTTCATTCTGCTTTTTCTGTTTGTTGGTTGACCTGGTGGGTTTTTTAAAATTAATTTGTAGTCATGATAGCTAGAAGTTTTGGCACCTAAAAGGAGGTACTGAAATTATTGAGTCTTAGATACATTGATATCTCATCAATGGATTAAATTTTCAAAAGTTTCCAAAATCCTGTAAAATTCCAGATGGCTTTTCATGACTAGATTTGGGTGCAGAAAAGAATTCAAATAAATTGCTTTGTTCTGAAATGGAGATTTATATGTGCCAATCGCATTTCATGGTGTAGTGAAAGTTAATCAGCATTTTTATGGTCCCATTTTAGTGTCAGGGTTCAGGCTGCCTCAGAAACTTTGAAGGACTTGCGTTCCTCCTTGTAGCACAAGGCCCAGGGTGCCCTGCACTGCAGGGGCTGTGGTGGGGAGATTGGATACCCTGGGGCCCCTGTCAAGGCAGTGGTGGGAGAGGGAGCAGCTGGTCTCTGTGTGGCTCTCTGGGGAGATCCCACTCATGAGATGGGGTCTTGCTTTTATATTAATGGTGTCCAGAGTTAACTGAGGCGCTGTGCTTTTCCAGAAAGTCCGCGCGTTAGCACGCCTGGTTATGTGGGGATAAACAAGGAGGTTTCCACCCCTCTGTCTTCACAGGAGGACTCAGTAATTTGACACCTGACCTCTTAACCCAGCAGTCTTTTGTAGAAACTAAATTTCCTTCCCTACGGGGAAGAATTTGAAGGAGACTGTTGGTTCCAATGAATTCAGCATCGTTGCCCCACCAGCCCCCTCTCTGCTATGTTAGGGCGAAAGGAGACCATTTGGATCCAAACAGCTAATGCGATTTTCTTTTAAAAAAAAAAAAAAGCCCTCAAATTTTGGTCTTATCTGAGGTAATTAAATCTATATCTGAGGTTAGTGTTATTTATTTGTAATGACCTTCCATGTGGTCTTCCTGGGCTGAGACTGCTGTGCACGTTAGTACATACCAAGTAAAAATATTGCTGTGAAATGATAGACTGTATTTATATACAGCAGGGCAAAATCCTAGCTTCTCTTAAAAAAAAAAAAAATCCTAAAAAAAGAACATTTACAGACTTTTAATGAGTGTTGAGCTTGCCAAAATCTCTCAAATTGGTCCAGAGGTTTGAAATGAAGAATTATCATTTGAAGACAAACAATACGGGTTCTGCTGCAATTTCAGTAGCAATCCCCAGACCTGTTTTCTTTATGTCATGAAAACTTTAGAAACATAAACAGTGCTGAATTGCCACTGGTACTGAATAATGTGGCTTTTATTGTTGCCTGGGCTCTTCTGTATATTCAATAAAATAATTTAATACTTATTAATAAATAGAAGGTAACTAAAGATGACTGTCACCTAGTCTGTTGAAAATTTCTCAGTAGCCTTAATTTGTTAGTAAATTCGATATATTTTATTTAAGCGGAATCATATATACAGTATATTAACTTTTTTCCAGGCAATCTTTACTCAGCACAGAAAGGCCAGATGTATGGGAATTGTAAAAAATCAGGATATGCATAAAAACTGTTCAAGTGCATAAAGCAGCCCCATCTGGAAGACATCTAACAGAAATGAAGTTGTACAAAACCATTCCATTGATAATAAAGCTAATTTTTATGGGTCTGACAAGTATGTAATTATGTTCAGTGGTGCTTTTCAGATTTTATCACAGTCAATAAACCGCAGTGGTAATTTCATTCCCATTTGACATATTTACATGGAAACATTTGATTGGAGGAATTAGTAACCCTGAAAGCCTTGATAGATATGTTTTAATGATCTGTGACCTCCGCAGTCCCTCATCTGTTTATTGTTGCAACAGGCGAGAAGTCGTTCCTCTGTGACCTTTGTGGCTTTGCCGGCGGGACGCGTCATGCCCTCACCAAGCATCGGCGGCAGCACACAGGTCAGTAAAGCTGTCTTTACTCTTTGCTATATTTTCTTCAGCAAGGGAGTCCCTCTCTACGCTGGGGAGTAGCGCAAGTCACATAGCATGTTACAGCACAAATAATACATCGGCTCATTGTTTACTTTGCTCTTTTCTCATCTTCGTAAAATCGCTGCGCCCAAGGTCTGCATCAGATCCATTAGCTGGGAGTCTGAATAATGGCTTGGAGGGGGAGTGTGGGGTATTTTTGGTGGTTTGTTGGGGGGTTTTTTTGAAGGAAATAGAATTGTAAAGACTGGCTTTCTTCTTTAAATGAATGCTAAGCCTACTATTTTTTTTTTCTTCCAAGGCCCAAATAGATTACCTACTGTGAAGATTTTGCAAGAGTCTGCTAGAATGTCCCTGGGTGAAAATTAGAGGCTACATATAGATTAATCCATTATTTTGGACTGAGACATAGTTGAAAGCTAGTGTTGTTTCAGTTGCCGTTTTGTAATTTTAAGATAGTTTGTAATTAATAGGTGCAACTTTAAGAGTTACCACATGGTTGGCATGTAAAGCAGGATTTGTCTCCCAGAATTAGCAAAGCTTTCCTACCACCGGGTTATAAAAATTTAATATTGGATGAAATTAAATTGGTTCTTAGTTTCAGAAAACCAGAAAAAGTGTAAGTATTAAACATTTATTAATTCGTTTTACCTTAATTGTGCCTTTTAGTAATTACTTGTAGGTGTTTGATTATTTGAATAGATTTTGTTCAAACAGACGCAGAAGTGTTGCTGCTTAAGCTCCTGTAGCTTTTGTTTTACTGCCATGAGGATACTGTAATATCATCAGGAATTGCTGTGCAAGTTAAGTGACCATTGTCTAATGTACACTGGAAAGAAATGGCTATCAAGCGAGATGCTGTAGTTGTGACATCATGAATTTTCCATTGATTTTGTAAAGGAATCTCAGTGGGAGATTTTATTATGTCCCTGAATAAACTAATCTCGATTCAGGATATACACCATCTAAGTGTGTAATTTCCTGGAGAGCAGCTACTCTCTTTCTTGAGAGCCCGAAGCCATTCTTTCCACCCTGTTTTCAGTTTATTAAAGCAACCATATTTGGAGAAGAGTCTGATGCTTTCAAAAAAGGTAGGGGTTTCAGTACTGGACTGTCAATGTCTTGAAATGGATAAGCTCTAAAAAAAAATATGCAGAGCCAAATTTTACTTGCAGGTCTAAGTAGTAGTCATACTTGCAGGATTTTTCATCTGATAACAAGGACCATACATTTGTGTGATAGTACTGCCACAGTCAGTTCCTATTCACTGCAGGAAGTTTGTATTTTTAAAGTGTCCAAAAAAAAGGCAGTTAGTAAATATAGTTTAGTATAACACTCTCTGAATGATAACAGGAGCAGTTGCAACTACTGGAATGGAAGTTGTATGTCCTAGTTATAACCAATGGTTTCTGTTCTTCTGGAGCTTGGAAGAATTTTCACATTGGTTCAAGTTTACCAAATGTGGGATAAGAATGAATTTTATTTTTTTTTTAATTCAGAAATAAATCATTGTAATCAATAGGATGGGAACTACCTTTTATTTGCCTGCCCTGTGGCACACTGGGATCATGCATATGCCCACTCATAGTGCAGCTGCATAAATGGTAAACAATAATTTCAGAATGGGAAAGTGGAATAAATGCATACTCTAGTCTTTACCTTTCTTGTCTTTACCTATCAAGTGAGTGCAGATCAGAAATGTAAGCCCCTATCATCCATTGGTTCTACATTTATATTTTTTTGTGTCGTTAGGCCAGAAATCAATAGAAAAAAATATTTTGTTTCCTGGTTTATATGCAAAATCAGGCTGGAAATAAGGTATATTCCTTGTGAAAAGCTGTCCAGGTTTTCAATGGCATTTTGCCCTTCTTTTGCCAGCATGGTAGAGACTTTTGTGCTATGATCACAGGGATTCACAGGTTATAGATCATGAAGCTTGCATCTAGCAGGCATAACTTTATATTTTATGTCAGGACTGGAGGCTCGTTATTACTTTGCTATTAACTTTATACTATACAGGACAGTATCTCAGAGGCAGAGGGATCTATCTTTTTGGCATTTATCTGCCTCTGTGGCACAAACAATCAGAGATGATTCTTTAGCAGAAAAATTATCTGTAGCTTCTATTTGTTTCAAGGAGAATGACACAATCCACCTTTGCCTGCATTGTTGCTTTTACATGGGTTCCCATGTATTTTCATCCAGTGCACAACTTTATCTCAGTCCTTAGCTACGTGCATTCCTCTTTGTACCTGTATTTTTTCCTCTGTGTCCCCAGTTGGCACAATTTTCCCAGAGCAGAATGCCAAAGCGAATTACAATTAGGTTTGAAAGGGATAGGTATCAAAAATAGTCTAAATGGCTTAAATAATTCCCTACTGTAATACAAGCTGTCTAGGGGGCTGACACAGAACATCTTCCAATCCAAGATTTACTTCTATCACCTGTCAGAGACCCTTGATTCAAGGGCAAATGAGCAAATCCTCACATGTAGTTGAGGAGTCTTAACCGGCTTAACAAGCCTCCTCTCGTCCCAGCCTCAAGGCCTGAGGTGTCCTGACACCCCAGAGAAATGTTCAGCTGCTGATAGATATTTGACACAGGAGGGCTGGCTGTAGGACCAGTCTCAGACTTTTGATGCTCTTGATTCTGGTATTTCTTAGTCTGTTCATCTCTCTCTGGGTTTTGGTTTTTGTTTGGGGTTTTTTTTCCAAAGTGAGTTTATTTTTATGTACCTGGAGAAATACCTTTGCCTTATGAAAGATGCATTTTCTTTGACAATATTACAGGGAGCACAAATTATAAGTTGGTGTATGTAACACTGGCAGAATCTGGCCCTCAGTCACTTGTGGAGCGAGCTGTAGGGATGAGTCTGGTAAATAGGATATTATCTCTGGAAGATATGTCGTGTCTTTGAAATGGAGAAAAGTACAGAAATGTTAAACTGAGAGAAAAAATAGTTTTCAGACTTGAAAACTGTTCATACTTAATTTATTTGCAAACATGATTCATCCCCTAACAGATTTCCTTGAGATAGGTTTTTCTCAACTGTAAAGTTGAATTGTGAAGCAGAAAAAACTAATTTGACCTGTAAAGAGATCCCTGGTGTTCCACCAGTTGACGTTTTTGTTCTGCGTACGAAATGTTATGTCCTTAATGACTGACCTGGTCCTGTGAGAAGCACACACTTGGAACACAGAAGCAGCTACGTCTTTGGCTGAATTTTTCCTGGTAAAACGCTTCAGTGTTATTTTGTGATCTGATTTCATCTTCTTCCAGTCCTGTTCGGGAAGAATCAGTCTATGAAATTCTGTGAGAGTTTCCCTGGCTATGTAACTATCAGTGGTGCGATCTTCTGTTTTGTGAATTGAAGCAATGGAAACTTCTAAGAGTGGTCCAGAGTTTTATCACGCCGTAAAGAATGCTTATAACTCCTTCTCCAGTGCTTTAGAACAGACACTTGTGGCTGCCTAGGCTGTGAGCAGAAACTGTCTTAAGAAACTTAGCACCCACTGATACTGCGAGTCGTCCATGTGGTATCTGAGGGACAGCCTGTGGTGCTGCGAGACAGCGCACATGCTGTAGTGCTGGTGCCTCAGCCTGACTGGGAGGAAAACATTTCATCTTTTGAGTCATTCTGAAAGAATTTTTTTTTATTCATATTTTGGCCACTCAGTTAGGGGGGATTGGACTCACTGATCTCTCGAGGTCCCTTCCAACCCCTACAATTCTGTGAAAATCTACCTGAAGATGGGAAGATAATTAATGTTGCAAGTTTTAATGTTGGCCGGATTTAGAAGTAGTTGAATTCCATAACGAATTTAAGCTGTTATCTGAATTTTATCATAAAAAGGGTAGCTAACCTTTAAATCAGCCACCCAAAACACACATACTTATGAAAGAAGCATATAATATCACAGTATTTAAATACTCTGTCTTAATTGTGATCAAACTAAATAGGAAATTGAATAAGAGAGAAAGGAAGATTAAATATTGGTGGCTTGACATAAAACCACGAGACCACATAATTCTTAATTTTAAAATGTCTTAGTTTATGTTCTCGTCATTGTTCTTCTCTCTTCCTTTGTCTGCCTGCTGGTAGGATTTTGGTTTTCCCTTCATTTACATGTTTCCCAGTAAACTTCCATTTTGTGCTGTAGTAGTTGGCTCACTCCAACAGTGCTGATCGGTCACAGCCTGTGTTCTCTTGCATGAAATTTTTTTTTTTTAATGTTGGTTCATACTCCTGCAAATTGCAAAAAAAAAATCCTCATCTTCTATATGAGGGCAGCCTACATTTGCTTCTCCTGTGTTGGCTGTGGTGGAATCTTCCCAGGGATCATTACAGTAGTAGAGCATTAGAGGGTAAGTACACTTAGCAAGCACAGCAGCTCTGTGACAATCGCCCTGTACCTGTGGAACCGCTCCAGAAGATTGTGCCTTTGTTCAAATATTTTCATGAATTTTTGAAGATGGTAGCTTATATTGTACAGATCACTGTTTGTATGATTGCTTCTGCTCACTCATTTCAATCTTGCGCTTCTCAAGACATTTATAGGTCAATGTAATAAAGAAAGAAAATTTAATAATATATGTGTTTTTATCCAGATGAGTGACTCACTTTGTGTTTCTATTTCTCATGTGAACTGCTCTTTGACTTTAATGTGTAGTTACATTACTCGGCATTGAATTTAATGTATAATGTAGCCTATTCCCTTCAACTTCCTCACCACAGCTTAAAAAAATTATAATGTAGAATACCACAGAAAACGTAGCTCAGTAAGACTTACTGCTCTTTTCAGCGAGAGGGGAAATTCGAAGAGGATCTGTGTTGTTTTTCCTCTTCCATTGATGCCAACATTTGTGGCAGAGCATGGAACTTCATTATAGCAAACCTTTGGCCAGAAATTACACCAAAAACCTGAGTATCTTTCTCTCTACCCCGGAGAAATTGTTTAGGGGAACAGGTTTCCTCCCATTTCTAACTGTACAAATGTCTGTCACTTTTGGCTATGGAAGAGCAATCCTATGGCATTTACAAGGTTTCTCATAAGAAAGCAAGGGATCACAGATGTACTTATTTTTATATGTCTTATATGCAAAAATGTTGACCAGACTAAAAGCAAACAGAATTTACTTAAATATACTTCAGGCTTCGTTAGCAAGCCTGTAAGTACCTCTCCAGGGAACAGCCTTAACAAACACTGGAAATAGTCGGGAATAAGAAGAAAAAAAATCCTGTTACATGTAAGCAGATGGCTGTGTTTTGTGGTCTACTCATTCCTTAGGTCAAATGACACAGGATTCTTTTCTATGCTGATCACCACATCATGTGAAAAACAAATAGGACTAAAAGCATTGGTTTCCTGTTGAGGCAACTGGGGTAAGGTTTCTTCCATCTTACTAAGATTCTGATCAGTTACTCAAGACTTAAAAATTGAAGGCACCATTTGATTATTTTATTCAATTGTGCAAAAGCTGGATCCTTACTAGCACATTCATATAAATGCTGTAAGTAATCATAGAATCATAGAATTGTAGGGGTTGGAAGGGAACCTCAAGAGATCATCGGGTCCAACCCCCCTGCCAAAGCAGCTCCCTAGGACATATCACTCAGATAGGCGTCCAGACGGGTCTTGAATATCTCCAGAGAAGGAGACTCCACCACCTCCCTGGGCAGCCTGTGCCAGGGCTCTGTCACCCTCACGGGGAAAAAGCTTTTCCACATGTTGGTGCGGAACTTCCTATGCTCCAACTTGCAGCCATTGCCCCTTGTCCTATCCCCACAGACCACTGAAGAGGGGCTGGCTGATTCCCCCTGCATCCCCTGCTTAAGATAATTATAGACTTTAATTAGGTCCCCCCTTAGTCTTCTCTTCTCAAGGCTGAAGAGTCCCAACTTACTCAGCCTTTCCTCATAGGGGAGATGCTCCAGGCCCCTAATCATCTTCGTAGACCTAATCTGTAGTTAGAAATTGTATGGACTGTCATGATAATAAAGATTTTACTTTGCCACCTGCCAATCAACATATTTGACCAAGATCTGTAGATTTTGTTATTGTTTTATTGCATTTTTCTTTTTAAAAGTACACATTATGTACATAACTGCACAGAGAAATTTATGCTCTCAGTAAGGTATGCTCTGTGTCCTAAAAACCTCATCATCAAAGACAGAGAACTCAAAAGAGGTAAAATCAGAGAAAAGAGGAAGAAGGAGAGAAAAAGAAAGCCGTAATTTCTCTGTGTGTGTGTGTGAAGCTAAGAAGGATGCTAAAAGAAGGTAGGGCAGAATTTGGAGAGGCAGGAGAAAAAGAAAGCATTAGTCGTGGCGGTAATAAGAAGAGCAGAATGGACAGAGCTGACAAGGCTAGCTGGTTAGCAGCAGACTTAATAACTGCTTTTGTACAGACTGGTGCTCCCCATGATCTGACCCTTTCATCAGCTGCCTTCCCAAACTTTGATTATTGGAGCTAAAATTTTCCATGGCAGGTGACTGACTTAAACAACTGATGCACTTCAGAAGTTGCTTGCAATGTTGTCAAAAAAAGCAGAAGCATTTCTTCTTTTGTGATCCTGTGGTGAGGAAACATAGCTGTTTGAAAGCGCTTGTGTTAAAATAAAAATTTCCAAGGATAGTGGGTCCTTGATCTTGAAACATGTATCCTTCCTTCCCCCTGCTCCCCCCGAGCTTGTTGGCAGTTGGAGCATTTTAGGGCACCTATGCTTCTTTTTCACGGGGATTGTAATTGGTGAAGTTAGAGATGGTGAGGCATGGACAAGTTTTCTGTAATGGCAAGGTGAGGTTTGCGGTTTTTACCTTGATTAATCTTTAGATAGGTAGACTTTATCCTTCCTCACACACTTGGATACACTGTTTTATAGTTATTACATAGTGTTGCTTAAAAAAATATCTGTAAATGTGGATGAGGGAGAATCATCCTGGAATATTTAATAGTAGCCCATATAAAATTAAAATTAATATATTGCCTGAAATGCCTGGGGGCAGGAAAATTGGGACACAAAGGCTGTGATTAAAGACCATTCTGGCCCAAAGATAGGGAAGACAAAAAAATGCTTAAATGAGCAGGTCTGTGGAAAATTAAACAAATTAATGAAAGTACTGCTGCTGCTACAGCTAATATACTCAACACTCCCCTACCCAAATAAATACCTAGTCTTCTTTTAGATTTTTTCAACTGTACTTATCAACCTGGTTAATTGTCCATAAAAATAAATATTTTTTCCCATGTGCAGCTGCCTGAGAATTACAGGCCATGATAGCCTGTCCTTTTTCCCCCCAGTTTAGTTGGCTTTTGTTGTGTGGGGCTGCTGTGATGTGTTTTCTGTCAGGTGAGATTTGCACATAGTCCACTTGACAGGAGCAGTTAGCCACAAGGATTTCCTAAGGAGAAACTTCCTGGAGCAGTGGGCAAGGATTATAATTTTTCTTTTGGTCATGATGGAATTTTCAAGCCCTCCTGGCTTCCACGGGCTCTCACTCATCTGTCAGCCCTGCTGGCCCTGCCCTAGCACATCACCAGACCTTTACCTGATCCATGGCTAACTAAAAATCTCCTTTCCTTTCAGATCTGTTGTGTTTTTTTTTTACAAGGGGGCAAGTTGGCAAGGTTCTAATGCATTTTAAATGAAAGCAGTTAAAAATAAGTATGTATGTTATCTAAAATACCTGTGGCTTTACTACTTAGGCTTGAAAATGTTGCTATCTTCTTTAATACTAGAAGATAAAATAAATCAGGCACAGGAAATCTTCAGTTCAAGAACAGGTTACGTTGCTAGGGAGTCTATGGCCTCCCAGAGAGTTTAATTGAAGCAGCAGCCAGTACTGTTCAAACTGCTTGGAGAATCAGCTTCTCCAGAGCAGAGAGTCAGTGTCTGACAAGAAAACCCCATTTGGGGCAGGAAAGACATACTTTCTAGCAGTCTCAATTTGTCCAGCATAGAGGCTTCCACATTGTGTCCTGCCCCTTCACCTTTCCTTGTCCCATGAAACAATAAATGAAAAATAGTAGCTGGTATTCTCTACAGCAGCTGCTAAAAGCAATTATTCCAACTCTTTATGGAGCTTTAAGAAACTGCTCCGTTGTCCTTCCTTACAGCCTTTTCAAGCCAGAGAACCTTGCACTTCTTTTTCCCTTGGGAGGAAAAAACACCCAACAGTCTCCAAGAATGAAAAATGCAGATTTCTCCCTTCTCAGAATTCTGGCAAAGTTTCTTTGGAAATGTTGAGTGTCTCATGCTTTAAACAGGCTTGAAAAATCTGTCTTGGAGGCGTGGCTGCTTGGGAGTGGCCTTTGGCTGGTGATGTGTCTTCTGCTGGTGGTGTGTCTCCTGTCAGTCTGAAAAACTGCATATTGTACCTGCTAAGAGGCTTAGGGTTCAGTTTTGAAACTGCCTATTCTAGACCTCTGGACAGTCTACATGGTCGGTGTCCATCCCTAGCAGTTTTATTCAGAATTCTTAAGGAACATTAAGGAATGTTGATTCGTTCTGTAGTCTTTATGATAAATACTTCTGAAGGCTTTCACAGTGCAGTCGAGATCCCAGACTTTTGGAGCTGCCTCTGTCCTCTGCATACAAAAAGAACCATTTTCATCCCTAAATGGTGGTGCTGGAGCAATCGCTTGTAAAACTGGGGTGCAGGTGTCGTAGCTAGGCATCACAGTATGTGTATATGCATGAGATTTTGTCTCAGTGCCTTCTGAGGAGGGGGTCCTGCTGCTGGAAAGAAAAATACCCTTTACACATAATAGTTTATAAGCTAGAGATTTTTACCTTTCTTCAGTTAGTCCTCTAGAAACATTCAGTGCAGTTGCACATTCAGCAGAGACTGAATTTTAGTCTTCTGAAAATATTATTGTCCCGGTCTAGGTTTGGTGGTTGGGTTTGGGTTTGGTATTAGTTTCTTTTTCAATTAACCTTTCAAGTCTTTCTGCTGAAATTGGCCCACCGTTCAGACAAGCTTCACAAGGGCAGAAGGACAGCAGGCAAGAGAGGGAGAATGGAGCACTGAGTACTGGATTATACTCTCAGTCCTGGTTTGTGTATTATTTAATGGATAAGATGGAAAATCCAGAAACAGGCACAAAAACCAAAACCACTTTCCTCCCAGAGATGTTCATTCTGAGCAAGCAGTGAAAACAAGCTTCGGACTGATTTCTCACCTTCCTTCTCCAACAGTGTTGCTTTCAGCCTGTACATGGGCCCAGCTTCAACGGAATGGTGAAAGGAATGGCTGTCATGGAGTGATGGAATTTAATGAAATAAGGCCTAGTAACATGGTTACCCTGTTTCAGTGGGGTTCTTTCTCCTCTTTTTTTGCTGTTGTGTACCGCCACGTGGGAAGTCAGCTGAATACTGATGTGTATATGTCATAATGAGAGTGGTATTTTGCAGTTAATGCACCGTATTTGGAAATGTATTTTGTATTTGCGGTTGCTTTATGGACATGGACTAAAAACTATCTCAAGGGATTTCCCTGGAATTTAAACTTGTCTTCCTTTTCTGGTGATGAAAGCTGATAATGCATATCTTCTCTTGTCACCTTCTAGGAGAGAAGCCATTCAAATGTGATGAGTGTAACTTCGCTTCCACAACACAATCGCATCTGACACGACATAAGCGTGTCCATACTGGAGAAAAGCCTTACAGATGTCCCTGGTGTGACTACAGGTAATGAGTCATTAACTAAAGCATGATGAGAGAAGGGTTAAGGTGATCAGACGAGGTTCATTTGAAGTCACCAATAAAAATATATTGCCATTAAAACACCATCAGGGCAGCAGTAATTGCATATTAAATTAGGAGCTAAATGTAAAAACTTAGTCTTCAGTATTTAGGTATTACTTTATAAAGAAAAACAAATGATGGGAAACCTTTTAGTGGTAACACTGCAGTGCTAATGTCGAGTGTTTGTTTCACAGCTGCTCTAGTGTCTGTTGGAATTCTCCATGGTGAGGCTGCTTATCTGCTTCGCCTTTTCAAATCAGTTGCAGTTTTGAAATTTTTCTCGGTTGAGTTGCAACCATTTCACCAAGAAAGGAAAAGTCCCCAAAAAGGCTTAGCAGCCTAAATGCTCACCAGACACTTATTAGAATGGGAAGCAACTGGAGCTAGTTACAGTGCTGCAGAGTCTTGTTTCTCTGCTCCAGTGTTCCTTCTCCTTGCCAGCCAAGTTGTTTGGATGAAAGGTGGCCTTAGGGTTGCATGGAAAGTCTCCCGTATTCCACCATTAAACCCCACCCTGTTAGGCAGTAGATTAAATTCTCAAAAACTCACAAGAAGGGAAAGTTGAGATTACTTTTGGTGCTCATCCCATGTGTCTTTTTTTCATTATAGACAAATTATTAAATTTGTCCTGCTTATTAAATGATCTCCTATTGCTTCTTAAACAATTCTTCTCCTAAACATACTTCTACAGTCTTGAATATTTTTAATACCTTGCAATGAGGTGGCCAGTCTATGTACTGTAAAGAAATCAATAGGAGGTATTAATGATCAATTTGCCTGAGTTGATATCCCAATTTTTTAAAAAAAATCAGTATTATATTTGATAAATGACACATGATCATACATGTGTCGTGATGCATGCACATAACAGGAGAAAGTTAAACATTTCATTATACCATTTTTAAAATTTTCTTTTAATGCTGAGCATACAGCTGTAATGTTCTTTTAGTGTAAGTTTTAATGTACTTTCCTAAACCAAGATTGTATAACAAAGGCTAGCTGCTCTCATAATAGATGGTTTTGCTCTGTTTATGGGCTGCTTTAAAGAAAGCTCCTGTCCAGAAAGCTTCTGCTGTGATCACACGGTTTCTGCTCAAAAAGTTTTGTTTCATGGGTTTGTGCATGTAGAACACGTTCTATGAACTCTACTATATTGAGCACCCATTAAGTGACTGCTCAGAACTGCAGAGGAATGAATGTGATAACCTTGGGCTGGGGGGTGTGTGTGTGTGGTGGGGGGCTTCCATTCCTGCACTACTGTCTGAAGGCTACCCCAGATTTTTGCTTGCTTTCTGTCTTTTGGGGTTTTGTTTGGTTGGTTGATTGGTTTTTGGGGTTTGTTTTTTCTAATATAGAAGTGTTTATTGGCTTCAGTAAGTCATCTAGGAAATAGAGGTGGTTTTGTGTTTGTCAGAGTGGTTGTGTTAAAAGGTCTGTGTGAAGAGAAGTGAGAGCAAATAAGCAATAGTGTGGCATGATGTGCTGCAGTGAAGGTACGAAGTCCTATCTTTGATCCTGCACGTTTGAGGAGGCTTAATTTTGGGGTCAGCCACTTTACCTAGTTCTGCAATAAGCCTATTCCATCCAAAGGGATGGTTTGTTAAGGAGAGGTGAGTTATGGAGGGTTTGAGCTCCCGGTTTGAAGACCCTAGAGACTGGGAACATTATTGATGTGAGTCAGTTGGCAGTTTGGGGTTCAGTGTGTGCACACACAATGTGTGGACGCAATTCCCTCACTTAGGATGAGAAAATGCATAACTTCATGCTCTGTGTAGTGAAAGATGGTGAGATCATGTTTCTTTGGATGGACAGTTCTCTGTATGGGATAGAAATTCGATGAAATGACGGGGTTTTTCCAAGTATTTTGTTTTACTGGAGGTTATTAAAGAAGAAGCAAACATAACTTATTTTATCAGGATTAACAAGAAATCTCTGAGCATCCCCTGCCTCTATATTATTGGAAAAAAATTTAAAAAGACCATACATTTCATGGTAATAGGACATTAGTTTCCATCCCTTGCAGGCCAATTTTGACCTAATCTTTGGAGGCTGATCTTTACAGATACCAGCTGATGAAGCTTTGATTCTGCAGGAAATTTGTTCTGAGCTAAGCTGAAAAACATCTGGCAGGGATGCAGGATTCAGAGCTGTGCTGCTGCTGCTGCTGCAAGTCCATAGCAGCAGTGAGGCACTCTGTGTAGCTGCAGAGGAGCCAGTAGAGGGGCTGCTGTATTTATTAGCCCAGCAGTCCTGCTCATGCCTGCCAGTTTCCACAGTCCTGGGATATTAGCCAGTCTTGTTGGCAAGTATGTTTTTTGCTATCATCCTTTCTCATTTTTTTTTTCCTCTTTTTTCTTTGGTTTTAAAATACAATTTCAAGGGACACGCCACCCTTTGTCAACTTCCTCAGTGCTATCTCTTCATGGAAAGGTATTAGTAACTCTGTAAATAATGTCCTTTACACCAGTTCAGCAGACAGTATGTACTCTTGCAAGTGTCACCTACAGAAAACATAAAATCGAGCTTTAAAATTTGCTGACCTAGTGATAAAATTCACCCCCGTGTCTAGTGGTTGAGTTCTCACTGTGGTGCTTTCAGCTCAGCCCTTATGCTGTAAATCCAGCCAGCCTATTTCAGGTGTTGCTCTTTAGTGTTGTTTGGCAACTGCAGGCTCTTTAATGACCCTTGTAATTCCAGCGAGGTGAATATTCCTCATTTTGTGTGTGGATACGGAGTATTGTTAGTGCTACCATAAAGTGTCTTCACTGATAGGTGAAGTGATCTCTCTATTCGGTAAAGTAGTTTGAGACACTTGAATTAAAAGAGTGTCTAAGTACAAGGTATTTTAATTATTCCTGTTCAGCTCATCAGTGCTCAGAGGGTTCTTGGGGATTCCTGAGTGATTGCAAGCTTTTCAGTTCTTTGGGAGGAAATTCTGAACAATCAACCAGCAAAAACTCTTGCCAATCTTGTGAGTGAAAGACTAGCTAACCCTGGCATGAAGCATAAAAAGAATGGCTATTAAAAGAAACTCATCTGAATTTAGGAATTGTTATGAAAATCTGTATCACCAGTGACTGGACAGGCACCTAGAACTCTTCTCACACACACACACACACCCCAACCTAGCAGCAAAAACTGAAGTGAAAAAGGCTGTAAGATACTATGGGAAAAAGATTCATTTTGGCTACATGGGAAAGAAATGGGAATTTATTCCTATCTAACCCACAGCATGGGAAATTCTTTTCTTGTCCAGGAAAAGACATGAATGGCTGTGGTTTTCTGAAGTGAATAATAAACTAACCTAGCATTTTGAGCTCACAAATTATGTATTCTCAACAGTATATCTATACCCAAAAGGAAAATGGGAGATTTTGCTAATTTTCCTTTACCAGATTGCTTTTATAATCTATGTTTACAATCATACTTAAATATTCTTGCAGAAATGTTACCTTCCATCTCTACTTTTTGTACTGTGATATTTACCTTTGTCTAAATCTTTTGTATATCAAAACCAAAGAAATTAAGATCTGCTTTTCTGTATAGTAGTGTGCAACTCCTAGTAATGATTATAATTTGAAATTATATTTTCAGTCTCATTTTTAAAATCTAACTCCTTTTGAAGGAAAAAAAACATATACATAAATATAAAACTTCACTTGTTAAATGTTTTGGTTGTCTTTTTTTCCACATTTGCGTTTTCAACATTGGTTTGCCCTATTTAGATAAAAATATGCATAATTTTCCTCTGCATAAACTTTTTCAAATCTCACAGCATGTCTCCCCATTCTTAAGTCAGTGTGCTTTATCATACCAAAATACTCATTCACTCCTAATTAATGTTCACCTTAATTTTATAGTACAGAATTGGTCTCATAGGGCCCTACACCACCATTACACATGCAGTGCTTATTTTATATTTCTTAGTCATTTAAAAAAGATGTGTTATGGGGCTAAACTTTTCGGATTACACAGCCCTGGAGTTATTCTGACAGCAGCGCTGTTCACGGTCGGTACCGGGCACAGCTAAGTGCTATAGAGCCCTGTAACCTCCTGGAACTGAGCAATGCCTGTGAACTTCAACTCATTTCCAAATCTCTTGGTTGTATATTCTGTGGCCAGGCTTTCTAAACCTGCAGTATTTTTGGGCACCTGAATTTTACCTGATTGCAGAAGTGCTAAACTCCCCTAAGTCCAGTGATGTCAGTGAGAGACGCAGATATACAGCCCTCTCAGACGAACGAGCTGGTTCGTGCATGTGTCTAAAGTAAAGAATTAGGAATCTCATTTTAGTCATATGTTAGGCTTTAAATTCAACTCCCATTGGTACTGACTTTCCACATAACTATCACATCTTCTCAGGCAAGTAATAATTTATGTTCATCGTGTGTGTGAGGGGGATGTTTCAGTATGAAATGGATCTGGATTACATTGTTTTGCAAGGGGGGGGTGAGGGGGTGGAGGCTGTTGCAAAAGGCAGAGCCCTGCTCTTCTCACATAGTCAAATTTGTTGGAGTTCAGGGCTCTGGAGGAGCACTGGTACGGTTGTGTGATATAGAAACAGTACTGCTACAGCTTGGACCATGAGAGTGTGGGACAGGTATAAAGATAATGTACTTTGTCCTGTAATTAAACTAAATGACTCTCATTTCTCTGGGATTCCACTGTATGGTTAATTTTGCATAGAGTACCCGTGGCAGTGAGGGGAAGGAGAGAGCAACATCCAGGGGACCCATGATGTTCTGCAGCCACAGATAAGAGGGTTTAGAAGCTGTATACAAGAGTCAGGCCAGTAAAACAGCATAAATTCCATAAATGCACCTTTCTATAAAGTATATGACTTGTGAAGGATGTCTTACAAGACTGAGAATAAATAGCATGCATTTTTAATATAATTATGTAAACTAAAATAAATATTTTACATTTATTATGCATAATAAAATAATTAGACAACATTCTGTAAGGGATTATGGCATCTGAAATTCCAACTGCAGAAGGATTCATTGCATATTTTCAGCAGCGGCGGCAGCATGACTTAGGGGGAGTGACTCCATGGGGGCTACTTTTCTCTTTTGGACAGCTTCCCTAGGGAATTCCTATTTCCCTCTGACTTACAGGATCTGTTCATTAAGGTTGTAAAGACCAGTTTATAACACGCTCCAGGATTTGCACCTAAGTCATGAGATTGTGCAAAGCAAGTATTTTCTCTCTGTTTATTTTGGGGAATTTAATAACTTTGAGTTGTCTTGGTGTGATTGTGTCAGCTGTGCACTATTCCCTAGTTCTGTCAAGGATAACTAGGGACTACTTTAAATGCTGAGGTAACAGTATGTACTTATTCACAGCAAAACTAAAAGGCTGTTCCGGCAACTTCTGCATAAAGTGATGAAACAGTGCATTTATCGTTAAAATGGTAGCATTAATATGCTCTTTGTAACCAGTGCAATTTAATATGCATGTATAGGAATATAACTAGATTATACAACTGTATGGAACATTAGGCTGATGAGGACTCCCAAGTGGCAACCACCACTGTGCTATGGAAAAACACTGTACACACACACACACACACATATATGTATATCACAAAGGCAGAATTAGGCAAAAAAAAGTGCATATACTTTGTTCTAAGAAGAAATCACTAAGGACAATAATGCATGCATGTAACTGGGCCTTTGGGAAGCACTTAAGCTTCTGTTGTGATCAGCAGCAGGAGTTGAGGATATCCAGTGCCTTGTGCTAGCAGGCTTATAAACAAATGAAGATAGAAGTTTAGAGAGAAATTCTGTCAGTGCATGGGCATAGTTCCCAGATTCAAACTCCTCAGAATGTTATTCAGTGCTTTAGTTTTTTGATAAACATTCAGATAAAATATTTGCTAGCATTTCTATTAATCTGGAATAAAATATGCTATAGTGTTTAAGTCTATAAAAGAAAAATAATCTGAGATAAAATTTAGATCTAGCTGCAAAACCATTTCCATTATTCTAGTGTATCTATGGCATACAAAACAATGGTTAGTATTATTCCCTTTATGACATTTTTTCTTGCTTAATAACATTTTTTGTATTTACCTAAGGTATAGGAAATAGTTCATATGGTTGACTCAGAATAAAAAATATGCAGTGTGGTAGGGCAAAATACAGATCAACTGTCATGTTAACCAAGCAACTTGACTTGACACATGGTTCCTAACATTCAGAAGCTTGTAGAACCAGGGAGAGCACAGGTAATGATTCGGCCTTCGATGGGAGATGTGTATGCTGTCTGCTCTGACTGATAAATCCTGTCTCTCAGTTTTGGAGAATCCTGTTGGCAGCGGTGTATGAAAGAACTTAAACTCTCTCTCACAGCTCTCCCTGCCCTCCCTGCCAGATGCCAGTGTCACTGCATGGTCTGCTTAAGCGAATGTGTGCTCATTAGCAAATGTGTTTGTTTCCTAAGAAAAGGCCTGTGCAGGCGCACACACAAAGATACTGGTGTATGTAGGCCTGATGGCCATAGCCCCAATGAAACTGCTCTCTTTTGAGGCTTTTGCAGAGCATGCAATAGTAATGTCACTTCATAAAGTCTTTCTGTATTTTAATTAATGGCATAATAAATGTACTGTACTTGGTAGAAGTATAATGCAGATTTTTATTCAGTTTAACAAGTAATATTTATGCCTCACGATGTGGAAATCCATCAATAATTCTGTGAGCATTGGCAACAAGCTGCTTCTGTTGTTTGGTTGGGGTTTTTTCCTATTTCCATTGTTCTCTTGGTAACACTGAACCACCGGACTTGGGACATTAAGGATCTGTCCAAGTGTCTTTAAACCAGCAATACAGTTTCAAGCATTGATAATACTCTTCCAGCCTCATTTTGCGTTGAGTCCTTTGAAGAAAATGTCTAAGTGATGTATTTAAACTTAAATACTATGCTAAATTACTTAGGGGTGACCACTGGACTAAGGTTACTGAGACACGTGTCCATTTAGACATCAGTGTAAAAATTCCTGCATGGTTTTAACTTCTGGCTGCTTCTCTCCCTTGCACCCTGTACCAATCATAGCTCAGCACTCTCTTGGTTTGTTCACACTTCATGTTCTGGAGAAACATTTCCAGTTTCCTGATTTCTTTCAGAAGTTACTGTCTCCCCCTTGCTGCTCAGTTTGGGCTTTGTCCCTTAACTTTTCTTCTTATGCAGCCTCTCCCCTGCTGTACCAAGGCCTCTTTCATAGCATTTTTTTAAATTTTTGGAATTGAAGTCACACACTTAACCCAAGTTCTAAAGTATTAGATACTTAGTTAAATTATCTAAAGTTGGTGTTTAGAAATACCAATAAGACTTCATACAATAGACAGATTAACGTAACTAATGTCTTCTGCCATCACTTTGTATCTTCTCCCTGTCCTCACACGTCTTTTTCCCTATCACATGCAGTCATCACTGTCTTCTCTCCTCCTCTTTCTTAAGGGGCATAAATATGCTACAATAAAAAAATCTTTTTTTATATTTAATACATAGTTAATTATTGTTCATACATGTGGAATGCCAGCACCTATTTCAAACTAAAATAATCTTAAGTAGGTTGTATTTTGGTGGTAAATAAAATTTAGTACTAACCTCAAGATAAATGGCAAAGCTATGGTCTTAATATAGCTTTTAGTAACAAAAAAGACCTGTAATTTCCTGTTACAGTGCTTCTGATAAAAATGTATAGGGAAGATCTTCTTTTATGTCTACAAATAAACTTTAATTTGTTGGAATAATTTGATCTAAAAATAATCATTGGCATTACAGATTAATTAATATGACCCAGTTAGGTAAAAAGTAGTTTTAAAAAAGGTTAATGTGACTATATGTTTGTTTCTTTTACCATTCCTCAATCAGCAATCTGGTCATTATAAAAGGGTCAGATTTTTGGGGGTGGTTAGTTTGCAAGGAATGGTTATTGCTAACTACCAGGCAACGACCTGGCTGGGACTCTGCAGTCTTTGAAAATACTTTGGTAGTATTACAGGCCTTAGAGATGAAATTATGTGTGGCTTATTCTCCAGACAATATGGCTACTCCCAAGTAGAAAAGCATCTCTGTTAATGCTGTCTTTGTGGCAGCTTTCCCTCCTCCTTCGTCATGTGTGACATACAAAAGAAGTTAAAGATGTTGGAAAGCAACAGAAAACTAATTCAGTTCAGAAGTGGTTCCAGTAAGAGGTGTAGCCTAATGCAAGGGGGTGAAAAGGGAGTGTTTATCCCTTTAAAGGCTGATGAAAATAAGATAAATAAAAGATTGTTGAATAGGAAGTAAGGGAAGGAAAGAAGAGAACAACTTTTCCTACTGAGAAGAATTTGCCACTTAGATACTTTTCATGCATTAGAATTGGTGAACAGTTTTCCAAATAAATATGGCTTTGATAGAAGAATCTGACTTATTGAAGCTAAATGAATTCACTTGCAGATTCCAGCAGTGTTACCCTTGTCCCTGTGACACCTTCTGCTCAAATTCCTCTGAAGGGGTGCATTGGGGCACTTTGGGAAAACAGGTATCACAGGGTTCTGCCTTGACCATGAAGTTCCCTGCCTCAAAAGTGGAAGTCATGGGCTTGATACACCAGGTCACACTGTGTGTCTCACACCGCCCCATCAGCGAGTAGGCTGGGGGTGCACAAGGATTTGGGAGGGGACACAGCCAGGACGGCTGAAACAGACTGACCAAAGGGATATTCCGTACAGTATGACATCATGATCAGCATATAAAGTTGAGGGAAGAAGGAGGAAGGGGGGACATTCACAGCAATTCACACAAAGGTGTTTGACTTCCCAAGTAACCATTGTGCATGATGGAGCCCTGCTGTCCTGGGGATGGCTGAGCACCTGCCTGCCCATGGGAAGTGGGGAATGAATTCCTGGTCTTGCTTTGCTTGTGTGTGCAGCTTTTGCTTTACCTATTGAACTGTCTTTATCTCAGCCCAGGAGTTTTCTCACTCTTACCCTTCTGATTCTCTCTCCATCCCACTGGGGGAGAGTGAGGGAATAGTTGTGTGGGGCTTAGTTGCTGGCTGGGGTTAAACCACAGCACTTGGTGTTCTCGGGACATTGCTTCACAATGCCTGGGTTTGAAACTGCTTTAGTCAGAAGAAGCCTTGGCAAAAAGCTCAAGAATGTGCCTCAAAACATGTGTGCCTTTCAGGTCTCCACAGCATTAGTTGCCTTTTCTCTTTCCAGAGCCACTGGGATGAGGCAGTGTGTTCCTCACAGGAAAACGTCACAAATGTCAGGCCATTTGGTATACAACAGCTCGCTTTCCCTAAAACTGTTTTGCAGACTCTGTTGTATGATACAAGACTCTGTTCTCATCAGTCATAGATCAGGGCTGTGTTTCATTTGAGGCTTTACTTACAAAGACACAGTCGGGAGAGGAGCTTCTTGTCCAAGTAACTTCTTATTAAGTTGCTCATTATGACTATTTTGTCCCTGACTTGGATGATTTTACCAGGCTCATTTAGGTCTGAATATCAAATGTAGATATTGCTGAGCCTTCTTAGGGATTTTGTTTATAAGAGCTAGCATTTAAAGCCCTCTCTTTTACAATTGATGAGTGCTGCTCTGGTGTTGCCATTAAGCTTTTTTTACAAAAATCAATTTAAATAAATACCTCAGAGATACTTGCATGTGCCAGGTGGTGAACAGTTAGCATTTTTGTTTCCAGATTCCTTTCTTTCTGTTAAAAAAGTTGAATGCAGTGGTAGAAACTCATAGAAACCTGGTGGTTGTTAGGTTGGTTTGTTTAGTTTTTGTCTTTAACCTGCCGCATATTCCAAGTACCTGAATCTTGTGTTTGAACTTCTTTTTAAGTGTGTTCTTTCAGGAATGGAAAAATAATTAAGTGAAAACCCAGAATCCAAAATATATATATGAAAAGAGTTGTCCCACATTCTTGAGTGCCTTGGGCCAAAGCTATTGCTTTTCATTTTACATCCTTGGGGAAGAGGCGAGGTCTGGATGACACTCCTCGTCTCCCCCTCAAAGGTTATTTAAATTAAGGCTCAGTGTGACAGGCTGGTGCGAGGTTGATCTCCGTTCTCCCACACTGGCCATGGGGTTAGGGTGGAGGCTATTTCCTCACCTCCTGTAAATGAACTGAAATTTGGAGTGGGAACTGAAAGAGATATGAAATTGCTGCTGCTGTTTGTAGCCTGAGAGCAAATTGATTCTTCTCCCAGAAGTAGAGGAGGTAGCAAAGTGACTTTTGACTTTCAGAGATCACCCAGATCTCCCTGTTGCTCCCAGGGTTGGTACCTCAGCTGCAGGTTCATCCCTGACTTTCAGTCCAGTTCTGGATTGCTTTTTCTTCTGCTTAGGCAAACAGCCCAACTCAACCATGATTCCTGGACTATAGCTCCATTCACATATATAGGTACTATTTAAATTATGCTTTAAAGTAATGCTTCTTCTGATGTTCTTCCACATTGCTAGCTTTTTATTTTTTTATCAATTCTATCCTTTAAAAAACAACTAGAAACTGTACAGTTCATAGTCCTTTCAAATTCTGTATTATTATCGTATAAATACATGAAGTGGGTCTAGTGACATGATAAACCATGTGAAAATCATCCTACTTAGTTCATCATGGTATTACTGGTACCCTTTAGAGTATAGTATTTAAAGGTTTATATTTGTTACTTCAGTGCACTTTCCTTCAATCCCTGCTCAAGCTAATTATGGATTCTCTCTAACAACTCTATAGTTGAGGACATAATTTGTTCTGCTGGAAATCCCATGTGGAATGTCATTCCTTACCCAGCTTCCTTAAAATATTTTTGTTGAAATTTTGCATGCACAGTCTACAGGGCAAACAATGCTTAAATTATTTGAAACTGTACAAGGTATTGAGCTTGTCAAAGTGAATTCTTAAGTTCTGATGAATTTTCATTAGAAAAACGTTGTATGCATCTTTTTGTTAACCATCTCTTGGTAAAATACAGAGAACCATTTCCGTTAGGAAATATTGGAGACATCTGCTATGAGCATTTTAACATATAAAAAGACATTAGTAATTTGTTTGAGAGAGATGTGTCTTTAGATCAAAAAGGCAATTTTTATAAATCAGTTGATGAGGATTGATTTTTAGCCTGATGTCCCTAACTTATTCTGAGACTTGCACCAGACCATCCATCCATCTTCTGTCAGTTTCTTTAATAACTTTCTAAGCTGTTGGCCAGTTTCAGTCAAAGCTGACACACCATAGTACTTGCTGAGATAATTTAGGTTCCTACATGTTTCCTGAAAGAGGTGGACAAGGAGAGGAGAGAAAAACAATCAGTGAGGAACAGGCAGGCAAAATTCAGTTATCTTGTTTTTCTCTCTTACAACCAACCAGCCAGTGTGTTGTTTCATCCTTGCCAGCCAGCACAGCTAGTTTTTCTTGCCTGATGGGAGTATCTTGAAGGACGTGTTGGGAAGCTGCTGCTACTTCATTGGGAGATTTAGTTGACAGGGCAAGAATCCATTGGAAACCAGGCTTCAATTGATACAGTACTCTTGTATCAATGCTTTTTTGGGTCCCAAATTAGCTGTTGTTGCAGGTGGCCAGGACGGGTCATTTTAAAAGTCAAAACTGGAAAAGTATTTTTAAGGATAAGGATAACACACCCAGCTATCTATATTCTTCTTTAGAAAAGAGAGTACTGGGGACACCTGAGATTGAGAGCACTGATGTTTCTTATTCAGTCAGGGTTCCTGAATAAGGTTCCTGTTCTATGGAGAGATGATTCCACAGGTACTTTCTCCAGGATTTCTTCTGTTTTCTTTAGGTTATTTACTGATGGGACTACAACACATAAGTCTAGATAGATATAATTATGTGAGGAAAAGCAACAAGGTTTGAACAAACACTAAGTTCTTTTTACATATTTTTAAGGATACTGAGTATCCACAAATTCTCATCTCACATGGGGTCCAGTAGCTCTGTGCCTATTTGGAATTTAGTCTCTTTATTTAAGTGACTAAATGCGATTTTCATCACATTTTAATTTGAATTTTAATTACTCAGCCTTAAGACTTTGATCAGCACTTATAAATTATAGTACAGTCATACGATATTCAGTGATGGATTTGTGTATGCTAAAATGTAGTAATTTTGAGGAGCAATAAAAACACTTTCATGTACAAGAAAGATTTCAAAAATAAGCGCATTTGTACCTGATTTGTTAAAGTCTGTGTCAGACCGGAGGAGGAAGACCTACATCTGAGCCCTTGCAAGGGCAAAGCAGGTGGCTAATATCCATTCAGTCTAAATAAATGCAGCAAAATTCAGTCAGCAATCAGCCCAATCAAGGCCAGTGAGCACACTTTTGGGAACTGCTGTATCTTGCCTGATGGTGGTGGAAGAGATGTGTGTACACTACTGAGTGATGCCAGCCCCATCAGTGCTGTAGGTTGCAAAAGTGTATTCTGAACAGCAAATACAGCATTTATTCCAGCTGAGTTCTTGTTCTAGCCCGCATCTGTTTCTAGCTTTCTTCTTAATATTTGGATCTCTTTACTCAGTTTCCACTCAACTTTGCAGTTGATCCTGATCCCCAGAATTATCCAATAGCAGCTACTCATTTAAGAGTTTGTATATAAACCCAAAAGCAGCTACTCATTTAGGAGTTTGTATTTTGCACTTCCCTCTGTGCTCAGTTTGCAAATTCTTATGCAACTGCAGCATGCTCAGGAGTCTGTGTCCTGGGGAGATGGGTTATCTGTGCCTCAAGACTTTTGGTACACCTTTTAGGTGAGCAGGCTCCTGTGTTCCTGGGTATGTATTAGAGGCCTGAAAATTAGAGAAACCAGGATTCCTTTCATTCATGACAGTGCTGTCCATCTCCTGATTCTAGTTATCTTTTAGAATTCTCAGCTGCGAGGGCACAGAACATGGGTTTGGGAGCCTGCTGTTTGGATTTTGTCAGCATGTTGTATGGGAAGCATAACTTAAAAGAGAAGGACAATTTTGAAAACAAGGATTAGATCTGCTTTTGTCTCCTGGATGTTCCTCACTAGCCATTGGCAGAGTTTCAAGAGAGGGTGTATGTGCAAGATTTTTCAGGCCAGCTAATTTACTTCCCTGGGATGCAGGAGAACTGGATTCAGTCCTCCTCAAGATATGGGCAGCCCAAAACTCAGGAGTTCTACTTCCTAGGATGGTGCCTTAATTTCTTGAAAGTTAGGGACACCAGTGTTTCCTTTTCCTGAGCAGATGGGAGCTCATGATGTTTTATAGTGGCTACTTACACTTTAGAAGATGTAGACATGTAATTTAAGTAAATCTTGAGACCTAAATTAGTTCTTTATTATCTCTATTAATTGTACTGGGAATTTGAATGGTTATGGAGAACAGACTAGGTTGTCTTCTAGTACTACCATGCCCAAAAGTGCACCTAAACAAGACAGAAGCTTATTTCTACCCTGCTTTACTGATGCCCTGTCTCCCAAACCTCTAGCTAGTCTCTTTGCCCATTTTCTGTTTGTCATATCATTTTCAGTGCTTAGATTCTAATTTTTCTGAGGCTGAGACTGATTTTTCTGTTGTTCCTCCTTGCAGTGAGTGGCGTGACATCATTCTGTCACGCTATCCTCTACAGCCATTGCGCTGTGCAGTGGGAACATACCGGCTTGCTTGGAGCCGGGCTTAACGCCGTAAACACAGGATTGCGTTTCGCCATAGGAGTACAGTACAGGAAAGCCTGTACCCTTATGGTGAAACCCTGCTGTTGCCAAGACTGTGATACTGCTTAATGGCTAAAACCTCAAAGAAGCTTGAACAGCTGGGAGCCTGCGTTCAGCTGAAGTGCAATGTCAGTGCCTAATTCCCATCGTCTCCTCAGAAAATCTCATCTCTCATTTCTACCACTAGTAATCCAATACCTTTCATGAGAGCTAAATGCATATAAATAGAATTTTTCAAATACATGTGCAGTCTGAAGTATCATCAGGATCAGCCTGGCTGTTTCAGTCTGGTTTTGTTTTTAAACCTGACCTTCAAATATGTGCCTTTCTAAATGCATTTTCGGGTGTAGTTTTACGTCGTTTTCTTTTTCGAGATCATGTCATTGTTATGTAGCTGAAGAAAGGGTAGTACTGGAAGCAATGCATCTTGGAATGCAAGTGGAACTATTTAGACTTTTCTTTAAAGCACAGCCTCTTGATCTATCACCATCCAGTGTTTGGAAAGAAATATCAGAGTATTTTGAGCTATACTGCTGTTCTGTAAACTCTTGGAAATAGCACTGGAACATATGGACTACTTCCATCTCAGCCCAGAGAAGCCTATATACATCTGATAACAAAAAGGAAATAAATCCATACATAGAGTCTTCCTAAATTTCAATTATTTACTTAATTTATGTTTACTTTTTGGAAAATACTTGGATTATTTATAATAGTTACACAGCAAACTCTTGCAGCCTTTAAAGAGGTATGTGGATTAATGACTTCTCAAAGAGTTGTTTTACAAGAGTACCAGGGTATTTTTAGAATGAGTGCTTAGTTAAAATAGTCACTAATGGCATGTTACTCACATAGGCATCTTTTATACAAAACCTATGTATTTTTTATTATCTATGCGTTCTGACTTGATTCAGTGATGTCCCTTTGTATACATTCATATCACGTTAAGTCTATGAATAGGTCCAGTTGTTCTAAAGTTAGTTGTGTTCCCTAGAATAACATACTGAATTAGCCCTTTGAGGACTGTATTACCATGATGCAAAATAGATTCAAAGGAATCATTTGGTTTTAAATAAAAGGTGAGGAGTGCAGGGGAGGGGTTGGTGGGCTTGAGGGATTTTATTTTTTTTTTAGTTTAAGAGTGGAATATATGTTTTCTTTAGCTGTAAAAGCACAATCAAGGCAACATGATAAGTGAGTCAGTGTTGTAAAAGTAAAACTAATTTTGCCTTCACTCACATGAGCTATAGAAGGAGGAAGCTTTATTGTCCCTGGGAAGGTGATAAGGCAGAGTAATTGTATATTATACTGTCCTGGAACATCTGCCTGAAGACTGTTGGAGCAATTCATCTATCATGGACGATACAGCATGTTTTGTCTTTCTGCTTTAACCCATCCCCACTGCTGGCCTGCACGAAGGTTTTGATAGGGACTGTGCCTGGGCTGGGGCTCACATTAATCAGTCCCCTTGTTCAACACTCCAGCTGACATAATTACAACCTGCGCACAGCAGTTATTCAAGTCGAGTCCTTGTCACTCGTGGTGCGAAACTACACAGCTCAGATCCCGAAGGAGATTGCCTTATCACACAGAACAAGGGCTCACAGGAGTTGAAGAGAATAGAAATGGGAAAATGTCTTCCGGGAGTACTATATATTCCTTTAAAATAAGACATTTGAGAGACTTACAAGGGACAAAGAGAAGCATTGTGCAAGGTCTGAAATGAACAGGTTATTATTTTTAAAAGGATTACACAGGCCATTTTTGTGAAATGGACATGGATTATTAAATAAATTCAGTGGTCTCTCTCTTTCTTATCATTCAGTGACTCTGCCCTATTAGTTTTCTTCAGAAGTGATAAAACAGTTTTTGACTTGTATAAGCTTTAAGTATCTCTCAGTAGAAATCATCAGAACACAACTAATAAAAGTACACGTATTATACCAATAAAATTGGCACACACATCAGGGAAGACCCACAAGGATCAGAGTTAAAGGTGAAGGAAGAGGCATGCAAAAGGGCTTTCGAAGATGAGCAAGTTCATTAGTTTCTGCTGTACTATGATACAGGAATGTGAAAGATGAAGCCAAAGAACAAGTTTCATATTTTACCATTTTTTACCTCTTTTCATGTTAACCCTCTGTGGGGAAAAAAGGCAGGTCCATAACACCATCTGTACTAATGAAATGAAATGAAACAAGTTTATTTTCCTGTAATATGATGGGGTTTCTTTTTATGTGGTCATTTTTTTCTTTAAGACAGAGCCTTTGCATATATGATCATAGGATAATTTATTTGGCATTGGTTTATAAAATCCCTCAATATGACAGAATTTCATTGGCATTCAGAAGGCTTTTTCCTGGTGCCTTTTTTTTTTCTTCTTGGGTACTAGACTAGCTTTTTGAAGCAGTACCATTCAGGTAGTTCCTATTCTTCTTACTTGATAGATTTACAGTGTTGCCCTGATTTCTCAGCTAGTTAAAATACTATGTCTAATATTTAGACATAATTGTGTATAGTTGAAAGAACGGTAATAATTTTATCTGTTCTGGGTGTTCCAATTTTAAGCTAATACTTTTACAAGACTGCTTATCTGGGATTGAATAGTCTGAAGTAGAAGTGCTAGAAGCTATTTTATACGTTTTATTCTGCATGTATGCACAAGGTTTGCTACGTAAGTCAAATCCATAGTTCAGTACTTCCATTCAATGGTATTCCATTTCAGTATCACTTGGTGAAGTACACACAGCACGCTGGACGTGATGGGTAGGTCCACTCTGAAAGCCTAGCTACATGAAAACTGCAGGTTCTTACTGAACAGCAGGGCGTCCTTGTAGGCAAAGGTACTCTATTAGGAACAAAAATTTAATTTTTGCTTGTTCCTTCCTCCTACAACCAGTTTTCCTGGGGTGAATGATGACTGTGAAGTAAGCTCAAAGTGCAGAGCCAAATACTGCATTTACTTATATTCGTGCAGACAATGGCATTATGAGGACATAATCTGAAGAGAATGATGTTTCTCCAATATATACTTTCAAGGCAGATTTTAGATGGGGTAATCAATCATACCTCCAACCAAAGAACCAAATTTGACTTTCAGAACCTAAGATGCTTTTGCAGTATTGACAGCCAGGAAGAATATATTTTAATTTGCAGACTGAACAAATTTCCATGACATCATGGAAACACAATAAATGTCTGACCTCACAATGACATTTTTCAGAGTTTAACTGTACTTCTTGTAGACTTTGAGCCCAGAAAAAGCCTTAAGCTCAGCTAGTCTGACCTTCTACATAAAACAAACTGCAGATTTTTTTTTCCTAGTTTGCTCTCTACTGAGCCTCTTACATTTGACTACATTTTATTGTCTAGAAAGACACTCAGGTTTGATCTGAAAACATCCAAAGTTGGAACCCACTCCTCTTGTGTGAAAGGTTAATTGCTGTAAGTGCTGAAGAAATTGTGCTTTATTTCTTGATTTGAATTTGACTGTAACTTGTAGTCATTGTTTTGGGTTTTCTTACAGGTTTTCTCTAAGTTAAGCTGTCCCTTAATCACACATTTGTTACTTCTGTTAAGTAACTGTTTAAGTTACTTCTGCCCCAAGCTCAAATGTAGTAAGAAAAACAGAGGAAGGGGTTTTTTTTAAATTTTGCTGTGTTGCTTGTCCGTGTGTCCAACCTCCCCCCACCCCCCACCATTAACTCTGTATTTATATATTTATAATAATTTTTGGGCTGTTTGCTTCCTTTTGAAAATGTAGGGGGCAATAAGGGAAGTAGATATTCTTGTATGAGTTTCTCCAGTGTCGTCAAAAGAAAATCGCATCCTTATAGTTGCTACTTCCTTGCTTCTGCATCTAAAGATGACATGGGACCTTTCTGCTTACAGCATCACAGGGGAAGCTCACATTAAACTGCTGGTCCACTAATCCCTAAATCATTTTCAATGTCACAGCTTTTCACAGTGTTACCTTGTTCTGTAAGTTCCTTGCATGTGTTGTGCAAAGGTGTGAGACCTAAGGTGTAGCTGTGTGTGTACACGTTCTGATTGAGCAGGCCTGGCTTGTGAAACAGCTCTGCTCGCTCTCTGTGACTGCAGTGTCATCATTATTAATCATGCTACCAATTACAGTGTCATCTGCAAATTTTATTAGCAGGGATTTTATAAATACATTTGGCATGCATATAGCAAAAGTGAATCTTTCAGAGAATTAATGCTTATTCCATTGATAAATTGGAACATTTGAAAGAAGGAATAAAATGACCACCTCTTTTTGCATGGAGAAGGGGGAGGCTGAGATCGGGCAAGAAGAGGCAATGTATTACCATTTTAAAAGAACCCTTACATTGAGCAGAGACCACAGTGCCCTAGGTATGAATCCAGGCTGCAGAGCAACAGGATCTACCCTCTAGGGAGTCGAGTTGTCACTAAAATGGCTGAAGGAATTGACACAAAGGCCAGTTGGAAGAAGTGCCATCTGCATCTGAGATTGACAGGCAGCCTTTAGGGTCTGTTTGCTATCATTTCTGACTCCAGCAGTGTCAGAAGTCCAGTTTCATCTTCTGCAGCCTATAGGCGCCACACCCTTTCTCAGGCTCCATCTGCACTTTTATATTTGTGAAAATACTTTATGGGTTCCTGAGGATATACAAACAGACTCTACAGAATTGTTCAGTTACTTTATGTGGTCATTAAAAGAAGTACGATAGGGAAAAAAATTGATGTTGAAAGGAAAAGCGTGTCTTCAATTAAATTCATCCTAGCTTTTTTTTAAAAAATGGATGCTTTCCATGGCCTCATTTCAGCAAGGTATTTGATCATGTACATAAATTTAAGACTGTGAGTCATTCTTTTGAAGTCGATGGGGCTGCTTGTACTTAAGCTGCACAGGCGAGTAAGTACCTTGCTAAATCAGGGCCTGTGATACTTAAAGCCTGGTCTCCGTCCTCACACCACTGCAGAGATGCTGTTTCTCAGACCAACTTCTCTTTTATGCCATCTGCTCCAAGAAGAAAGGAAAGGGGGAGGGAGGAAGCCCGTGAACAATGGAGTGATTATTCTCAGTTACTGTGAAATAGATGAACTCCACCTGCTATTTCTGCCACTTAAACCTTGGTTGACACGGTGCAGCAGTGCACTGTGCACAGCGGACCCGCATCCCTCATGCGCTGAGGGCAGGTGGATCCAGAGGCCCCTTGCGCCAGGCCATTGCAGAGCCCACTCTGCCCACAGTGAGACAGAAGCTGGGACTCCTGGCAAATATTATGGGCAGTTTTCAGTAGCAAATTGGTCCTGTGAAAAAAATGCCTTTTTAGGGGGGATTGCTGAATTAACTTTTTCTTTCTCCAGTCAATAGGAGACACTTTGCCTCCCTCCAAAGAACTGCATGGCAGACTTGGGAGCTGAGCAGCCCAGCTCTGCACTGCACCTCCATGGGCAGTGGGGACCACAACACAGGCCAAGAGCTGAGGCACATCTCCCTGCCTTTCTGCACCCTGCACCGAGTCTAGTAGTTTGGCATCATTTGCAGGTTTCTGTCTAAAAGGCTTCTATTCCTGTAGAAAGCAGAATTAATGGAAGTATTTAAGGCAGGAAGCCATTATTTTCTGGAATTCTTTTTTTCTTTTTTTTTTTCCCCCCTCTCGCCTTTTTTTTCTTTTTTAATAAAAATAATCTGACTGAAATTCAGTAGTGTAGATCTAGATGCCAGCATGGGTTTTATACTTTGGTTGTTGTTCACTGGCTTTGTAACTGGCTTTACAGATTCCTCAGAGGTAAACAAGAGTAGAGTACATCACTTCTTATTTCCCTTCGGAATCTCTAATTACCCTGAATTTGCTTTTAAAAGCACACATTTTGGCTATCGTAATCAACTTCTTGTATCACATATATTTATAATGATCCATTTTTTGAAATGGGGAATTTTTATTTTAATACATTGTAAATATAATGGTAGATCTGTGGTCAGATTATAATTTGGACGTGCCAGTCTGCTGAATGGAGCTGAGACACAGGCAGTAATTATCAATCTTCCATCATTTTCAGTGCTGACGCACAAGTTTTTGTTGCTTCCCTACAGGGCTCTGCTACTTTTTAGCAGCCAGCATTGGACATCTGTCACACATACTGTATGTCATAACAAATAGATCATTACAGAAAAAAATGCAAAGCTATAAATGTAGAAAAGCAGAAAACATTACGATTATTATCCCTGGGTGCTACTATAATACTGTCAGAATAAATCCCAAATACGTTTTTATTATTTTCTTTGTGAAACTGACTGTATCATCAAATCTCATTAAAACATGTAAATGTAGTATACTGTCTTTTATTGGGCTACTTCCTCTTTTCTGGGCAGCGATACATGCACTACATGGCAGTACATGTAAAGCATGGCAGCGCGTGTGGCCGCCAGATTGTAGGGCATGTGTTTTTATGGCGCCGGGGATCTGTATTTCAATCATTTTTTGCTTGGTATGGTTGAAAAGCATCAGCTGTGGGCAACTGTTCACTGCAGAAAAAGCTAGGGTGGTAAAGCCCTCACTGTCCCCCAGCAGTTTGTTTGCACTGTCCACCAGAGGTCTTTATGAACAGCACAGAGAAAGATGTTTGCCAACAGTGACATAGGCAGAACTGAGCTGGCACTGGGTACGTTGTGGTTGACTTCCTGAGTTCCCATGGAGCTGTGTGCGGCTAATTCTGGCAATAATATCATAATTCACTTGATAATTGAGGTCGGTTGCAGAGCACCAGCACTTGTGTTCATGTGATTGTTCTCTCAGTCATTTAAAACCTAAATTAAAGGTAGGATTTTTCCTTTTAAAGGAGAAGGGCAAGGAAAAAGTAACCCCGGTGCATGCTAGTACTAAGAAAGCTCAGAAAATGTACCACATTCCTCATATATATAGGCACATATATATGATAAACGTGTGTAAATGGCACATATATATGTTGAATATGCATGTTAATGTGTTTAATAATGATTACTACGGGTTTATAATGTCAGCTTTAAGTTTTCAGAACTTTTTTTTTGGCCATGATCTTTTTTTCTATTGTTTTTTGTGCAATACTCTGTTGACCTGTAGTACTGAGGGGGTAAGGCAGTACTTTAAGTTTTAAACTTCTGATCTGAACTGGGTGCTAATGATGTATGCAGATTGTGTAAAATGTTGTGGCTAGTTTGAGTTAACTGGCATTCAGTTTATTTTCAAAACAGAGATGGAGATAAATCTCAAGCAGGCTGGGAAGAATTTTTGGTTGGTTTGTTTATCTGGGTTTTTGCTTAGTAGAAGTTGGGCAGAGTGACTGTCATTGTGAAGATTTTGATTGAATAAGCCTGTTCATATAATGTAATTACCACAGATTGAGGTATTTGTTTCTTTCCTGTCAATAAAATATTGCCCATTAGGTTGTTTACTGTCACTCTACTGAATGCTAGTTTTCATACAAGTAAGAAATAAAGGCAGGCTGGAAGGGTTGTATTTGGGGAAGCAATATCACTGAAAAGCAAAAACCCTGAAAGGCTTCCTGTGTATAAATGAGTGAACGGGAGCTCACAGTGCTTTGAGGAGTATCCAGGAGCTGCCATAAGTCCTGGCTGGAACTGGAGAAGGCTGAGCATGGTGTGAAATGTACTCTGGTACTCCAAGTTTAAAGCAGTGTTTACAGTTGAAAAGTGATTAGAAAAATCCGATGGTTTCCCAAAGTGAGATGAAAGGAACTAGATCTCTGTAGCTCATCCACTACAGGTGCAGATAGCAGAGGGTCCTTCTGCTGGGCAAGGTGTGCTGGAAATGTAACGTCAATCTGTTAGCTGTGTGCAGGGATATGAGAAATACAAGAGTTTGTTAAAATGAGGCTGATTGGCTATCAACTTGCCTACAATTGCAATGATTCCCTGTTGCTTTCCATCGGATTTCACCATGTCTAAAAATCATGTTTTAGTACAAAAAAAGAGTTAGGGCTTGAGGAAAACATTTTCTATTACCTGTGCTATCCATGAGGTCAAGCTACACGTTCAGTAGGAGTTTGCATTTCTAAAAATCAATGGCTCTCCTTTTCTAGTTTTAATTACATTATTGCAGTTTTGATTTAAAAACAGTGTTGTAGGTTTTGTGGCACTTTCCGTGCAAAGAAACACCTGTAAATTTTTGGTGAGTAACTGAGGTTAAGAATGTACAATAATACATACTGCTTTCATGAGAAGTTTGCTTTCATCATAACCACTTGTATTTCTGGGAGAAACTAGCTAGGGACTTTGCTGTTTTTCAATCAAAATACTGCAGTGTCTGCGTACTTCTTGCAGGTTGCATGGCAGGGTATAAACAGTGCAGAAGACCTTCAAAGTGCTCTCCCTGTGAGGGTGAATTTGATTCATACTGACAAACATGGGAAAATCTCGGTCAGTTGTATCACCGTGTTTGGTTTTATGTTGCAAACGGTGACATCCATGGAGCTGCTAGAAGTCCTCTAGGTCCTTCTCTATAGAAAGAGGATGTTTGTACCTAATGTCCTGGAGAAAACCTTTTGAAAAAGGTTTATTTTGTGGAAATAAGGTCCCTACAAGCTGCTAAAATTTTTAAAACTTAGTGGGCTAGATAATTAACATTTTACCTCATTTGCACCTCTGAAACCTTCCATTTCCATGTCTTGCAGTAAGCATCTTTCTCAAAATGTCAGGCAATGCATAATGGAAGAGTGTGTTCTAATTTCAGTTCTCTATTAGTAAAACATCTCAATAAAAATAGGTTGCTTCCTGCTATATTTCATTTGGCCTGTTGAACGCACTGCTAATGTACCTTCCTGTACAAAATCCTTTGAAAATACAGAAGCATTCCTATTCTGCACAGGCAAATTTAGACTTAACCAAAGATGCTTTATGAGTTTCTCTTACTTCTTGATTTTTATCCAAAATGCACATAATAGATGAGGACAGCAGCAAGCTGTATTGGGTAGCCACAGCTCTGCGTTTAGCTACTGAATTCAGCTGTTCACATGGGCTGCTTAAAGCAGTGTTGTTGGCTGGGAAGAGGGCAGAGTATGACCTCCTGCGTCCAGCCAGGAGGCTGGGTCTGAGCCCCTCTGTGTGGGGAAGAGGTACCCAAAGCCCTGCCTCCTTGGAGCTTTTACTGCTCACTAGTGAACTGGCTGAGCCCTGCTACATGGGAGAGAAGAAAAAGATGATGGGACAATAATGACCATAGGCAGCACTTATTGTGGGGACCTTCAGGCCAACCATTCTGGCACAAACTGGCTCCAAGGCTCATTCATTGTTCCTCCCATGTTTGTTTGCTGCCGACTTTGAACTCCCACTTCTGCAAAGTGCCCAGCTGTGCCCTGCGATCCCAGACCCCCAAACAGTGCTGGGCTGCTGTTCTCAATGCAGCAGACGTACTGTGCTGAGGAATCCGGGCTGTGGCAAACTGGGTCTTGCCAGTGTAACCGTGGCAGCATCTGCATGGGGGAAAGACTTTTAGACACTAGGGGAACAACAGTATTTTCTGGCTTACGGAGGAAGGCAGGTATGAGAACTTCTGCTCTGTGCACTAAGAGCATCTATTTTCCCACTGTTCGGTAGACCAGGCACTCTGTTTCTTACTCTTAGCACAATGCCCTATTTTTGGTAGCAGAACTGGTATGTCTAAGAAGAGCAGAGAAGAGAGGAAGACAAAGTAAACAAAAGCCACAGCTTCTCGTGCTGGCAAGATATCTGGGCATTTTATGGCACTCCTAACCTTCCACTTTATTCCACACTCTTAGCAAAGCAGATCAGTGCTGCAAAGAAGCAGACACTGATGTGGAAGGTTGTGGCATTGAGCTTCCTTGTTGCTTTATGGGTGATGTCTGTGCAAGCACAGTCACCAGTGAAAACTTGAATAAACCAGTTTCTTCTTTTCCTTGGGATAGTAAAGGTTGTTTTCAACCCTGTTGTGGAGAAACTTTGAGCCTCGTTGCAGTAGCGTACCACTGGAGGTTATTATTCACTGTTCTAACACCTACCCAGCTTGGTTTTTGGGCTGTGGTGTGCTATTCCTATCTAGGTGGTTATCAGTATTGTGAGAAGTGCTTGCATAAGTGACAATTACATCAAAAGTAACAAATCTTTTTGGATACATTGTTCATGTTGAACAGCTGGTGGTCCCAGAGGATGGGGATCATTGACATGAAGTCTTGTTGGAGGCCAATAACTAGTGGTGTACCCCAGTGTTCAATATTGGGTCCAGTCCTTTCCAACATCCCAACCTAGATGATGGGACAGCACAAAACTGGGAGGAGTGGCTGATACACCAAAGGGTCATGCTGCCATGCAGGGGGACCTCAACAGGCTGGAGAAATGGATTGACAGGAACCTCATGAAGTTCAACAAGGGAAAGTGTTAAATCCTGTCACTGGGGAGGAACAACACTGTATTCTGACACCACTATATACTGGGGGCTGACAGGCTGGAAAACAGCTGTATAGAAAAGGACCTGGGTTCCAGGTGGGCACCAAGTTGAGCATGGGCCACCAACACCTTGCAACAAAGAAGGCTAACTGTATCCTGCTCTGAATTAGGAGGATTGCTTCCAGCAGGTCAAGGGATCCTTTGCCTCTACTGCTGAGGCCACACCTGGAGTGCTTTGCTCAATCCTGCTAATACAAGAGAGACATGGACATAAGAGTACAGCAAAGGGGCACTAAGATGATGAAGACACCAGAGCATCTCTCTCAAATAAGGAAAGACTGAACGAGCTGAGACTGTTCAGCCTAGTGAAGAGAAAGCTCAGGGAGGGTCTCTCCAGCATGCATAATACTTGAAGGGAGGGCATAAAGAAGATGGATCCAACATCTTCTCAGTGCTATCCAGTGACAGGATCAGACGTGATGGACACAAACTGAAACACTAGGCATTCCCTCTGAACATCAGAAAACACTTTTCTACTGTGATAGTGACAGAACTGGCACAGGTTGCCCTGGGAGGTTGTGGAGTCTCCTTCCTTGGAGACACTCAGAGGCCATCTGGATGTGGTCCTGGGTAACTGGCTCTAGGTGACTCTGCTTGAGTGGGTGGGTTGGACCAGACAACATGCAGAGATCCCTTCTAACCTCAGCCATTCTGTGACTAAAGTACAATTTTACGACTGACAGGGCGTTTCCAGTTTTATGGTATCAGAATATGTAGCAACCTTTAGTTTATTGAAAGGAGGAAAAGACAGGTATCTGCTTGGGAGGAATGGACTCCTAATGGCAGCATGAAATCATGTGCAGTTAGAACAGCAATGTGAGTGTGTCGCTGTGCAATGAACATTAGACATAAAACCCTTTTTTATCTTCAGCCAAAAGAGGTTTCCCTTTCATCTCAAGCAGTAGCTGCATTTCTAAGGAGAGACTTGCCATCCATTTCTCTTACTTCATCACAATATTGTCCTTTATAGAAGTGTGGGAGCTCTTCTGGATATGTGCTGTGGAAAGGAGGCTTACGCCCTTCCCAACGTATGTCTTTGACAGAGGAAGTCATACGGGTGTGTTGCACAGGAAGTCCAGGCTGAGCTTTCCAGCTCCACACATTTTCCTGCTCAACTGCAACATGCCTGAGGACACATCCCATCTCCTCTGTTGCTGTGTACAGCACTGACAGGACAACAAAAGCTTCCCTTTAATGGGATTGTCATGAGGTTTGCATGGAGTCTGAAACCTTTCCTCATGTCTGATAAGAAGATTCACTGCAAGACATGAAATAAAGCCAGAATTTCTGTTGTGCTTCTCTGCTCCAGTATTGAATACAAACCCATAGACTATCTATAGCTTTAGACTAATTAAGCGTCTCTAACGAGTGCCCTTCCTGTTACTGCAGAGCGTGGATAAATTGCCAGAAATATATACATTTGATTTTCAATATGGAAAATGGATTATAAGGACAAAAGCATGCTTACATTAGGGAATAGTAATTTAACTTAGAAACCTCTGGTTTAGCCTTACTGGAACGCAGACTAACCTCTTAAAAGCTGCATTTATTTGTTTGTGGTTGTAACTCAGAGTGGAACTCAAAAAACCAGAAAGACTTTCCTCAAACAATTTCTTTTGGTCTGGGCTCTACGTTGCCAAGTTTCAGAACAAAGGAAATCTTTATCTCAAAGTTTATAAACTCCTGGAAGTGAATTTTGTAATACAAAGCCTGTCAAATGCTTAACTATCATCACTATTGCCACACTATAATATTTTAGTTAGATGTTTATCATGGCATAGCTTTAATGAAAATAGAGCACTGTTTAAAATCACAGACCTCTGTGTTTAGTCATATGAGATGAAGTGATGTAAGTACACACATACACAGAGTTTGGGGGGGAGGTTGTGTGCGTGTGTGAAACATACAGTAACATACTTGTACAGTACTCAGTAGAAGACTCCTAATAAAACAGACAGTCAAAGCACACTGAATAATTAAAAAAGCATTTTATATGCAGTACATTTTTGTCATGTCATATTTAAAGGTATTACTTGGCTTCAAAAGTGCTTGGATTTGCCAGTTGTTACCTTCAAGTTTTATGTTATTATTGGGATTGCTGCACTGCAACCTAATACAAGAGGCCATTTGTAATGCCTTGTGATCTCATGCTCCTCATTTCTGATTATGCATTTCTGGCCTTGTCATATAGGAAAATAGAATTATTTTTAAAAATGTATTTCCCATGATGAATATATCAGTATGCTGGCGTGTTTAGTCACAGATTTTTACTGATGAGTGAATAAATGAGACTTCAGGATTGCTCTGTTTAAAGTGGTTGGAGCAAATTCACAAATCAAAGGAGATAGAACTGGCCTTTTAAGACTTCAACAGGCTGGATTTTCTTCACAACTCTTACATAGGTTTCCACAGATCCTTTATATATTTCACAGAAATATTTCAAAGTAAAAAGTTTTATATCTTTCCATAACATAGTATGAGAGCTGAGCTAAAAGGACACAGATATTTTATTTCAGATTTGTATGCTCTGCTTTAATCCACTGCCCTTTAAAGTATAACCCATGATAGAAGGTTACCAGATATTCTCCTGCTTTCATTGCAGTGTACGCTATCCTGTTTTAAAATTGTATTATTTTTTAAAATAATAATAATACATGTTTCATTTTAACAACATTTATGAGCATTGTGAGTTTTATAGGGCTGAATCCTGAAAGATGCTGAAGACCATTATTTCCCATAATTTTCAGTGAACATAAGTGTCTTCTCTAACATTCTCAGGACTCTGATCATTATACTGGTGTATAGCAGATGGACATGACAGAGGGTGAGCTTTGGCAGCACCGTAAGGCAGACATCAGCTTTACTATGACCAACTCCAAGGGAGAGACAAGCATTCCAACAGAACTTCAAGCTGCTACTTCCAGTTTATTTTGGGGGTCCTTTTTTTAGGTGCCTGTTACTGAGGTATTTCTAGCAGTGACAGGTAAAACGATCAGTTGCTCAAAATACTACTGTTGTCTGATTGGGATATTTGTGAAGTGTTACATTCTTGTAGAGTTCATTTCAGTGTTTGTACTTTTTTCAGGTAAACTAAATTATTTGTCCTAGTTTGACAATATTAAAAGTGTACAGTACTAACAAAGTTTTTTTTAAAAATTGTACACAAGCTGTTATTTTGATTCAAGAATAAATATAATTATTATTTCCAAGTTAAATGAAGAGGCAGTATATTTTATATGGGACTCATCACAGACTTTGAATAAGTAGGAAATTCTAATGCAAAATATTTTTTAAACGAGACTGCAAAATTTTAGAGTGAAATGAAAATTTACTGTCATATCATGGATCTCTGAGTAAAAGAAATGTGAAATCTTTTTCACTTCATCTTTTCAGTAATATCAATTAGAAACTTTTCTTTGAAATGCATAAAACTAACTGTATAAGTATTCTGTCTTCTATGAACTAAAACTCCATTTTGCATCCACAAAAGCTGTGTTTAATGTATAAACCAGAATCTGTGTGTATTTTGGAAGAGGTATAAACCTGAACAGTGCAATACTATTTTGTAGGCAGAGTTTATAAGGTGAGGGGAGAGTTGGTACATTATCCTTACAAAAATCATTCACAGCAACTCCTGTGGAATGTAGGAGCTGTGTAGGAAAAGGTCGTGTGAGCTCCACTGGGAATGTTACAGGCATCCCTGCATTTCAGGTTTGTTAAGTTAAACACTTTTGCGTAAGTCCTGTCCATCACTGACTAATATCAAGAAAATTAAAAATTATAAGACTTTTGTAAATGTAAAAAAGTGTTCATTTTTAAGTGCTTCTGGTATGGATGTATTGCTCAGATAACCCGAAACAGCTTTGGGAGCCCTTGGGAGCCAAAGGACAAGGGGCACGTTGGAGTATAGGAAGTTCCACACCAATATGCAGAAGAACTTTTTCCCAGTGAGGGTGACAGAGCCCTGGCACAGGCTGCCCGGGGGGGTTGTGGAGTCTCCTTCTCTGGAGTTATTCAAGACCCATCTGGATGCCTCCCTGTGCAACCTATGCTAGGGAGCCTGCTTGGCAGGGGGGTTGGACCCGATGATCTCTTGAGGTCCCTTCCAACCCCTCCGATTCTGTGACTCTGTGATTTATGTAAAACTGAAGAGGATGCATAAATAGGGAACAGTGGAAAATGAGTAACAACTTCTCCTGTTATAACTCCAGGCTTTATTTGAACAACTAGTAGGGAATAAATAGCCATGTAACTTTCTCTTTTTTTCCTTTTTTTCTTTTTATCATTTTTTAGGTCTAACTGTGCCGAAAATATCCGTAAACACATTCTACATACTGGAAAGCATGAAGGAGTAAAAATGTACAACTGTCCTAAATGTGACTATGGAACCAATATCCCTGTGGAGTTTCGTAACCACTTGAAAGAACTACACCCAGACATTGAAAATCCTGATCTGGCGTACTTGCATGCTGGTAAGGTCATTCTTCCCTCTGCTTACAAATCCTTCTCCTTTCTATATAATCATGCTGAAATGATTGCCAGCTGTTGTGTTGTTATCATTTACTCTGAAGAAGAACGTGATTTTGAAATGGGCTGAGTCCTCTTCAAGTTTTCACGAGGGGCGAAGGTTAGGCACTTAGCACTGAAATCCACCCGTGTTTCACAAGCACAACTTGCAGCTCAGTCATAAACATCAGAACTGCATGCTATCTGGATGCCTCATTTTGAAAACTAGTTGAACTTTGATAGAGAATGTTTTTTTATCATTTCTAGTAAGTTCCTCTGCCTACCCTATTCCTACAAGAACAGAAAAAAACCCAAAATTCCTTAGGAAATATAATGGCAAACACAAATGCACTGCTTTAAAAGTTCTTATATTTAATTACTAAAAAAAAAAGGAGTGTTCAGCATTGGATCAACTTATATACATGTTTTGTGGCTGGATGTTAGAAAACACACACATGGAAGTCACTGGAGGAATGCAAAACAAAAACATTGCTTTGGAAAAAGGAATTAAAAGAAAAATATCATGGTATTTCCTGTTTAGGATCAAGATTTTTTATTACTACTATTTTTTTAGATTTTCTACAGGTCAGAATAGATGGCAGAAGTTTAATGGTAGCATCGTGTTATGAGTTCAGTAGCAAGAGGTTAGGGGAAATAATACAAAATTAGTTTGGAGCTTGAATGAAATGTGATCTTTAACTCAGGAGAGGCAGATAACTTAGACATCACTGGGCGAGGAGACAAGTCAGAGCAGTGGGAAAAAAGAACAGATGGTGAGAAGGAAGAGTTGGGGAATCCAGAGGAGGAAGAAGCGATGTGGGCCAATTTTTTTCTTAAGATGAATAGTAATCTTCCACTGAAGTACTACTACTGGTACTGCTTTGTCAGATTTGAATCTTCTTCTGTAAGGAACTGATCTCATAATTTTTTGAGACCCTCATACCTGTAAAAGACCTTTTGACCTAGAGAGCTTTCATTCAGCTCTGTGCAGTGTGTACACTCCAGTTATTTTAAAACCTCTCCGTCTCCTCAAAATGACTGCTTGCTTTCCTGACTAGAGGCACTGTATTATTTGTACCATATATTTCTATTTGCCAAGTATTCCACTTCATTTTGGAACCAATCATCATGTCATGTCAGCATATGGTGGATAATATCTGGATGTGCAAACAAAATGCCAGTTGGCGGAATACCAATTTCAAAATAGGTCAGAAAACTGATCACATTTCACCATAGTTCTCACTAAAGTGAATGAATATTCAACTCAGAGCTTAAATGCAGACACTGGTGGAATTTTACTGTAGCAATTCCACTTAAAATAATACCAAAAGTTAAAAAGCTTTCAACAGACAGATATACAGACATAACACGTATATAACACTACAAGAATTGTACCATTTTTTCAAAATTACAAAATTTGTCTGTTTTAAACTATTTGATTTGCTTATTTTGGCAACACAGGAAAACTCTCATCAATGTGTTGTGTACTAATTGTATCTATTTTTTATACATTCATTCCTATACTGGGAAATCTCCTTGCACTAAGCAGGGAATGTTTGTACTGTACGAACACGTTAGTACTGGCAAGAGCTGGTTGTCACCTAATTATTGCCAGGATAGCCTAGAATCAGTATACAACAGAAGTGTGTTGAACTATTGTTTGCATAATCCTATCACTGGAAGGGTGATACTGTATTTTCCTTCCAGGATGAAACACTATTAGAGAGGGACCTAAGTGATAATTGTGCATTCACATCAGAGTTAAATGAAAGGGGGTTTCATTTCCTCCTTTCATCCGTTTCTGACTGCTGGGCATCTGAGAGTTAAAGGTTTTAGAGAAGATCTTGAGAGGAATGAGGGGATGACTCTCATGCCCTGGCAAGCATCCCTTATCAAAATAAGATTTGTTCTGTGTCTGGTTCACAGTTACTGATTACTTACTGGTCATTGGCTGCACGCACAGACAAGAGGAGTATGAAAGTGTCATACAAGATTGATTTTTTTTTTAGCTTGATCATATTTGTTTGCCTTTTGTGTTCTAATGTTGCTTTGTAACAGTAATGCCAGCCCCTTCGCTTCTTTGATCAGAACAGAAATAGAGTAAGTTTTGTCACTGGCAAAGAGACAGACATCAACTCCAGCCACTTCACAGGACCAGTCAGGAACTCCTTCACCACAACAACCCACGAAGAATGGAGCTGTGGGGTACCTTTAGGATGTGGCTAGGAGTAAAAATACCAAGTCTGTTTCTCACCTGCAAAATGAAGGTTATCAGTTAGATTTCTAATGCTCTTTATAATGTTCTAATGCTAATTTCTGTTTAGCTTTCTTTAGCAACTAGTATACTGCTTTATGGGGTCAGTGGAAGTAAGAAGCTGCATTTCTGAAGGTGAGGCTGCAGAAGGTGAAAGGCAGAACAAGTTAGCTTCTGTGCGAGGGAGGATGATACTGTAATTGATAGGTGGTAGCGCTTTCTATTCTGTATCTTTGAAATTCTGTATAATGAGAGGAATTGATGTATGGAAATGCTACAAAGCTAAGTCTTCAGACTTTCTTTTTCCCTTTTTGCTGTGGACACAGAGATACTTAACCATACAACTATATTCCTTATAAACCTTACGAAGTACCATTATACGTTTTAAAACAGGAAGAATCTAGAGACTACTTCTGTCTAAAAAATGTACTGCATTAGAACAGCAGACCTTTAGTGAATGCAAAACAACAAAGGAATATGTGCATCTGCACATAAAATTGTGGTTTGAATTTACTAGACTGCACTTCAAATGCCAATTTACACATTTAACCTCTAATTTTTATACACATCATCATCCAATCGGTCTTAAAATTTCTCTTTGCGGTGTTCTGCAGGAGTTTTATGCCTGTTTCTTGATATCCTTTGTTCCATTTCTCAAAAACTGGTTTGAAATTGAAATCCAGAGATCCCATGTTTGATGATTATCCACAATATTAATTTATTTCCTTTTTGAAAAAAAAATTACATTTAAGAAACTGATAGATTTTATAGCTGTTGTAGAACAGAAGTGGACTTACTAACAAGCTCAGGAATCCTGCAGTCAGTGTTTGGAAATTTTAGTTATGGAAATTGAGTTCCAATGGGAGCTGTTTTATCAATGTGCAAATCTGAAAATTCATCATTACAAATGGAAAATTGATACAGCAAGTATATATATATATACACATATTTATTTATTTATTTTTCTATTTCTATTTCTATTTCTTTTATATTTATATTTATATTTATATTTATATTTATATTTATATTTATATTTATATTTATATTTATATTTATATTTATATTTATATTTATATTTATATTTATATTTATTAAAAGCGCCTATCACCGTATTGATAAACATTCTTTGGAATTGTTGGATCATGGTAATGACTATAGTTTCTTGGAATGCTTTTTCTTCCAACTGATGCTGCACCTCAATCCTGAGTTGAACTGAGCCTGAATGCTTTGAAAGTGGGACAGAGGGAAGAGGGCCCGTACCTGTGGTAGGACTTGAAAGGGATCAGTAGTCCAGCTGTCTTTCATAGTGCTTTGTCTGCTTTGCAGCAGCATCACTTGGTTGGGATAATTTCAGTTTGAAATAAATGTTCATTGTTTAGGAGCTTTTGTCTTATAAACATTATGATACTATTATGATGCATTATTTATATCCAAAGAGCGTAATATCTATAGCTTGACATCGCCATTATTCCAGTAGCTGCAGAGACCATGGCATCTCATTGTGTGTGTAGTAGTCTTGTGTGGATGCTAAATGGGCTGTAAGGCAAAAAGCTCTTCAGAGAGAAGAAGAGCAGTTTGCTCATTATTGTTTTCATGATCATACTAAAGTTGCACAACGATTCTGGGTTTTTCTGTATCATTTCGGTCCTGCACTGTTAGAAGTGCACATGAACTCCAAGAATGAGTGCTACTCTAGGAAATCCAAATAACTCAATTTTTTACTGTTCTACTGTTATAGTGTGCTTGCCCTCTGCCATGTTTCCCCATGTGCAAAGTAGGTGCCATGCCAACACAGTTTGGAGAACAAAGCTTTTGCTTGAAAATAACTTCACAACAGTCAACTATGTGTTTAGGGAACTGCTTAAGATACTGAGCAGAAAATTTGGAAGTGGTTTACTTCATTTAAAATTAGCAGTTATGCAAAATCTTTCTTGGAAGTCTTTTTTCATTAAATAAATCAGGGAAGACACATAAATTCCTTGTAAGTCACTGGTTTTTTTAAAGTAGTGATACTGTGCTTACGAAGGACTCAAGTTACCCAGTGTGCTCTGAGAGAGTCTACCGCCCTTGGCACTGAGAGTAGGAATTGAGCATTGTTTACTCTTACAGATCCTGAAAGAACCAAAAGCATGATCTGCTTCCCCTTTTTGCACAGACGTGTTTTGGGGAATGCTTGGAAGTACAGCTTTGTGTGCCTGTGCCTCTGTGAAAATTATAGGTGCCTCTGGGGTTGGGCATCCAAAGAACAAAGATCGTGATGATTGTGTTTTGGCAGTTGGCTGCCTACGTGGTGATTGAGTGCTTAGTGCTCATGAAGAGTTACATAATTCATGACCAAAATGATAGATAGGTACTTGATTATAGTGTATGAGTTGCTTCACAGGGAGAAAATATCAGACGAGCTACTCTTAATCCAGCTGGAAAAAGCCTAAGAAAAATCAGTTACTGAAAGCGTAGTCAGACAAATTGAAATGAGAAACAAGGTGCAAACACTTAAATATGAGGTCGATTGAGCTCTGGCAGTAAATAGTAGAAGAAATTATCCCTGTTCCATTTCTTTGAGCCTTGAGAAGACTGGGTGTCTTTCTGGAAGATAGGTTTTAGAAGGGCCCAAGGTTGCTGGGTTCACCACAAAACTAATTAAGTGTTATTTAAGGGGTTTTGGTACACCAGAAGTCAGACTATTATCTAATAGTCCTTTCTGCTCTTAAATCTTAGAACAGTGTTAATCTACAGCCTGTTGGTAAGGGTTGTGTTTGTGAATCTAAAGTGCCTAGGTGTTAAGATAGCAAAGGGAAAGCTGAGGAGACATGCAAGTCCCCCAAAGTGTTCTTTCTCATACAGATGCCATTCCCATCATTGGCACCAAATTCTTAATCTCTTTGGGCCTGAAGTACCACTGCCTGAATAGAGATACACTTGCCTAAGATGAGTTTCTTTCTGGTATGTTGTTAAATCCTTAATAAAATATATTTGAACATTTATTTATTTAAGGCGTTTGAAGGATCCTTATGAAATTTTTCTCTTCCAGTAGGCAGTTCTCTTATTGTGTTATGGGCTCCTGGGATTCGAAACTGATGAAGAAACAGTTCAGTTAATCATCTGTTTACTAACCTGGGCCTACATCCTGCTCTTTTCTTCTTTAGATTAGAGGAACAGAGTTAGAGGATGGTTTAGGTTTTTTCCAAAGAGCAGTGAAAATGAGAAGAGTGTACCACAAGGTACATCTTATGCATTTTTGAAAAAGATTTTTCCAAACTTTTTGAAGTGCACTTTTCAAAGGGCTTTGCTCTCCACGCTTCTCTTTTGGGTTCTTTAGTTTTTGAGAAGCAAGGCCGTGCTAACAACCTGCAACGCGATTACATCATCAACGAGGGACACAATTGTGATCCTATCAGTTGTAACACTTGCAATATTCATGAAGGGAATTCTGAAAGTTCAAATAGTTAATCCCAAACAAAATTGTGATCTTTATCCCACTTGGCAGCTACATTTATCAAATTATTAAGAGAAACAAATTGATTGCTAAAAGTTATGGTGTGATCTATTATGTGATTTTATCAAGGTATAACTGTATTACCAAGTGGAAACTGCAGACTTATTCAGAATGTGAAGTGGACACACATAACCTGATAATACAGCAATTATACTAGTATCCTAGTCCTTTTCTACTTTTAAATTGTTCTTTTATTTCCTTGTCCTTTATCTTTCATCTTCTGATTCTTGAGTAGAAAATATAAAGTTAAACAAAATTAGGGAAAGTGAAATATTAAAAACCTGTTTACTCTTGCACTCCCTGAATTCATCATCAAGTTGGTGAATGCTATCTATCAATGAAATAATAGAAATACAATCGGTTGAGGTCCTATGCAAACTTATACTTCATACATCAAGTAAAGTCTCCAAAGAATGGATACAGCTTTGCTTGCAAGCATATGTAACTTTTTCCTTGGAATAGTTATGTTCTTATTTTTTATCACTGTTTAAATAAAATACTTTAAATGCTGTGATTGGAAACAATATTAAAAGTCTGTCATTGCTAGATACAGGCAAATCAGGTAGAAGCTTTTACAGTAGCGGAATATTGCTTGGGTTTCTAGTCAGATAAAACATTTTTGATGGCTGGTATACTTTAAAAATAAAAAAAAAAAAGGCAGCAGCAGCTCTGCTTCAAACAGGTTTGCTCTTGTCATAGCTATTAGTGCCAGTCTTTCAATAGCATGTCATGTTGATTGGCAGACACTCCCTTTTCTCTTTTGTGAAGAATAATAATTTTAGTGTGTGCTTGAAATAAAAACCTAGTATAAATGATTTTCTGTTTGTAAAGGAGAAGGTAGGTTCCTTATAACCTCATGTAGATTATGTATTATTGTGTTTCAGGAAAAATTAATGTACATATGAAAAAAACCTAAAACCTAATTAATTTGATTAGTTTTATAGCTGTCTTCTATTAGAAGTCTTTATATGCCTAGCAGAGGTTCCATAGACAAGGGCAATCATGAATGTAGAGTTGGTTCTTTCCAGACAGGAAGTAAAGTTTAAAAAAAGAAAAAAAAAAGAAAAAAAAAAAAAGGTTGTGAAAGTAATTATTTCTTTTTTGTAATATGTAGCTGCTGCTCTTAAAGAGCTTAGGGACTCCTCTCATAGTCCCTTAGTTGCTTTTCCTGAATAGTCAGCATATATTGCTGCTGAGTGACATGAAAGAAGGTTTTGAAATATTTTGATGCAAATATTACATCATCTAATATGCAAAAGCCACCACTATTAATATTAATTATACTCCATAAGTGGATGGTATCCTCAGGTAAGAGTGAAGGCCAAGGATTTCACTAAAGAAAAAATGTTCAGAATATACTTTTAAAGGAAATGGAAAATACTGCCTGTACCAAACTCTGGAGCATCTCTTAATACCTCTGCTCAGTAGAGACATAATGCTTGTCAGGCTGTGCTCCATTTTCCCATCAGGTATTTTCAGGGCCATCACACAAGTGTTTTTCATACTGTGTCCAGCACCAGTGGCGTTCTCAGCCATAATCTTCCATTCTGTTCAATGCCTTTCTGCCCACGGCTCGCTGCTCTGAGGATTTCCTAATTGTAGTTCTTCCTTTCTGAAAGACTATCCCAGCTTATCACAGGGCCACTAATTATTTGCAGGTTGAGCAGCTTGAATCACTGTCCATGTCTAAACATTTCATCTGAGTGCTGGCGTGCACCTACTTTCCTGTCCTCTGCAGCATTCTGGTTTCCATGGTGGGCAACCATTCAGCTGACCTGTGCCACACCAGTCAATACTGAAACTCTTCAGTTTTGAAATTCTCTTTTTGAGCCTTGTATCTGCCCTTAAAACACCCTTGGATGGACATCAGCTTTGCAAATTCCTTGCGTTGGCGTTGGTTGCCTCGTGCCAGGCCCCTGCTGGTGTTCACAAAGGTGGTTGGTTGCCTCTGCAAGGATGTCAGATTGACTGGTGAAAAGAAGCTAATCATAGTCCGAGCTATTATTTCATTACACTAGTAGATAAAATATCCTTCATGAAGAATGAGACATTATCATTGTCTGTTTGGTGCTAAAAATAGGATATCCTAACATAAAAATTTTAAAGGAAGACAATATTAAAGTGCCAAAGTAAAAGAAAACCCTGAAGACACGACGACAGTCTAGAAGGCCAAAAATATTTACTCTTCTAGAAAATATATGTGTACATTAGTATGTGGTAAACATAAATCATAAAAGGAAATATTAATATTCAAATATCAATGTATTAAAATTCTGAAACAAGTACCAAAACCCAGGATATCAGGCTCATCAAGAAAGTATTTTGCACACCCAAAAAAAAAAAAAAAAAAAAAGATTAACTTTACAGTAGGAATAAAAAATAAAGCTGTGCAGTCTACAGGAGTATTTCAGGATAGTTTTATGTGTAGGTGGTCCTATACTCTGAAAATTTCAATTCTTCCGTATTAGGAGAAGCTCTCTTAAGAACAGATCTCTTGGTGGATCATTCAAGGACGTTATGCTGGAGTCCTAAGAAATAGAAAGGGCTTTTTTTGTTAAAGTAAATATAAGGTGTGAGATTCAACTTGAAGAAGAATACGAAAATGTTTTTTAAATGATATTTTACATAGAATATATAAATACGCGCATATTGTAAATATATAAAATAATTCTATTTCAATATAAAATATTAAGAATGTGCATGCATATTTCTAAAATAAAAATCTAAAAATAAATCTAAATTACAAATAATAAATATAGCAACAGTGTCATGGACAAATTATTTCATTACTTGCAGATTTGAACTAATGGTGCTTCCAAGACCTGAGGGCACTATATATAACCACAAAGAGCGTAGTTTGCCTACATAGTGCCGCCAGCTCTTGGCCTCTCAGCATGGCTCTACATTGTTTAGAGGACAGTAAATTTTCTCTTCCTTTGAGCTGCAACTAGCACCACAACAAACTTGACTGAAAGTCTACTCTTGATAAATAAATTATTAACATTTGTAAATCTCCTTTGATTTGCTTGAAAATATTTGCCTGAATTTTCAAATTCTTTTTATAATTACAAAAAAGAATTATTTTCTTGAAACACAAAATCTGGTTACTACACAAAATGTCACAAATAATAGGAGATAATTCCAGAATGAGAAAAGCGTTGAAACAAATGTGGGCAATTTTAGGTATGGGAGGATTGAATCAAGTCTTAGTTGTGTGTTCGCTACTTTACTACTTTGGGTCACGATTGAGGAGCAGAGCCCTCAGCAATAATTGGCAATCCATGCTGATTTTTAGAATTGGAGGAGCAAAGGGGCTTTCTTTTTGTTTGCTTTCTTTCCAATGTATGCTGCACCGTCTTCCCATTAATTTCTTGACATGGCATCTTGGATCTTCACCTTTTGTAAGTGGGATGACTTGTCTGTCTGATACACGTGTTCTTCTTTTGTACTTCTTCTAATTTCTATTTTACTTCCAATAGTTCTTCATAATTTTTCCCATCTTTTCATTTACCAGGTCTTTGGTACCTTTCAAATGCTAAATGCTCTCCCATATATCCTTAGTAACCATGCTGGATTTTTCTGTCCTTTTTAATATTTAGGTTTTATTGGATGAATGTAGATTGCACCTTCTCTAACTGTGCCTTAAATAATTGCCACTTAAGGGAATTAAGAAGTACAAGGGAAGGAAAATGCTGACCCATAGACTAAGCATAAGGAAAAAACGTTCCCACTGGGTCCAATTTCCTAAGAAGGACCATCAGGATAGTGACTAGGACCTGAAATTATGGGCTGAATGACCTCTAAAAAATTATCAGTTCAAAGAGGAGCTTGTCTGTAACTGTTTGCACTAAAGGAAATGAAGATATGTAGAAGTCTTGCAGAAGAAAGATTGCTTTGCCTTCTTGGTGAACATTATAAAAGCATAATACGAAACTGTATCTCATATAAATACATCACATGTCAACTGTCTATAATTCGTGTATCATTTCAAAGAACCATGGAGGCAGATATCATATCTCTTAACTCCCAGTGGTCCAGTTAGTGGGGAACCCCCTTTTCTAAATGGGAAGATAGAAAGTACATCTTCTGAATTTGAGATATTTTATGCGGGTCTTGCATTTATTGGGAGGAGTGCATGCTCATCAATATCTAATGTCAAAGAAATGGGTTGTACTAAAGAAACCACTGCAGATTTAATACAGATGTTTTCATTCTCTGAGTCATTACCGTATGATTTTCATATAATATTCTCTGATAGTAAAAAGGGACCTTAAAGTGAGGGCAATTTTCATATAAATTGCATAGGAACCTGAGCATTAATGAAAATGTTGGCCTTCAGATAGTACAAATCACTGCCTCAGCCTCCACATGGCTGGATGAAAGCACTGCTGGTTTAAATGGGTGCATTTCCAGTGGCTTGGGTGTGGGGGAGTACAGGAGGCAAAGTTCCTGGACAGGTTTCCACAGTGTAATAAAAAAGGACTTCTCAGATATTTGAAGGAGATAATCATTTACTGTTTGTTAAAATCCCTGTTTAAATACCACTTCAGAAACTTAGATTCTTATTGCCGATATAGTCTTTCATTAATGGTCACTGTCATGTACCAAAGGAAGGAGTTGGTTGCTATATAGTGTTTGTGAATGTAACATATAATGTACTTACAAACAAGTCATTAAGATAACTACCATATTACATGCTAAGCTATGTCCCTACCTCCTTTATACCTGGCCAAATTGGTTCTTCTTATTCAAAGTCTAGGAACTAATAGCAGATAACAGTTCTGAGAACACAGTTTATAGAAGATTTAAAAGAATTTATCTACTTTGAAGTGATAGTATCCAGAGGAAACATGAAATGAAAGCATCTTTTGAGAGCAGAAAAGATAAAACCTTGCTTATCTAGTCATCTCAAGAGACATTGGAAGTTTATAAGCAACATTTTCAATTTTACATTGATTTTAGATCTATATCTAGCTATATATATGTGAAATTCAGAACTGAGTTCGAATTATTTAACTTAGTTCTTAATCAATTGCACATGTAGAAAAAATACTTTGGGATTTTTTTAGAATGTATGAGTAAAGTAGAATTAAAAAGGAGGAGCCGTTGTGAAATGTCTGAAGTCCTCACCTATACGTGTCTGCCACCACCACAAAATGCCCATTGGATAAAGCTACAAGTGAATTCAGTTTAGCCTCTTCTACTAAGAATTCATCTATAAATCCTTCCTGTTCCAATAGTTTCCAGTACTATATTCTTTGTTGTTGACCCTTTCTTTATTCATCCACCTTCCTCTGAGCAAATTCAGTCACTGTCAATACTGTCAGTAAACTTTGCTGAGCAGTTTGTGTTTACTTCCACCCACTCAGGCAAAAATCCTTAAATATGAGGTCAGAGATTTATCAGTGTATGAAAATCAAGACATCTCAGCTCTCTGTAACTCAGTACAGCCTAATTCATAGTACAGATCAGGAGGGCTAAGACAAAAGCAGCACAATCCTCTAGCCTTTGTTGTAGTTGTGGGATGTTGATTATTGCTTATGCTGTTTCCTGCAAAGCTTTTTGCTGTGGAAGCGACTAATTGATTACATGCATTTCATTGTGTCTTGACATAAAGAAATTTTCAAACAAAATTTGAAAAGTCTAGAACTATAAAATTAACCAAAAATGGAATATTGTTTAATAATTTAAAATATTATTTTCAAATTAGAATATATTTTGCAGGTGTAATGGATATACCCATTAACTCTGACTTGTATTTGTTAAATAAAGCTATTGCCATAGCTGATGGCAGAAGTGCACTGAAAAATATTTCTAAGAGAAGGATGGAAGAGAAGCACCAATAATTGCAGGAAGATTTGGTCAGGTTGAGGATACTAGCTGAGTGCTCGGTTACACATAGAGTAAAGCAGGGCAACCAATACAAAGGTCCTGAGGATCATGGGAAAGTAGGGAAAACTAATGACACTTTGATGCAGTAAAGAGGACATCTCATTCTGGAAGTCTTTTAATTTTGCTGCCATCTTCTCACCAAAAATGAGGGGAAAAATCTATTGATTTGGGGGGAGTAGGGGGGGGTGAGACACTCTAGAATAAGGTGACTCAGGCTCAGGCATGAAGCAAATGTTGGTAAATGGATGTGCAGGTACACGAAACTGGCTCACAGCTAAAGATCACCCACTTTGTTGTGTAGGTGCCTGCTTTCTGTGGTGAGCCTGCTTGTAATATGCAGAACTAATGCTTTAATGTCCCCATTGTGACATGGGACACTTTTAGGCATGTTCAGATTATTTGCAATTATTTTTTAAAGTTTTATCAACTTGCAGGCTTTCTCTTTGATTAAACTCACTTCTTCCCTCCCCACCCCAGGATTTTTGAAATGAATGTAGATCCTTTCATACTAGCATTAACAGGAAACCTGAGCTAATTACAGTTATTTTTTGCCAATATTTCTTTTTTAAAAGTTATTATAGAATTTGCAATCTGATTGCTCCTGATGCTGATTGACTGGCAGAAATAGGTGTCTTTTTTGGCTAACGCTGAAGTACAGATGTTATAGAAAGAAATGGCAAATGTAAAATTGTACTTCAGTTTAAAATTTAAAGTTTACATTGATAAAGCTTTTCATGCATTTGAATTTTGCTTTCATTAACTTAACAGACCATTACATTGCATTTCTCAAAGCACTTCTCTGTTTCTCCAAATACTGTTCTATACCTGCCACTAACTTTACTGGACATACATGTCTAAATATTGGTGAAACTTTAATACCTGCATTTTTTGTTAGGTTTTACTGATTTACCTCAGTATTTCAGATACTGTCTCTTATTTCCAGAGGAAGGTAATTTTTCCCCATGCACCAATGCTCCACCTGCATTGTTAGAAAGAAACATGAAAATAGATTTAAAAATCACAGATAAGATTATTACTAATAGTCTTTGGCTATTTTGGATGAATGGAGCCAAACTGTCATTTTCCAAGGATTTCTGAGTATGAATAAACCCATATTAGCACTTACCAGTGTTGTTCAGGTGTTTATTTACTACTAGACGCTAGGAATTATTTGAAGAAATGTCCTCAGCTTTTAAGATATTGTGGTAATTTTTCAGAAGCCTGAACTGTTTTGGGAAGGCCATGTTATCTAACTTATTTTCACTAAAAAAATCACATTAATTACATCCAAATAATCCTAATTTCTAATGCTTTGGTAAACAAAGTACTGTGTTCTGTAGAAGAAATTGCAAAGGTACGTTGTTGCTCTGAAATCCCTCACCGTGCTACACCCTGGATTGTACACAGCGAGATGTTTTCCGATAATTAAAAGCCTCAGGCTTCTAAGATGCTTAGATCTAAATGCAGTTATTGTTACAGTTATATGAGGTAGGAGATAACTTAAATGGCACATTTTCACTTTCCAGTAAACTTTTATTTTTTTGCTTACTGGATTTTTAAGTGTATTGAACTATTACGGATGTCTCTCAAAAAAGTTGAGTTTCTAAATGATATTGAGAGACTGGATTTGTCTGAGTTGGGTAGGTTTCTAATTCTATAAGCTAGAATAGAAATAGATATGTCATGAAATATATAACCAAATTTATGTCATCTGTCATTCCCGCACACTTATTTTGCCACAGAAATACTGTATTTATCTTCTGCACTTTGCTAAAGTATCTGTGACGAATTTATGATTCTGTAATGTCATAATTTGGTTCAGGTTTTATCATAAAGAACCAAAATTCCATTGCCAATTTTTGTATTTAAAGGCTTGCTAATCTGCATTGATTTCTTAGTTTGGTATGGATTCTGAGTTGAAAAATACAGTACATCACTGACTGTTCTATCACCTGACAGCGACTGATAAAGCATCCGTGCAGAAAGTGTCAGAAAAGGTTAATATTTATTGATTTTATGGCGCTACAACCAATGTAGTTTTGCCATCAAAGATGTATGGCCACCAGCAATGGAATCTGTAAAATTGCAGGTTGGATGCTAGTTTTTATTATAACCTATGCTAGTATTGTGGCCTTAAAAAATGACAGATATTTAATTTAAGACAAAAGACTTTGAATGTGCAGCTTCTGTATACCTGGAACGGGAATTTAGCATTCTAAGATGAAACCCTAGTGCAGCGCTTTAAAGCTCAAGGGTGGGGGGGAAACACGCAACCTTGCATTGCAAATGACAATCACATTTAGCCTTTTCATCCACTTAACTACGTGCTATTGATCTGCAGAAGGTGCCCAAGCAAGTGATAGCTGAAATTATGAGCAATAAAGGGCTTGCTTCTTCAAACAAAAAAGTATATAATTAGTAGGAGTGGAGGAGGGGGCAGAGCCTGTGTTTGGTTTTAAAGGCATTTAAGCAAGATGGACTGAGTGCAACAGCAGTGTTTAAGTGTATACAAGGAGAAATCTGGTTGCCTTGAAGCATAAATCCATGGTCTGGTTGCAGCTTGTGTGTAAAAATTAGGCGTGCACTCCAGCCTTTACATTTATCTCCATCAGGGTTTGCCTGACAGGAAGACAATCTGTTGGTTTGCCTACATCAGCTAGGGAGAGGGAAATCTTGTGAAGCTCCAGTTCTTCTAAATGCATCCCTAGTTTGCATTTTTATTCTCCTTTTCATTTAGCTGACTTTTGATACCAACTTTTTCATAACTGATAGTTCTGTTAATATTTTTGGATGGTTTTAAAGAAGATGGAAGAATACCTGCCGAAGTGCTTGAAAGTCACTCTACTAAAATACATGTAGATATGCACAGACCTTATACAAGCAGGCTTCTAAGGACTAGCACCAGGATCCAGCCCCAGATACTAAGAATCCTTGCTTAACTGATATTTATTTCAGAATTTCTATTTTTATGGTACAGTTCTGCATGCAAATTTTTCTCCCTTATTTTCTTTAAGGTTCAGCATCAGGGACAGCAGTAACAATGGGTTTGTTTTTGAACAAAGCCTAACGGTAGTTCAGCAGCAAGAAACTTATTCTAACCTGACCAGTAGAACAAATTGCATGGCATACAGTAAACATGCTTTAGATCGCCTCTTTTCTGTACCACATTTTTCTGTTGAGCTTTATACCACCAGTTTGTCTGGGTTCTTTTTCCCCAGACAGCTTACCCATTTTATTGTGCTCATTTAGAGGAAAGAAAAACTGTTTGTCTCCTTGAAAGGCAAGAGAACAGTGAGTGGAAAACTACTTTTATAGCTAAAATACCATTATAATATATGGCAACTAAAATTCTAAAATTGAAAGAGAAGATACAAGAGAAAATCTTAAATCATTTTTTTAAAGCCACTGACAATTTGAAATATTCCCCATGAAGATTTCTATTTTTTTGTCTTCCTTTCTTGAGCTTGGTAAAATGTGATTTTTAAAATGATTGTTAAAATAACTTGTTTAATTTCAATAGCTTAAATAAGATCCATTCCTCATATAACTCCACCTTTTTTATTTTAATGACTGTGTCATTAATCTAACATTTTCCATTTTTATTGTGCTTCATTTTTCCCCCCTTCTGATCACTTTAAATTATAACTGTGAAATGGCATGCATTCAGCAGCAGCAGCATGCTCTGGCTGTGTTTTTACATCCCTTTTACCCCTTTATTCTCAGGTTTTTAGCTTTCCTTACAACCAGGTGCCAACAACATTGGGACTGTACGGTGTCCATAAGTGACTTCCAGGCTAGAGCATCTTAGTGACAGAAGGTTTTTCAGACATGTTTATTTCATTTGTTGTAAATTAAAAACCACTACTATAAACCATGTGTTATACTTTATAACATCTTCACCCCAAAATTGGTCATTACCCTGGGTAATGGTTGATATGTTATGTTGTTACCTGATTTTAATGAATGATTTAATGGAATTATTATTTAATTCATAATGTAATTAAACTTTACTACCCAACAATACATAAACAAAGCCATATATTTATTTTAGATTGTATAATCATGAGAAGACTGCATTGTGTAAATCATTATTATTCACTGAGTAAATAAAATAAATATATTGTGAACTTTGCCCACACAAATTTCATATAAAACTAAGGGATAAGGAGGACAAGAAGTAATTTGAGACCACAGCTCATTGAATGATCATGTATACTAATGGTAGAGCAGCTCTCTGTCCGTCCTCCTTGTGCCCATGTGAAATGGCAAGGAAAATTAGGAGCCCAGAAATTTCTTAGACTTCAAATTCTACTTGTAGCTATCAAGCTTTTTGATTGACCTTCAAACACAGGATATGAAATGGTTTAACAGGCTAGGGTTAGGATAAGGATGCATCTATGGTAACACTACTGCCCTGTTTGTGAATGGGTTTGCAGCCAGTCTGACTGCTGGCCCCTGGGTTTCAGCTATTCCTGCCCTGGGTACAAGTCAGCTCTGTCTGGGAACCCATCTCACTGCACCAGTGGAGGCTGAATCCAGGCTGTTAGAGCTGGAGTCTGTGCACATCAGAGCAGCAGTACTGAGGGGCCAGCCTGGATTGATCATCCCCAAAGAAGCTGGGAGGAGACTTGCATTGGTGCAGCAATGTGCCCTCCGCATCGCAGCGGGTTTGCCTCTGGCTGAGCCATCATGCTGCAGGCAGCTGAGGGGTCTGAGGGCCTCTGTGCTTTGAAGCAAAGACTGTTGGAAGTGATTTGCTAAAATCTCCAGAGTGTTCTTTAATTATTAGATGGGCAGGGAAAGTACCTTCTCTGGAATGTTGAGATGGCAAGGGGTATTTGTGCTGATACAGGGTAGGAGATGGACAGAAATCTTTCCAACCCCTCTCAATCCTGCTTGCTGCTCATAAGCCTCCCCTCCCTGTGTCCCGTAGGCACAGAGCCCCTCAAATGGGGCATGAGGATGTCTTGCTGTTTGGCATACTGCACCTGCCCTCACAGATCCATAGGATATGCCCTGGCATTTAATGCTTAACTATTATTTATTATTATTCACTTTGATCAATCAATTGCATTTCTATTTGCCCACTGTCTTCCTCAAGTATTCCTTTTTATAATGCTTTATGAAATTATTTATTCAGACTTTCTTGATCCTTCTTCCTAATGTTATAAATTTGATAGCATTGCTATATTGACTGGAATGTTACAGAGCAGTTAGCATTTATTGTGATTTTATTGTTCAATTTTCTATCTCAGTTTTCATCTTTTATTAGAATTTTGAACTAGATCATCTTCAGGGTAAGATTTACCCATAGTGCACGGGTACATGTTTAAAAAAACTGATTAATTAACCTGTAATTCATCTTTCCTCTTAAAAGTTAGATTTTGGTTTTTGATACAACCATGACTGAAGGGTAATGAGTAAGCATCATCTCCGTTGCAGTATATTTTTTCTCAAACGACACTCGGAAGAGTTACAATAGCGATCCCACCCCTTCCTTTTGCTTAAGGGAAGAGCAGAAATAATTGTCTGTAGTGTTCTGTTAAGACTTTGTCCCATCTCTTTTTCATTACTCTTGGGTCTGGCTATTACAGGCAGAGTTGGGAAGGTCCAAATATAGTCCAAATCACAGTTTTGTGATCACAAGTGCGCTCTGCAATGATCCTGTGCTATTATATGTGATTGAAACTGAGATGTTAGTATTTATGATCCCTGATCAAATAAAAGAATCTTTAAATTTTTAAATAGTCTTTAAATCTTAATTACCTTTAAATCCACTTTATTCCCTCTCCTTCTCTAGGATTATTTTCTTCTTTATTTTGTAGCATGAGGACTTTAGGCATTTTGGGGGTTAAATTAACTGTTATTACTTATGTTGTAAGTTTAGGTTTCTCATACGTGCAGCTTTTAAAAAAGTGTTGATTTTAGAGTAAATACAAAATCCCATCATTTTTTAAAACTGTAATTTATGTGACTAATACATATGCTCAAATATAACTTTCATCCTGGGTATTTTATCTCGGAGGACTTAATTGCTTAAAATTCAGAAGTTTTCTATAAGCATTTAAGCCCAAAGAAAAAATCTGTCAATTTAAAAATTGATTTCTGTGGACAATTTACTCATCCATTGTGGGTTTTTTTCAGCAGCAGCTTTTGCATGTTGGTTCAGTTGACTTTGCGGTACTTAGGAATATTGCTTTCAACTTCCATCTAACGTATTGCTAATGAGACCTCACACAGGTTAAGATGGGGTGAGGATGAGCCCAGTGATGCATTCTGGTTCCCCTTGTGTCATCATCTTTACTTTTCTTAACAGTGCAGCGCAGTCAAGGCAGTGGTGTTATGGGCAACTTTTAAATTATTGACTCGTCAGGCTAATATGCAAGCATGAAATATTTAAACATTACTGGTGATTTGGGAATTTTGACCCATACAGACAGTTTTTATTTTTGCTGCTGGTGAGCAATTACAATCAGTGTTCTGAGGTTTCAAATTGTCATGTATGTTCCTGCAGTGAAAGCAAGGTTACCAATAGAAGTCTGCTTTATTTCTTTTGGAGTATCATTTGGCACAGGGAAAGGATCAGTACAGATGCTAAAGAGCAGGCTATATTTTCCAAATAATGCAGTTATTAATGAATGCAATTCATAAACTAATCTACAGCTCAATGATTTGAAATTTCTTTGCAATGTGGAAAAAAGAAAAGCAATAGAAAAAAGCAAAATAAAAAATTTTGAGGAAAATAGTCTGTTTCCTACCAAGCTGAGAGAGCAACTCTGTATCTTAAGTGAAAAATGAAAATTAACTTCTTGCCTTTGTAAAATTAATTTCCTGCATGTGCATGTCCACAGGAAAACATTCAACAGAATCCTGGTCAGTGACAAACTTGGTAGAAACCAAGAAGTAAGATTATTCTGATAGTGAGGGTCTCAAACAGTTCAACTTTTAAAGGACAAAAGTGGTAGATTGACTGGGGAACCTATGATATTGTCATGAGTTTTTTTTAATTTAATAATCTCTCCTTGTAATTTATTTTTTGTTTTAGTGTATTTCAGGAACAGAGAAGTAATATTATACAATTAAAAAACAATCCAGATAATTCCAGGTCTCAATCTGTAGCAAGTGAGCCAAAGAGATAACGAGAAATTAGGGTTCAAATCTGTAAGCACGTTTCATGTGTGGGTTTTTTGCATGTTTCAAACGTCCAACGTCCACTGAAGTTGTCTGGGACCCTCAGTTCAGGCACACGCATGTGGCTGGGGATCCTTCAGGCTTAGGGAGTCTGTGGAAGAGTCCCAGCCCCCCAAAGCTCTAGTCTTCCTCTAATATAGGACACCTTTTTCAACACTAAAAATGCACCTTATCTACTGTGAAGAGGACATAAATCAACAGTGGTATGCACTGCCTTTATTAACACAGCAAATGGAAATGGAAATGGTGGCTGGACAGGCAGGGCTCCATCTCACAAATTTAGCAGCCACGTGCTTTAGGAGTAAAGTAAGGGAAGATACACAGGAATGGGCTCTCCTGTTTCAGAGAGAAGAAAGTGTTTCCCCTGCTGCTGGCACAACTTGCTGCTGCTAGAAGTGTTCCCTAAGATGGTCCTGTAATGCCAGTAGCAGAGCTGGTCAGCAGCAGAGCTAAATCCAAAACTCTGTTTTGCCTAGCCGTGCTATTTTGTACCCAGATTTCCCAGCCAGGGATGTTAAATCTCAGGCAGTGTTTTTTGCAGTAATGGCTGTTGGTAAATACCATGGACTTCATCTGAATGAGATGTACATGCTGGCTGATACGATTCCTGGAAATAGCTCTGAATTTATGGGTGATATAAAGATGTACAGGTGTAGTTCAGAGTAGCCACCGCTGTTTCCTTGTGCTCTGTGGACCACTGTGCAACCATTCCCTTCACCTTAAGCAGGGAACGGAGTGAAGCTTGACATAACTTCTACCACTTCAACTTTTGTATGGTCAAACAGCAGACTGCACCAAGAAGAGACCCTGGGTGACATTCCTGTCATTGTCTGAAGTTGCTCAAAAGTAGACAGGGCAAACATTAAATCTAAATACCTCCTCAAACTGGGCTAATTGTTTTGAAGGGTTGGGTGTGAGGAAGGGCACAGAGGATTCCAGCAAGAATCATTATCTGCAGGTGGCCTCAGCTTGAGCAGCTCTGACCTTAGCTGTCTTACGCTGGGAGACATTTGGCCTTCGTCTAGTCCAGGAAAATGGAGAAATTGCTTAGACCTCATTCCCTGTATATACTTTTTCTGCTGGACCAGGCATGAATTCAGTAGAGCTGACATTTGGCTGCTTCTCCCTTAATTTTAATAGTTGTCTTTGAAAGAAATTGCCAAATTATTAAATGTTTAATATTCCAGCACTTAAAACATATCATTTTAAAACAGTCATGTATAATATTCTTTTATGTGCACATGCAGTAAAGTGCACCTATATTTTCCTTTGTGTTTGATCATTAACAGGTATATTATAATGCCGATATATACTATGAATGATATTTTAAACAAGCCATCTACTGGCTTGGCTGTAAACTTGAGAAAAAACATTGGTTTCACCTTAAGATTTTAATTTCCTTATGTTTAGTATAAAATCAATACTTTAAGAGTGACTAAAATAACAACCAGACAATATTTACTGCTTTTATGCTGAACGTTTCAGATCAGAAGAACCTAGGAGGAGTGTCCAAGTTATAATTTAAACATTTATAACCATCATTCTAGTTCATCTGAGAAAGCCTACTTTATTAGGTCTAGAAGTACAATCTGTTCAATTAAAGAATTTCTCAGATAAGTGCTCTGAGTGGTAAGAAGTATTTTCCTAAACATTAGACATAGAGACTTGGATCTAGCGTAGTCCCTCACCATTACAAGTCAGGAATAGTTCACCTAATAGAAATAAATTAAGACCAGTTTAAAATTGCTGGAAAAGAATAAAAGAATCGTGTCCACTACATTGTCTTTAAAAATAAAGTTAAAAGCATGAATGTGATTATTGGAGTGTCTGTTCATAGATGTATGAGCTAGATAAAAGGGCATTTTGCCATAATGTGTCAGATTATTTTGACTTCAATTTTTCATGAGGCATGTTAAGTTAAGGTAGTGCCTAATGTGAGTAATAGTGACAGAATCTGACCTTTGCATGTGATTTTTTTTTCTTTTCTACAATGATGGTGAACATTTGAAGTAAACCTTATAACCAAACAAGTAATACTTTCTAACTGTTACAGCTTTTGTCACAGTGAACCAGTTAGAGTTGGTTTTAAATCTCTTGTCTTGATCCTTCTTCTTTTTCCTGTCTTACTTTCCAAAACAGAAAATAACTAAACATTCGAGAGTGGTCAGTGAACCACTTCTTCAGTGAAAAGGTGGAACTTAAAATAAAAAAAATTTTAAAACCCTCTAGTTTCAGGCCAGATGATCCAATCATGCTGACACTGACTTCACCTCTACAGTTGTGAACACTCTGTAGATTTCATCTAGCAGTGGCAAATTCTTGCCCTACATTATGAGATAGCCAGTCCAGAGGTGAAAAAGAAGTGAAGGATTACAGCTCTGAGGACGTTTCATTTTTGCCCATTCCAGCTCAAGGAAGGCCATTCAGACTGGTCTTGCTTAGTCCTGTCTTATTGTCTCATAACTTCAGGTTATTTTGCTACATGTCCTTGAAAGAATTCCTTTGTCTGTGGTGTGAATCCTTGCCAAGTCTTTTCTGACTGCACAGGATGCACATAGGCATTGTATTGTCACTTCACCCAAACAGTATGTCCTCTACAGTGACACTGTGTTTGCATCAGTATGGTATGGCAAAAAACATTTTTCAGTACAGGCTGGCATCCAATTTTATATTTCACTTATATCTATGTAATGAGTCTAAACCCAAACACGGATAACTTGTCAGAATTTAGCCATGGAAGGAAGCTCTACATCCAGGTTTTTAAAAGCCAAATGTAGACAAATGAAAACACTGTTTAGTGTTTGACTTGATCCAGTGACAAAGTTAAGAGATTTTTATGAAGCAATCAAATATTTTGTCAAAAAAATCACCACTGAAAGGTAGACAGTGTCGCTTGAACCAAAGGGTTTCTCAATCTTGCAGTTGCAGGCTGATACCAGAATCACTAGCCCCAGCAATTTGTGCCTTTATTTGGTGATAAATTAAACAGGTTTTCCTGAGCTCACACAAGCAGAAAGTAAGAAATGATCTCAGACGTTTGTGAGTCACACTGTGTCTGATTAAGTTAAAGGTATATGAGATACAGAAACTGCTGTGTGGGGCTATTTCAGATAGATTATGTTACTGACACTGCAGCAAAGACAGACGTCGTAGGTTTGGCATACAAACACAACAGTGTTTGATCTAACCAGTGATGCTGAATGGGTCAGAAAAAGCACCAGTGACAAAGTTTCAGCTGAATATACGACCACGGAGTTTACCAACACTTTTAATGTACTTTCCAGGCGGCTGATCTCAGATAGCGTTTTCCATAATCCAAGTCTGCTGAGACTGCTTCAGTTGCATTTATCATTTCAATAAAGACTAAGTAGAGATTCATGTTCTGTCTTCTGTATTTTTCTTACATTTGACATGCTATGATGGTGGCTCTTCTCTGTGCTTTAAATCCCACTGTATTTCTAGATATACACATTTTTGCAGCTATGGGAAGTGATTGAGAAACTTTCTAACTGGAGTTAGATAGCAATTATAAATATCTTTCCATGACAGCATTCATGCTGTTCCAAAATGGAGAAGCATACTGCTCCAGTATGTGGAAGCCATGCCTGTCTCCATTAGCTATTCCAGGAGAGTGTATCTCTTCACCAGACAGGATTCCATAGGGTTGCAATACTTTATGTGTTCAGAGAACTCCTGGTAAGATGTTAGAGGCAGGGAACTCAGTTGTGAACTACCTTCAACAATATATTAGCTCCAAGTGGAACAGCTCAATTTCGGTTTTTATTTTGAGATATTATTTCTTACCATGTGACTCTCTTAGTTTCATCACTGCTGAACTTAGGTGAGATATTTATAGTTGTTATTATTATCTAAGTTTTCAAAGACTCTTTGAAAGATCAGTTTTGTTAATAATCAGTTTTAAATTTGCTTATGCCCTTCAGTGGGACATAGGTGTAACATGGTCCATAAACTTCCTTTAGAGCTTTGTGGATATTTTTATGCCTTGTTGATTAATGAGTCGTTGCATATCATGACTTCTTTTCCTGGTATTCATCATGTGTTAGGTTGAGTTGCAACTTTTCCTTACAATACATATTATTGTATTGAACTCAACAAACCTCCGTATAGAGTAACTGTATATTTCATAGGCATATGACTTTTTAAAGTTTAACTGGTATTTTAGGCAATGGTGGGGGTTTTTTTGAGCCAAGCAGAATGCATCACACCACAGTAGGGTGCTGGTAGTACCTGCTGGCACTGCAGTTCAGTTTTTCTTCAGCATCTCTTTAATTAAGTAGCTTAATTCTTGAATGAGCTTTTTAAATGTTTGAGTTGTATTGTTGTGCTGTTACCCGGGTAATAAAATGACCAAGTAGATTTTATTATCCTACCATAGAACTTACTCTGATGAGAAAGTGTATGATAAGTCAGAGTTTCTAGTGTACCAGCAGTTCTGCAAGAAGACTTAAAGTGGAAGAGTTAGTCCTCTACACAATTTTGTCATTTGACTTGCTCCATTCACACTGTCTTGTAATCAAGTTGCTATGGTTGTATGCTTTTCCCCACCACGACATCCCCTGTTACATTGAATATAAATGGAAATAATCTATAGTGGTGTTTGTGCAGTGCTTAGTTTGCCCTTTTGGAGTATTTACATCCTACTTGCAATTCAATGATAATTTTAGCTGAATTAAGTTTGGGATGGTTTTCCCCATTCTTCCCGCCCCCTCCCCAATAACCTTCATTCCCTAAAGAAAACAACACAAACAACACAACTAGAAGTGTTATGAGTGTCTTCCTTTTATTTATGGAGCAGGTTTTGACTGAGAAAGGCTTAGAAGCAGTTTTTTGATTCTTAAATTCCCAGGAAGGAATTCCAGGAATGAGCTAGGAATGAGCCCATGGCTCATTGTGGATGACCAAGTAACTAAGCTTTCATTTTCGCTTCTTCCTGAAATAGAAAGTCAAAAACATTTGTGCAGGATTGGCACTTGTTTAGGTAAACCAATTCCAGTTGGTTCAGAAAACAGAAAAACACAGAATGTGTGACCAAAACAAAAGCCTGGGTACTTCAGCTGTGGGTGAGGGAACGGAGACTGACTATTCTGATGTAGCCTCAAAATCAATTCTAACTGAGTTAAAGCTACTTGAGAAAGATCAGTTCCAGGAATCTGTGACCATAGCTTTACTTCATACCCACATCTCATTTCCACTTAATTCAAGGAAGAAAATTCGCAATATACTAATATGAAGAGTCTTAAATATGCTCTTGTTTTCTGTAAGGAGCATCCTTCTAGGTATATTAAGAAATCCCTACAGAAGACTTTCTATTTTATGTATTTTCTATGAGATTAAAAAAGCTTCTGTTTATTTATGTTTTGTTTTTAATGAGTATTATTAACTCAGTCTGACATTCATTTGCAGTTTTCATGCTGGGTCTATGCAAGTTCTGTACTAGCTTCACTACCTGGAGATGAGTTTTTTGTGCAGTTGTATTATGGAAACATTCCTTAATGTGTATTTATTTATTTAAACTGGTGTAAAGGTTATTTTTATATAGGTGGGTTCTTTTCTCTGTCAACCAAGTCTGCTGAAAGATTTTAAGACCGTACCAGCCAGGTCACTGTCATGATGTTTTTCTCACCATTAAAGCTCTAAAACTGGTCTGGTAGGTGTACGTAGGAATGGGCTTCTTTAATTTTTTTTTTCTTTTTCATTGATCTCACTGAATTCTTGATAGAGACTAATGAACGCAAACTTAATTTTGAAACTAAGTTGCAGGCTGCTTTGCATAAGCTTTTGCTCAGTATTTTGGGAGGTTTTGCTTTTCTCTTTTTTTCTTCTTTTTTTTTCTTTTTTTTCTTTTTTTTCTTTTTTTCTTCTCTTTTTTTCCTTTTTTTTCCTTTGTTTTTCTTTTTTTTTAAAGCTACTCATGTTTCATGATTTCTCATCTTGAAGAGGGTAGTATATGATTTTCATTACTAGGCTAAGTAATACAATTTTGCCTGGAAAGATAAGAACTTGTGTTTGTTCATTAGTTAAGACCTATTTTCCAATCAACCAAGTTTATCATGTACTTGTCTAAAAGTGTTTGCATGGTTCTATCTATGCAAGCCAAGTCTATACCTATTCAGAAAGGCATTTAAAATACCTTTTAGGAGTATTTGTGTGGTTTAATGCAGCGAAATTGAGCGTTACCAGGAACATGTTCAATAAATCTAGTAATGTTTACAAGGAACTTCTTGGGCCAGTTTCTAAGTAATCAGGAGAGCCTGGGTCCATGACTTCAGTATTTTCCAGTGGAGGAGAAATACTTCCAGATATTATATTTCTGATTTAATACTTTACATATGTACATGTTTTGAACAGGGACATTAGATGGCAAAATCAAACTGCAAAGGATGATGTGCCCTCTGGCCTTGAACAAAAGCCAGAGCCGAATACTGTGTTAAAGATCTCTAGCAAGAGCTGTGCACACACACGTTGCTGCTTCTGCTGTATGCCTTTGATCTTATAATGCCTACAACAAGTCAGTGGCCTTATACTAGGGTTAGATACTTTTATAAGTGGCCTACACTTTTAATCCTCCTACAAACAGATAAAGTTGATTTACCTTTCAATATTCATCTTCCGAGTAAATGTAATTGCCTACTCCTTGTGGATAATTGTGTGCAAGAAAGGTATTCGTTTGATGTAATGATAAACTTGCTTATAAAAAAATAAGCTTATAAAATTTAAATCACTTAGAAGTCAGACAGTTAACATATTGTATAATATGGGTGGTTTTAATACTGAGGAGCAATATTTCCAATAACTTTCTAGAAATGCTGGAACTGGCATAAATAAAACCAGGTGTCTCCTTCAGAATACTCGCACTGTCATAGGTTACATTTGCTACCCATTTCGGTCCATTCAAGTGATATGCCATGATCTGGTCCACAAGTAATGGCAACTTTCATAATTTTGTTAATAACACTAGACAATCTATACAGTTTTCAGACATTGAAACAGAGTTGCATATTTCCAGAAACAGATTCCTAGGAAAACCTGTGTTAAAGGGTGTACTGTAGTTCATTAATCTTTTGCTTCTAAATTTAAACCAAAATGGCATGATGTGAAAATCAAGGATAAATATTTTGGTCTTTTAGCACTTTTTTTTTTTTTTTCCCCTAATGCAATGAGAATTTTGCATTTCCTGTATTAACTTTTTAAGTACAGGGTAAACTAATTTGACTTTAGTACCTGCAAATATCATGTAATAGCATGTTCCTCCAATGCTAATATTTAGAACCAGTTAAGCATTTTCATTAAAGTTTGGTATTGTATGCTGATTCTTTTTGTATTTTCTTTTTCCTGGAGAGAATAAAACACTTTTGCTTTTAAAATGTTGAAGTCACTTGAAGTAGGCTTCCTGATATTTATCTAAAGTGTAAAGATTGTGATCAGTTTCTGCATTGCTGCCATGAATATACATTTAAGCTATGCAGAATTTTGTCTTAATATGATCAGTCTTTATTTATGTAAAGTACAATTCTGACACCATTTTACTGATATACATTTAGCAAAGGCAGAATTCTGGATCTGTATTATTAAAATGCATAGAGCAGCTATCATATTCTGGGCTTCTGCTGAAATATGCTTTTAATTGAAGCAGAATTATAGCTATATATTATCAGTGTGAATCTAGTTAAGAATCCAGCACTGGCTGGAGTGCTTCATTGTTGTACAACTACAGCAGGCTCTGTTTTGTGGGTTTGAATTTCAATGCCATCATGTGTCTAGGATAGGTGCTCAGTGCCGAAGTGATCAAATAAAGACTTCATTCTGGAAGATGTGTGTTTCCAGTTGACGTGACAAACAGTGTTTGTCCTTGAGAAGAAAGGCTAGAGCCATATATTCAATGACGTTTGTATTTGTATTTTAGATAGGTAGTTAGTACTCTGAAAAGGGGGAGTTGCATGCCGGTATCTAGCTCAACAGTGCCTCAGGATAGCAGATAATTCTGGAGAAGGAGTCTTTTAACTTTGCTTTCTTTTTAGAGGAAAAAAAAAAAAAAAGAGAGAGAGAAAGAAAATAGTAACTTAAAAGGCAAGCTTCAGGTGATTACAAACACTTAAAAGAAGCTGGAGATTTTACCTGTTTCTCTATCGACAGTACAAAGGCCAGCCACTGTGACTTCCCTGTGTTACATTTCATGGTGCTCCTGTCACAGAATGACTAGTAGTGTTTCAGACAAAAGCCAAAATGTGATGAAATAGAATCTGTAACATTTACCATTTTTATGTGCCATGTAGGGCTAAGTAGATGTTTAGTTCTTACCCATGAATGTCAGTGTTCATGTACTTAAAGTGTGCAACTAAATTATTTGCATTGATTGTAGGAGACTCAATTGAGACCTTAAATATCTGTGCTAATATTTACATGATAGAAACCTTACTTCCAGTGGTTATGAGTTTTTTAGCCATCATGCCCGCATAAGGGGTGTTAAAAAGCATGTGGGAAGTGAACATCTCAAATAGAATATTTTTAAAAGAAGAACTATAGAAAAATGAGAAATCATGTTCATGTCAACTGCTCTTCATGAGACAAGAACAGACAGATCTCCAATACCATCGAAAGGTGGTACATTTGGAATGGACAGAAACGTGTGTGGTTTTACACAGTGCAACACTGGACTGGTGTTTCTCACTGTCACAAGCTATTACTGTTGTGAGTCAGATTTTTAAAAAAATCCTTTACTGGCTGTTTCAGATGGCCTAGGAAAGGATGCTATCCTCCTGAAAATCTTGGTATGCTTAAAAAGTGCAGGTGTTTACAGTAGTTAGGAAGGAAGAGCATGTCAGGCAGTGGCCTGTTAATTGTTATTAGAAGTTAACTGACATTCTCTCTCAACCAAAACTTTTTTAACAGTCTTGAAGAATGTTCATTGAAACTTTGTCTGAAGTATCTTTGGAGTTTAGCTTTTCAATTGAGTGGAGCGTACTGATAAGAATTGCTCTAGTGCTTCCATTATTCCTCGTCAGTTCATCCCAGCTCCTATGCCATAGGTTCAATTGAAGACTTGCTAACTGGGCAAGGTTGCATTTGATATGTTGTTGTACATTTGCAAAAAATAACCTTCTGGTCCCAAGTAGGTCAGGGTTCAATTATTAAGGAAAAGTAACTGCATAAATACCAGTAGATGAACAAATGGAAATAAAAGCAAATTTTATAACATATTTTTCAAGCACATAAAAAAAAAAAAGGGATGCCAAAGTAGAGAAGTGCTTCTCTAGAGGGAATAAAATTTAGTAATATAAGTCCAGTTCCTGTAACACAGCATAAATTCCAATAGTGCAAATAGTCTAAAATTATCATCATCAGTGAGTACACTAATGAAACCTTGTTTTTCTTGTAATTTCCAACTGCAAAAACAAGTCTTTGGGGCATAATAAGATGATAGCATACAGTATCTTTTTTAATAAACGATGTTCAGAGTGGAAATACCCTCTGATGTTAATATATTTTGAAATCTTTGTTGTTAAGCTTTTCTTTATGTAGTTAATGTTATTGCCCATGGTGGCCACAGACACAGATGGAACAGGCCTATCTTGATGATTTAAAAAAAAAAGAAAAAGAAAGAAAAGGATTTCCTCTCTTCTACTGCTCAGTGACTTGGTGTTGTCTGGCATAGGGTTATTTTGTTGACTGATTGCCACTGGATTTTTATTTATGTTTTTTAATTAACAATTACAGTTTAAATACCTCATATAAATCTATGGTCGGGGGGGTGGTTGTTCCACTTTATTATGTTATTTTAGTATGCAGAAATATCACAGTATTAGATTTCACTAGACCTCTGTTTTTTAGAGTTTCTCTTTATCTTTTAGCAAATCGAAAATGACTGCTTCATTTTGGGTTGGTCTTTGTTCCAGTTTATGTAATTTGACTACAGAAACTCTTATTTAAGAACAAGAACCTGCAAGCTTTTCCCTTATTTTTTTATAAAGCATATTGCATCTAAGGACTGTTTAACTAATATGGTTTTATGGGATATAATGAGGGCACTTCAAATCATATTCGCCTTTAATTTCTATAATATTATTGCAACAATGAATAAAGTACTTAATTACCTTTCCACGATGTCAGGGTCTCTTCTTTTTCCAAATACACTATAGGAAATAGGCACAAAGGATTTAAATTGATCTCTTTTTATACTCATCTGCTCATGTAATTGATTCTCCCGTATTGAAACCTATTCTTTCTGTCTGTGTACCGAAGATTTCTTTGCAAAGGTCCAGCCCCAGCAGGTTGATTACACACTTGTTACCTGTAATTCAATACAGCAGCGCCCTGTTTACAAAGTCCAGATTTCCTGTGCTGTCAGTTAGGGCAATCAGCACAAAGACCAAGAGCTTTTGGAACTAAATAAACAATGAGAAAAACATTCAGGGCTGCCAGTAACCCTTCACAGGTAATTTAACAGCCTTTGACTACAAGGCATCAGTTGCTGTAGATGTCTGCCGAGTATGAAATCTGACATTCTCCCGTGCCATGTTCTGCCAGTAGGTCTGTGTGTAATCTCTCGCTGAGGTTCACCGCCGCTCCGCTGCGCTCAACCAAACCCCCTTTATTATGACGGACGCCCCACACCTGCGTTCTGTCACCTACATGCCGTGTACCCTTCCAGAAGGATAGAGAGAATTATTTAGAATTTCAGGGTTAATGAAATTAGTTGCTCCCTCATCCCTTCTGCAGTCCCCCTTCTGGTCGGCATCCTGGCCAGCACAAGGGGTTTGAGCTCTCCTTAGAAACGTTTAAATACGAAGAAAGAAACTGCTTGATCAATTCTGCATAAATTGGACTCTTGGTTTTATAGCAAACAAGGAACGGAGTGATCACTATTTTCTAGATGTCTTTTAAGTATCGGACAGATTATTTTATTGTCTAGAGCTTTGTGTTTATTTATTTTTAATTTAACTTGGTTTATTCCTGATGCATTTGGTGCCTCTCCTGTCGATCCAGATAATGATTGGAGAAGCTTCTTTAAAGACCACTGACATGTATTAAAGCAGACAAAAAACATCCACAAAGACAACAAAAACAAGGATTCATCTGGGTCTTGTGTGTAAGAAAAGCTTGCATCTTATACTTCAGCAGTCAAATCTCTTTGCAAGCAGATAAAATTAATGTTATCTATACAAGTTTAAAAGTGCATCTGTTAAGAAAAAAAATCAAGCTAGCAAGTATAATAGATGTAAGTTAGATGTTTATTATTCATATAAACAACCCAAATTATCCGACAAATAAGCATTTTATTGGCTGCCTGCAATGTACTCAGCTCTTGGAATCCTTCTTGCCTTCTTTTTTAATTATTCCTGATAGATAAATCTGCAGACATCTTGCAAGCTGTTATGAAGAATCTATTTTTTCATAACTATTCTACAAATACAAGTACTGAAAGGATTTTTAAAATCGGGGAAAAAATCTATTATTTAATTATGTTTTAGCCAGAAACTGGTTCCCTGTTCTATTTTTACACTTGTGCAGATGAGTTTCTGCACACCTTGTTGTGGTCAGCTTATCAAGAGATAGCTGAAGGTATCGTGCCATAGAAGCTCCCCATTGCTTGATTCACATATCTGCCCTGTAATTCTGCCTCAGGGGACGTGCTTGTGCCGCTGTAGTTGTATGCATATCAGTAGCTGAAAACCAAATGTATATATTTAGTGTTAATTTAGTTGTTCTAATTATGTACTGTGTCTGATTTGGCAATGAACATACAGACTTAAATTCTATAGGCAAGACTGGAGCATAAAGTTGGAGAGGAAGAATTGTTACATCGTGATGGGGTTTTTTTCTTTTTAATTACATTGTTCTCTGCAAAAGTAGAGGCTGGGACATCGGCAGACTAAAAGCGTCAGTAATTCAAATGAGAAATTCCAAATTCATTTGGGGATCCCTAAATGTTTGGTGGTGCTTCTGTGGTCCCAGGGGAGCAGGGAAGAGACTAATAACAGCACCACTACTTCTGTTGTGCATTAATGGGGTCAGGAACAACACTGTGAGGTCGGTGATCCTACTAAGAACCAAGTATTGTAGAGACTCAACTATTATACAATGTGTGGGCACAGGAACAATTAAGGATTCTAGTGCAGAAAGTGCTAATATGATTGTAACTGGAAGAAGTAATTTGGTGTAACATGGTAACCCATAGGAAGAGCACGGTGTGGGCTAGCTCATGGAAACTGTGGGAGTGGACAGTGACAATTTGGTTTTATTATACTTGTCATGTTAGTGGATACATTCTGTGGCCTGGGTGGGCTGCATTTAACTATTTCAGCAATGGGCAAGTAATAAACTGCCACGGAGAAATGTTTTAATGGTGGTGTATGGTCCCCCACCAGATTTTAGCTCATTTAGTCATTGAATAGCTACGATAGCTTGATTATAATGTATCCTCATCAGGCTAGGCTCATCTCAGATAAACAGAGGAATACTTTAAATGGAAAGAATCACCTGGGATTTTATTTATTTATTTTATGTTATGAAATAATCCATACTTGACAAGAACCAAGATTATTTTTAGGCTGAGTCAAAAATGTGACCTGCAAAGTTATGCTCTAAAATTAGCTTTACCTCAGTGAGAAATGAGTTGCCACTGTGCTTAGCTGTTTTGCTCACAGTCCCTGTGCTGCCTTCCACGTTTCTTACAGCAGCTGAGCTAACCTGAAGGACCCACAGGCACCTGTAGCCAAGAGAACGTTTTTACATGGTTTGTCACGTGCTCCTTAGAGACTTCTCAGAAGCTTACCACAAAATGATTGCTGCCTGACTCTTCTTTTGCAGTGTAAGAAAGCTAACCCCTTTTGGAAACAGGAGGAAAATTGGATAAAAGTATCAGAAGACCAGCAGCTTTTGTACTGCAGTCGCACAGTGATTGTCGTAGCAGCTGATACATTGTTCTGCTTTACGTTTTAGCCATTCTCTCCCTTTACTTATGGGTTTCTCTGTGTGAAGGGGAAAGACATAGGTTGAATATGTTTTTGAAGTGAGAACCAACCTAGAATGCTAGTCTGTGGTTATTGTTACTAGTGGATTTGATGCTAGAGGAAGTAACATATGCACTCAGGTCAAAATCAGGTGGAGGGCTCATGGTATGGCTCAACTTCACCTTTAAGTGTGACTGGAAACGAATTATGACTAAGAGGATTTAAGTCAGTAGATGTGTACAACAAATTTGGACTGCGCTTCTGCTTCAGGATCTTTCGTTCCATTCAAGTTCTAAATTGATGAAGTTTTGGCCTAGGTATGTCTCTGGAGGGTTATGTTTCAGCTCCCAAATTATATCCCTGTCTTGATTTCGGCTGGGATAAAGTTAATTTTCTTCCTAACAGTTGGCACAGTGCTGTGTTTTGGATTTAGGATGAGACTAATGTTGATAACATACTGATGGTTTGGTTCTTGCTAGGCAATACAGCCAGGACAGCTGATCCCAGCTGACCAAAGGGATATTCCATACCAAATGATGCCGTGCTCAGCCTATAAACTGGGGGAAGTTGACCAGCAGCCACTGCTCGGGGTCTGGCTGGGCATCACTCAGTGGGTGGTGAACTATTCTTTTTCATTTGCATCACTTGTTTTTCTTGTGTTTTGTTACTTTCCTGTTATTATTATTATTATTATGTTCTTATCTCAACCCACGAGTTTTAACCTTCCAGTTTTCTCCCCAATCCCCCTGGGCTGGGGGGAGTGCAGGTAGGGAGCAAGTGGCGGTGTGGTGCTTAGAGGCCACCGGGGATTAAGCCATAACAATCCCACACATGTGAAATATTAAGGTTTTATTGATTCATATTCTACCTGCAGTTTGACACTTTTAAAAATTATGTTTTCTTCTATTTTATTTGTGACTATACGTTTAACTTTTTTTAAAAAGAAAAAAAAAGAAAAAAAAAAGGCTCATTAAATGAAAAGAAAATCCACTACTTCTTCATTAAAAAAAATTAAAAATAAAAGATTGGGTTTTGCATCAGGAACTGCAGCTACTCCTGCATTTTCCATATTGTGAACTGAATGGAAAGCCCTAGCCACCACACATCTCAGCAGTGCTTATTAAGGATTCTCAGATAAGACAACATGTGTGTATTGTTGCTTTCAAAATGAAATCTTTCCACAATCTGTTGTTAGGTTTGGTTCCAGTTCTCATTGTTGGCTACTTCTCCAGTACATCCCATTTGGCTGATCACATGCAGTAATCTAACAGTCAAGAGTGATCAGGAAAGAGTGAGAAAATGCCACTGAATCTTGAACTTCGCTGCTGGCTTCCCATTCCCCAAATAGTGTGAGAGCATCAAAGGCAAATCCCACACATTCTGCATCTGCATAGAAAGTAAGTCAGGATGAAACTGTACCCTGTTGGACTTTTCCTGAAAAAATGGCTAGCAGTTGTTAGCTGCAGAATGAGTTAGTTTTCTTCTTCTATTTTAATGAATTGCTTCATACCTCTTCACTTCAGGGCAGATTTAATACTGCTGGTGGTTGGCGTTTTTTTTATCTCTGGAGTGTAATGTATTTGTGTTACAGTATAATTGTATTTTACACTTCTTTGTTTAACTTTTGATTCTCAAATTCATCTACCCATATCAGAGGGGAAAACAGACTGAAAATATTTTAACTGTGTTCTAATCATTCCTGACTTTTAATTTTTAAACGACATATTAAGCATATTTTTTTTGTCTCTCAACAATATATCAATTATATGGGATCAGGCCACAGTTCAAAATAGGATTCCTACAAATCAATTTGATATATTTTTCAAATCCAAAAGAGTGTTAGGACTGCCAAAGGAGTTCTTCCTTGCACAATATTTTCTGTCAGCAGGGGTTTGTTCATTTGCTTGTTTGGTTTTAACTGAATTTGTAGTCATGAATCCCTAAGCAGGTTAACATAGGTTAGTAGGAAACACCAAAAAGATGTTTCTTCGCCAAATGAAACAGAGATTCCATCATGCAAACAGGCATAAAGTGAAGTGCTAATAAGCATAGAGCAATATGAGTAACAGAGTAGGAGTGTTGCACAACCTCAGACATGATTTAACAAAACCTAACTTCTTATTAATTGTCATGTTCTTTGCAGGGGTTTTACTAAAAATCCTGAAGTTAAAGGTGACACTTTTGACAGGCAGGCAAGAAAATCTAAAAGGAATGAAAAGAAGATGGGGAAGAAGGCAGCATTCACACTAGGTAGACTGTTGTGTAACTGAACTCAAGGGGATCAAAAAGCTGTACTTTAGAAAATGTACTTGTAGGTGTCCTTTGCCATCCTTGGGATCTTGTGTTTCTTGTGGTGTCTTCTCTCTCTCACACGTGCTCTCTCTTGCGTGTGCATGGTCTCTCCTGCTCTTTTCCTTTTCTTTCTTCTTTCATATTCTTGATAAATTCCTTTCCTAATTGTATCAATGACCTTAAGAATTCTAGGGGAAAAAAGAATTATACAAGACCCATAGTGTCTCTGGCAGATTTTATGATGAAGAAAAACAGCTGGAATTTTATCAGAATGTCGCAGCAGAGCTATTGGCACAGCTAGTTTTATTTATACTCTGGAAACTGGGCTGCTTTTTTGGAGGGAGGGTGTGCTGTTTGTTTTGGTTTTGGTTGGGGGTATTGGGGTTTTTTTGTTTGTTTATTTAGAAATTGCACAAATGGGATAATCTCTTTAAACTGTCTGCTCTTCTGAGTTTGTCACTTTCTTGAACACTGGGCTGCTGCTTACCCAGAGCATTCAGTCACAGAGCCATTGCTCTGCAGGTTGTCTATTTGACTCTGTTCCAGTATCACCAGCTCTCATGTTTAATTGTAAATTGCATGGTAATTAATATTTCACTTAACTTACTGGAATACAGCTGATTCTATGAGAATATTCTATTACTTTGCACTTTTTTTAAATGAAAACATTCGGTCTTCATTATAATGGTAACACATTTCGTATGACCTTGGACTTAGCTTGGGCACAAGCTTCAGAACTTCATACTCAGATTTCTCAGTGGTTACCAAGTACTGAGGTATGAGTACATTGCAGGCAAAGCATGGCATCAAGCCCAGAGGAATAATCCTTGTCATCTTCATGCAGGGAAGGCTTGAGGCCCTTGCTGTTCCTCATGCTGATGTGGTCCTGAGCAGGAGGAGACAGCCATGGTGGTTTGAGTTTGGCATTAGGGCAGCTGAATGCAGTAGCAAAGTCTCTGGTGCTAGAAAGGAGGATGAAGAGATTAGCCCTGGGGCTAGGGAGGTGTAGCAATGCTAGGGAAGGGTTGAGAAGATGGGAATGTATGACCTGCAGAGCATTGCCTGGTTCCTCCTATGAGGTCCTGCTAGGGGGAGGAGCCTTCCTGTCATGCAGGAGGAAGGAGAAGAGAAAGTGTGTATTTTCACAGAGTTTGTTTTGCTGACTTTTTCTTTCTGCTATGCATTACACATAAAATAAATATCCTTCTAATAAGGTATATATTCCCTTTTTGGCCTGGAAATACTGTGTCATTAACTGTGCTGTGGATGGCTGCCTGCCTCCTTGTCACTTCTCCCTCTCTCAGCTAAAAATAACTTTGCCACCTCCTGTCATTTTCAAATCGATTTTACAGGAATGTACCATTAATGACCATGCTAAAGAAAAAAGTTGCACTCTAGATTTTACTTGTAGACATGATAGCAGCCACACTGAGGCGTGTGTACAGGGTGCAACTATTCAGTAACGAGGCTGTTGGTTCTGCTGCTTATGTAGCAGCTCTTTGTAGAAATCGTAACAGAGTTTGATAACCTGCACGTGCTTATTTCCTTACTGCATCGGCAGTAGCCTCAACTGTTGGTGCATGGGAGTGCTTTTAGGATACAGGAAAAAGTTTAAACAATCTATTAATCTCTTTTGTCCCTTATAGTTCTGCACCTTAGACCCATCTGCATACTGAAGACAAAGGATCCCCTCCTAAACTGATATAATGAGAGTCAGAAATCTGTGTTAGTTCTCTGTATCTCCATCACCTCCACTTCTGTGAAAGCATCGGTAATAGATGAAGGCATAACATTAGGTTTATTTGAAAATGTGCCCTGAAAAGTCTAGAATTTCTGCTCTAACTTGGTCTTACTGTTATTTGGATGCTGGAATATATCCTGAACTTAATTGTTCTTCCAGAATAAATCTTCCAGTTTTGTATTCTCTAAATCAGATTGCACAATGAAATTGATAGCCTCTTTAGTGTTTTCTTCCTTTAAAACCATAGTCTGCCAATGGCATTATATAAAAATATAGGTATAAAACCAAATTTCAGATATGTATTACCCTTATATATCACCATAATGCAAATCCAAGCAGTATTTATTTGCTACAATCCATAACTGCACTGATTGTGTCCTTATGAAAATAAATGCTTGTTTAAAAATGTACAGATCAAATTAGCATACCAGGTACAGAAATGTTTTTTCCTCAACTTTTTATCAAAAAAGTTTAATGAAAAAATGGCAAAAAAGTCATTATGAGTATGAGCTCACTAACAGAAAAGTAGAGTTAAGATTGGTTTTCAAGAGTTAAGTACCTTCAAGTACAATTAAATGTCTGAAATGTATTTTAACAAGGACATTGGTGTTAAATGCTCTGTGTGTGCCCAGTTCTGCAATGTTAGCTTTATAAAAATACCCTGAAAGCAAAACACTGCAGTTACATTTTTGAGGATAATTTTAAATATAAGTTTAGTATCACTGTCACAGCATCTAAGGCTTCTTTGGAAGAAGCTGCATAGTTAACAGTTTTATGAAGGGATTGCATCACAGAGACTTTTGTGATGGATTGTAAGTGCTATAGCAAAAATTGCAGCAATAAAACAGATCTTGCCAAAATGACAAGTGGAAACACATAATTTTATTTATTTATTTTAATGAATTTAGTACTCGTGAAAAGTGCCAGATTGACAGCCACGGAGACTGAATACCTCTATTCCACAGGCAGGGTTCAGAGAAAAAAGCAGTGCGGGATTCTTTTGTGGCCCTTCTAACATCTTGACCTCCATCTGTAGCTACCACCTTTAGACATGAGTAGTTCAGTTTACATCCCCATTAACTCCTTAGACTGAAACTGCCAAGAGTGGCGAATGTGACATTTTGTAGAAACTAGTTAGAGGGACCTTCCAACTGGTATCTGAAGGACAACTCGCACTCTTCAGTAACCGCTGACCTGGGCGATTCAAAATGGCGTGCAGTATGTGTGAAGGCTTCCACAGTCCTTTGCCAGAGTCCCAGAGCTATCTGGACATGGCATTCCTCCTTGCTGCCTGACTAAATCTAGCCAGCTTTAAGCACTTTTATGCTCTGTCCACATAGAGTTACATGTCTGTTGCTACTTTAGCAACTGCTCAGAGGATCAATCCCTCGTTTACTCTTTAATTCAAAGAATTCAGAATAACTGTCCCTCGAGACCAGGTTTGAAGACTCATCCTGAGAGGGGTTTCTTGAGCCTTGCCTCTTCCTCCCCATGACTTTCACTCTACCCGTGAGTCTGATCAGAAATAAGTTCCAGTGCACTTGGCAGAAGAGATTAAACAAGTTACATCGGCCTGCGTGCACTGGACTTTGGTTTGGCAGTAGCATGTCTGCTTTCCCTTGAAGCGTGCCTTGTCTCTCTCTGCCTTGGCAGCTATGGAAATCAGTCTGAGGCAGCCATTTATGCTTCTACACTGTGAGAAGAATTAGCATACATTTAAAGTAGTCAAACTTAATTACTTCTTTGCAAAGCTCAAGTAAAATTACTGTCGTTACCTAAATTCCCCCATATTAAGTAGGTACTACTAAGGATAACAAGAGTACCGGTGTAATATTATTTTGTTGGTAAATAGAATTAAGTTGTTCTTACAGATAATAGCGCAGAGATGTTCCACTTTGTCACAGGGGTCTGTTCCATGTCAAAATGGGGATCTTAGGTGAGACATATAACATATAAAATACTTCCTATAGTTTTCAGCTTTTATACTGAGTGTATTTTTAAAGCTGTACCGTTAGACATAGTTCAATTAACGCTTTCTTTTTAGGGGAGAGTATATCTGATCTACTACTGGTTGTTTAAAATGTAAACTTTAAACTGAAAAGAGGAAAACTGTTCTTTTGGGAGATTTTGTACTTGCAAATAGGCAAAAGTACTTTATTACTTCAGATTTTATTGGAATGATAAAAATTCTTACTGGCTGAGAAAATATCCATTTGTGTTCACATAGGTGCCTGATGCTTTTTCTATTGTCATGGGCAACTTAGTGGTAGGTGATGCAACTCGAGTTGTAGAACTGCTGTAACACTGGTGTGCAGAAAAATGCAAGGGTAGTTTTGTTATCAAAAGTAAGTAATCTTGTTGTAATACTGGTGGTGTATGTATACATATACATGTGTGTGTATATATATATATGTATATATCCAAGTGGTTGAGCTATCCAGGTGACACAGCCTTACAGATACATTTGATGCTTGTCTAATACCATCATTTCAGCTCTCGGCTCAGTATTGAGAAGTGATATATCTTACTTAACATATGTGTATTAATTAACAAGTGGCTTTGTGCTGGAGTTAAACTTTTCATTGTATAACTGGTTTTGTGGGAAAGTTACCTGTGCTTTATGAGCTCTGGCCTGCTGTAACTTTCTGTAGGAAGGTCATAATATATATCTTTAAGTGAGTGAAATCAGATGGGTTGGCAATAAACTCAGATCACTGCTTTCCAACAGTAGCAGCCCAGCTTCAGCAGCTCTGTAATCTTAAAAATTTTTAGCGTCCAAAAGTACTATTGTGAACACTTTGTGTAAAAAAAAAAAAAGTTAAAAGTAAGTAAAAAAATGTAATAATTTTTGTAAATGATCATGTGGCAATTATTAAACTAATATGTAATTAGCATTTTCTAATGACAATCCTAATCTTGACAAATGCTTTCATTCATTTTGTTCTGATCATTAAAGACTTTAAAAGCACTGATTTTTGTTAACTGAGTCCCTTGGCTATTCATCAGTGATGCAATTCTACCTAATACTCCAGTGGCCAGTAATCGGAGAGTTTCCTATTAAATGAAGGAAATTTTATCATTGTCTTTATGAACATCACCTTTATTTCTTCTCTAACCCAGCAGGTAGGTAGAACTGTAAGAGCATCCAGCTGATACATATTCTTTTTTTTTTTTTTAATATGATGTATTGTGTCAATTTTTTTGATCATTTACATGATTAAAATTCAACAAATACTTTGCTGATAGTGTGGTCTCTGCAGTTGTTCATGTACAGGGTTTTTTTAAAGCTAGATTTTTGTCTTGTTTGTATTACTTCTTAGAGGTTTGATATTCTTTTGGGGGGATGTTGTAAGGTTTTTTCTCTAGTAAAGGGTTTGTTGTCTTTTCTTCATATTCGCTCTTATGAAGTCCTGTGGATAGCTCTTTTACCTATGATATATCTCCTATGAGCTTGATTCTATAAATTGTTGCTTGATTTGCATCAGAGATACTTCGCATGGCATAGCTAAATGTTCTTCTGTGTGGAGGCAACACATCTTCTTGTCAGTGCTGATGTTCGAAGCCCCTTGTTTATCCCACCACTCACCCCACGTCCTTTCCCCTGGCATTACCTTATATTATTGAGCTCCGTCATGGCAGAGATGCTGTTCTCATCCTTGGCTCTCTGCAGCAGCTCTGCATCTGCTCAGGTCTCTGTCCTCACTTTCCCAAAGCACAGCCAGAATTTGTGGCTCCTCTGTAGCCTAACTCCTTTTTCAAGGATATTTGTGCTGCAGAGTCTTGATTTCGGGTGGGTTTTCCCTGCGGTTGGAATGGGGTTATTTTATATTTACAGAATGAGAAAGATAAAATGAGCATGCAGAAAGTATCGCAGTGTAATACATAGTAACCAAAATATTTCTGTGTTTGTTTACTTTAGACTTTTGAGTTTATGCAGAGCCAAATTGACTTCAAAAATAAAGGACAGATGATCAGAAATGTGGATAAGGACAGCATGTTCCTCTGCTTTATTTAGCATAGAGCATATTAATGGGTGCTCAATAAATGGTAATGATTTTGGAGACATGATGATTGATGTTTCCTGGATCAAAACGTAGAGGTTTTGTTTAAGAACAGTCCAGCTGGCAGAGTGATCCTCTTTTGAAACTGTTTGTGATCAAAATATGTCAGAGCTGTATCTATAAAATACAGTAGGCAAGACTTTTTGTCAGTGGATCGGTTAATTTATTTTAACAGTAAACTATCAACTGTATCTTTGATTATTCATCCCTCCTGTCACACCACATTCCTATCAGTGAGTTAGAGTGCTGCTCTTTTCTCTGCATTGCAGATTTTGTGTCTTTTGTTGGAAACATACTGCTCTCAAAAGAAAAGGCTATATATTTTTGGCACAAGAACACATACAAGGTACTGAGAAGAGAGAATTACGTATTTACTTGTGTACAAAATCGTGCCACATGCGTGCTCTGGGCAGCTAGTAGTGAGGGAGAGAAAACTGTCATCCGTCTTCTAAGCAAGCCATCTGTGTAACTCCACTCATGCCACCCGCCCTGCTCAGAGTACACCTCGGTGTGACTGGTGCACACCAAAACTCTAACACCAGAAAATGAACAGGTCTCTTACTTTGTCATCTCACCTGATTGTTCCTTTTAAAGCAGAAAGGCTTTCAGCTTTGAATAAAGAGGAAATGACTTGTAAGTCCCAATTAATGGCTTTGAAGATACTTAGTACAGATACTGTGCTGTAGCAAAGCCAGCTAGAGCCAGCCTTGATATTTCATGGTTAAAGAAATAAGTGGGAATTAAAAAAGAAAGTAGCAAAATGTAACTTTCTTTTCTCTCCCTTCCTTTTTTTTTTTTTTTTTGAGCCCACCTCTTTTTCCTCCCCATTTCTCTCCCCCCAGGTCTTTTTTCACCCTTAAGGAAAATAAATCAATTACAGTCTCCTTTCTGACCTTTCAGTTTGTCATGTATATTTTTCTTTTGGGTTTTTAATGCTTTTTGGATATCCTCAAGAGGAAAGTAAAATTTCTTAAGGAAAAACTCACATAGTTGATTACACTTTAAAAAAAAAGGGGAATTCATTTCAAATGTTGGGAGCATATTTACCAGATAAAAGAAAAAACATCCCGTATAATTTTTCATTTGGAAAGTTTTTATGTCTAAATTTGTATGAAAATTATTTTTAAAGGAGAAAGTGAAAATATGGGTTGTTAGGGAGTCTCTCCATGGGACAGATACTGTAAATATCCAGAGCAGACATTTCTTACTGTATTGATGTGTAGCAGCAGCAACCCTTGAACTGAGTTATTGACAAAATAGATTGCAACAGCTCCAAAAGAGTGGCTTGATTGTGTCTGAATGCATTTAGGCTGTTTTAATTCCTGAATTAATTATGCAATATACTATAATGCTACACAGAAGAAGTCATTAAAGTCATCTCTGTCAAAGGGAATTTGTGTACCAAAGAGTAGATTGTGGCACACAGTCACAGCTGCGAGTCCGGGTTGTATGGGAGATCATCTGCCCAAAGCCAAGTTCTCCTCCAGCCCTCCAGTCATAGTGAAGGCAACAGAATGTCAGCATTGCCAGCTCCACATGCTGCTTCATATCTGGTCTTTTTTTCTCTGGGTGGTAATTTCAGAGGTCTGTTGTTGCATTTAAAGTCATTGAATTTCCCTCTTTTCCCCAAAAGTGGAAAAAAGTTCTTCCTTAACCATTCAACTTGAGCAGCTTGGAACATCAAATCCTCAAATATTGAGCTAACACAGCTTGTGAAAAGATTGCAGTGATTGGTAGCACTCTGGTGTTGGAAACTATTTCAAAAAGAGTCCTCGCCCCTTTCTTTGTCCATTCTGTGTAATGTGCCTGCGAAGACAGAGCCAGGACTGTGCTTACTCCCGACTTACTCCCATCTGCTTTTTTTAGCCACTCAGTTGAGGCTCTCATCTTTTAATGACTACTCAGTGAGTGAAAGCTTATTTACCCTCTCAAAATGCCTGTGCACCTCATAAAGAAATTTGGCTCCTAATGGTAACTATAATATTGAATTTTCATCATGTGTTGAAAAAAACTGAGATCATTTCTCACTGAGGTGTTGGGGTCTTTGAGGGACAGAGCTTCATGCTAACAAGATACAAAACAAGCAGCCAGACTTTGGGCCTGAATACATTTACTGCAAAGAAATTGGGTAAGAATCCTCTTCCCAGTGGCCATAGAGCAGCTTTTGTGTATTTCTGAGCCTGTGCTGGTTTTGTTCTGCTTCTGCCTCCTTTTTTTCCGAGACAAGCCTGTTCGCTGTAGTCTGCCTCTTTGGTGCTTTGCAGAGCATCTCTGTAAAAGGGGATTTCATCACACATGGGTTTATGTGCCCTGTAAAAATGCCTCACAAACACTGTTCTGTCATTACTTAGTTGTTCTGTCATTACTTAGCACTTCTGCTGCTGTGGTGCTCTTCACTTAAGGTATAAGTGGTATATCGGGCCCCGGATAGTTCCTTTGTGCTGGACTAAATTTTACTTGAAATTTTTATTTGAAACAAGGATAATCATGTTTGCATGTGGCACAGTTACTTTGGCAGCCTCGGCATCTCAACCATTTTGTGCTCTCTCTTTTCTTCTTGTTGTCCAAACATACATTCACATTGTAAGATCCGACTGGAAATTTTAATTCTGATGAGAGCAGAGGTGGGAAGAAGGAGGTGGCAAATTGAAGGTTTCAGTATTTTAAATTCAGCTTTTGCTGCAGTCTTCTAAGTGTTCCAAAGTCCTACCGCAACCGTGTTCCTGGGAAGTGTAAGTGGTCTCCGAGACACATAAGTCAAGACCAGTATTAAGCCAATTTGATATTTGTATGCCATGGATTTAATTTTAAATCACTCCAAAGCTGAGCATGCCATTTTAACTTACACTGTGTTTGCATTAGCTCAGAGACCTTTAACTGCAGTGGCACTAGCAGGTGCCACTTAAATACTGTAAAATATTATTCTCTGACTAGAGCTCCTTTAAACTAGGCTATTTAATATATGCACCGAATATTATACCAAATTCAGCTTTTGAGGAATTTCAAGCTTATGGCCAGGGACATGGAATGGAAAGCATTGACTGTTAAATAACATACAAATTAACTATCCACAAGTTTGACTCAAGGAACAGATTAATAAACCTGTCAGAAACGCCTATCCTCCTAAAAATATATTGTAATCTGAACATGGTACTGTAGCCCAGTACAGTCTTGGTGATATCAGCATAAATGATCTTATCTAGTATTTTTCTTTTCAAGATAAATCCAAAGGTGTTAAGATCACATTGGTTTTATGGTCATATTTGATATATGATAATATCATCTATGTCTGCAGAATTTATGATATTAATATGAGGAGAATGTGGGATTATTATTATGGGTCACACGGTATTACAGATCCCAATAATAGTACACCTAAAAAAAGAAAAACTGTCAGCTGTAGTGTAGTGTCAGCGCCCATCTTTTCAAGCTGTTGTAGTTCACATTAGAAAGAAGGCCATTTTAGCTAGGAGCATAACAATCTCATTGTATTAATCATTTTCTGTGTTTAAGCAATATGAGGATGTCTGCTTCCAATGACAGAAATAAAATCCTTGAAGGGAACAGTCTGTGAAATAAACTCTGAGGGGACAGTGAGACTGCCTCTCTTTACTCCCCGTGGCCTAATTAAACTGTGGAAAAGCCACCATAAAAGAAATTAAATTTAAAAAGACAGATTAGCAACAGGAAGGGTGTGGCAGCAGCCAATGTTCATGTGGCGCTTCATTTGCAAGTAGCATGAAGAGCGACAGGGCAGAGAAGCCAAGTAGGGAGTCACTGGATCATGTTTTTTCAGAAAAGATTTTCTCTTTTGGCTGTGACAGGATTCTCTAGTCTTGTCTAGTATTTTCCTTTCACAGTCTTCTGCAGCAATATAACACCAAGAGAAAGGAAGGCATATATCTCCAGATGTGCTGCTCTACTGCTAATGTTTCATTAATAGAATGTATATGAATAAGCAATCTATAATTGAGATTTCGAAGATGCTTAGACATGGCTATACATGCTTTTGTGCACAAAAGTATTACCATTCGACCTAGGCCTTTGCTGGATGATTTTTTTTTTATTTTTTTTTTCCAAATTGCTGGTTTTGTACTGAGATCTTTATTGCCAAAAAGCAATTCAGCCATTGATTATCCTTTTGAAAATAGGAGAGGCTCAACTGCTGTGAACTGTTGAACTCGTAAATGGCAAATGATTGACTCTACTTGGGTAATAACACGTGATTATTGCTGGGTGTGACTGATACAGTACAACATGACTGGAAGACTGCAAACTGTCCAAGAATTACAATTTATTTTGAAGGTGGAGGATGACTGTAGGAAAATTGCCAAGACTCGTTCTGTCTGGTGCAGTGCAATGTTCCCCATCTTAACACTTTCACTGTTTGGTGTAATTTGTATCTGTACAGGGTTTGTGTTTGTGCTAACTACTCTTCATGTTGACACTGAAACAGTGCCAACCAAAATTGGTAGCCAAGGTGCTCCTCTCTCCTAGTTAGAGTTCCTCCTTGCCACTAGCAGCCCTTCGCTTGCGGAGCAAAACAACTCTGTCATTTGGAGGGGGTTTGCCTCTGTTGTTGTAGCTTGATAGTTATGTGATGTGTTCTTCACATAAAGGAGTACCTTATATTCAACAGCATGCAAATAAATCCAGGAGCAAACAGTGTATACTCTTTAAGCCAAGCAGGAGATTGCAGAGTTGGTGGATGGGTTTTTGGTCTTTTTTTTTTCTTTCCAGGGCAATAATATATTAAAATCTTTTAACTGAATGGAGCTCAGTGCCTTCTTGCCTCTCAGAAGCGCCTGTATGGGAGTGCAAGATGAGGATGAGCCATAGCTATGCAGGGCACCACAAAAGTTAACCATTGTTAAGTCCTTAATCATTAAGGAAAGTTTCTAAGCAAAATAAAGAAATTTCACCCAAAAAAAAAAAATCACTCTTCAGAAGATACCACTGGCTCAGTCACCAAACCAGTCCTCAAGTTTGGAGTCAGCTGTCAGCCCTCCAGCACCTCCAGTCACCTCTCGGTCAGAGGAGCTTTCTCAAGGACCCTCATGTCAGCCAGTGGATACAGCCATAAAAGAAGCTCGATGAATGGCTTTTCCTTATCAATTTTTGCATTCTTGCTTTGAGAAAAGTGCTAAAACTGTTTCTGAGTGGGCATTGTCCTGATAGGTATTCTCTTTTCACAGAGTACAGACCCCAGAGTCGATAACCATAGAGCTAGCTAATGCTCATGAAGGGGAGTGGGCAAAAGGTTTCTGTGTCCCCTCATCCTCCCCTGCATCCTGGAAGGCAGCTGTGTTTCTTTATAATCCCCAGTCTGTACCAAGCATGGAGAGTGCTTCATCCTATGTTATGCAAATACCAGACGACAAACAACAAAGAAATTGGGAAAAGCTTGGCCCTGACTCTTCTCTGTAGGCCAGACAAATTACCCAAGCTCACAGAGAAAACAGGACACATTGTTTGAGGTATGTTATAGTGAAAAAGTTCCCTTTATGTGCTTTTTGTCACTAGAATTTATGTCTCAAAGACAAGTCTTCCCAGAGACTTGCCTACAACGTTTAGCCTTGCACTACCTTGAGTAGCATTTGTCTTTCAGACAAACTCCAGCCAGTCAGGATTAAACACCACCACACAGAACGGACTTTGCAGGTTTAATTCTTAAGGCAGTAAATGTTACAGCAAAAATACTGGGAAGGTAGGAATTCTTTTTAGTAGTTGTTTTTTTTTTTTAAAGAGGAAAACATTAGTAGATATTTCATCAAGATGTTATAGCCATAATACATTCACTACAGTTCTTACAGCTACCATCACCTTTCACTGTTACTGTATGTTGATTTTTATGTTATTGAATAAATGCCATTGGAGAGAATTTTGATTATGATGCACAGTTAAATGCTAGAATTTGGGGAATAAGTAGAGGCTGCGTGGCAGTAATAAACATAGGAAGAGATACAAGCGAAAAAGGAGTTGCTTCTTTATGGGTGGTAGTATTGGCTGTGCACTCATTGCATTGGTATCTATCATGTGATCATGAGGTTTTGTATTAGAAAACATGATCCTTGAGGTTTTATGTATGTGCGTTGCTTGGTGTTAGGGTTGTGGGTTTCGTGCATCCTGAAGGCTAAGCGTATTTTGTATGTAGTACGCTTCTCTGGGCTTTGTTATTGCCAGAAGCTTGAAATCAATACAGCTTCTTCTCTCTGATAATTAAAAGGATGGTTTATCTTTATATGGATCTTTAATTTTAATAAGCTAATAATTCTGATTTTAGCTACTATTATCTTAATAGCTAAACCTTCTTAAACGGTTTTTTTGTCATAATTCCTTTGGATAGTGTTGCCATTTTTTCAGCCTATATGAATCCTTGCTCTATAGTGACGTCTGCTGGAAATGGCAAACTGAAATGTTCAAGGGCATATTTAAGCTTTTCAATTCAGGGTGGTTTGATTCTTTTACATATGGGAAGTAAGGACTGTATGGAAAAGCTACGCTGCTTTTTCCCATTCCCTAAACAGCTGTTGTTTCTGTGCTGGACTTGGTAGAATTTTGACTTTATGTAGTGATAGACACATACTTTTTGCCTTGCAGCACATTCCAGTAGTGTAATTCATGACACTCGTTCCATGCTTGTCATAAAAGTTGATAGTTAGAAGTCATCAAGTTCTGAGAAATAAGTGTTTATGCTTTGTATCAGATCCATAGTGAGGTGTTCGGATTCAGTTATTCAGCGCTTCTTACTGACAATCCTGTCACCAATATTTAAATAATTATAGAGGAGTCAATGAAAGAAATTTATACTTTTAATCTGACATTTAGAATTAGGTTATATTCGCTTTATATCTTTAAAAAAAAAAAAAAAAGTCTAACATCCAAAATAGACACCAGACATTTTGCATTAGAAATAGAAGAAGCAAATAACGAGCCCATTTTTAAATGAATTCGAAAAGCAATCTGATTTTAGTTCTTGCAATGCAGAGCAAATAAAATAAAAACTATCGTACTTTATTTACTAACCGATGAATTGAATTGTCCGCCTTTTATTACAGATATAAAGCAAAGACTATGAAGAGGCAATCATTTTTGCGGCTATCAGACTTTCAGTAACATATCTCTTGTGGTTTAAATAACAGATAGTTTAAGTGTTTTTCCATTACCTTCGTGTAAATGAAAAATGCATAAAATATTTTAACAAGGCAAAGTAATCCAAGGAGATTGTTATTTTGTGTTACAAATTAGGTTATTTCTGTCATAAAATTAAAGGAAAAAAATCAACGCAAGGACATTTCAGCTTAATATCATTTACCAGAAGGAACATGTAACAGATTTAATGAGCTAGCAGGTCACCTGAATCCAGCTGTTTCCGACCAGCTTTATGAAACGGAGAATGCAGCTAACGGTAGGAGGTAAGCATTATTACAAGCTCTCAAGGAGTTACAAAATCGATTTCTGCTTGAATGAATTAATTTAGATTATCAATTTATAACCAGCTACACGAATCCCATCAACTCAACAATTCAGTGAATGATCAGGCTCAGCCCTTGCAAGAGCTTAACAATTAGAGAGCTCTATAGTTATCTCCTGTCCTACGGTGTTGCTACCAAAGTTCCTTAGTTTGACAGAAAGAGAAGGAAAATGTTTGCTTAAGGACTTTGCAGGAATGAAACACATCTTGGGTGAGGGAAAAGAGCAGCTACTCTAAAGCAGCCACATTCTTGTGTCTTTCCTTCCTGGGAATTCCTCCCAGGTGACTGAAATGCAGTGATTCTTTCTTACAGGCAAAAGAACATGACCAGTGCAGGGAAGAGACCAAACCATCTCCTTTTTATCATGTACTTCTGAAGAAAATAATTAGGGATAGGATGTGAAAACCAACGCTTCTAACTATCACATACTCTAAAAGTTTATACATGTAGTGCTATTAAAAATGTCTTGCCTTTTTGCTGAAATGCAGCAAGGTAGTTCCTTTTCCTCCCTGTTCTAGTGCAGTCATTTAAAGCTGTGCAAAGAGAATGTAAATTGCTGCTAGTCAGAATGTTACTGTTTTACATTTACTTTGCACAAGTGTTAAATGGCTCCTCAGGATGCAAGTCATTGGCGATTCAGGCTGTTCATGTTTTAAACTTTGACTTATCTCCTTCTTCTCATATTGCAAAATGGTTATGAGTAAAAGGACATTTGCTGTGCATCAGTTACTGCTGTCTCTCTAAGTATAAAATACAGCACTTAGTCTTCCTTGTCTGTTCAGTCATTTCTGGCACCGCCTTCACTGTCTCAGAAGACAAGAGTGGTACCGTAAGTACAGCACTTCGGTAGCAGCATATGATTTACCACAGGGATATATGATTTACCACAGGGACATTAATAAGCAATTGTGTTTATAAATATCTTTTAACAGGAGCTGAGATTCTAGGTTTAGTAATCAGCATCAGTGCTGATGCATAAAAAGGCGATCACCTGTTAGGTCATGAAGCCTTATTGTTGCCTGAAAATAATCTCAAATTATTACATTTTAGGACTGAGAAAAATCAATAGGATTATATTTTTCTCCTTCTAAAAGGTACATTTGCAGCGCAGTGTTAAAAGAGTAATAGGCACGATGGCTTCTGTTAGGGACAAAATGAGTTGTACCTACGTCATGTGGAAAGTGTACCACTAAAAAGACCTCAGATTCCTGACAGTTTTAAACCACTAACAAAAATTGTTAAATAGCTCTGTTGCCCTTATGTCTTAGGAAAGTGTTGGGGCTTTTTTGAAAGTACTGGAAGTGCATCTTACAGACAAACTTGGATGTGTTCACGTAGGCTACAAGTACTTTTATTTTTTACCTTGGCTTGGCTGTAAACAGCCTTCTCTGAATTCTTCCTGGGCAGACCAAAATTGAAGATGACAATGCAAACCAGTTCTAGTGGAACAATTAAAAATTATGAGAAAACCTTTTTTGTAGTCTTTAATGCTAGCTCTAATTTGACAATCAGGTTATTGTCTAGTTTTTCTTTATTTATTATTATTTTAGCAATGTTCTGTAGTAGTACTTACAGAATTTGGTGTTTGTGACATGGTAGAATTAAAAATTCTCTGATTTCCTGGCACAGATATTGTACGGACCTGTAGGAAACAGTAGTCCACCCTATAGACCTCATCATCTACTTATTTTTTAATGTCTCCCCAATTTTATTTCCCTGAAAAGGCTACACATGGCTTCTCAACATCCATAAACTGACGCTGCAGTAGGTTAACTGAGTGCATGGGAGCTGTCAGCCCATCAAACAGTAAAGGAACTTACCTTGGAATGTTCCTCTTTCCAGATGTACCAACCACAGCAGGTAGTACAGCTTTTGGGAAATAAGATTTAAAGTATGCATGGCAGTGATGACAGTGGACCGATAAGGCATTTTTATACATGAATGCCTTGGGCTTTCTGCACTTCAAGCAACTGCTCAAAAACCCAATTCGGTGGATGGCACAGTGGTGCCACTGGACAGCTATTTGGGGTATTTGCTGCTGAAGACACTAGTATTTTTACAAAAGTAAATGTTCTCTATTATGATGGTCGAGTTTGCAGAAATGGCTAAATAAATCTCCCACTGTGAGCTTTCCCTGAAGAACTTCTTCCTCTCAGATTTGGATAGTTTATCCCTAGGACATGCTGTCATTCACGGAAGGGCAGCTAAAAATTAGCAGAAGTCAGAGGCTCAGTGACTTCTGAAACAGCAGTCTTTCACATCTAACAGGTATTGGGCTGATACGAATCTTTAACATTGTCTTTGAGAGGAGATCCTCCTGCATGTGCCATGTGAATCCTCCTTCACAGGAGGACTCATGCCCATAATCAGTTTGCAGATGAATCGCAGAGCAAATCTGCCACGAGTGTAGATCTGTTGGTTATCACCTACGAGTGTCTCCCAGCTGGTGAGGAGGAGTGTATCACCGGCAAGGCACAGCCTGTATCCCAAGTGCACGAGGCCTGTGAGACGTGCTGGCTCTGCAGGGCCACCACAGCTGTTTCTGGGTTGTGATTCTGGAAAGGGAGCACTGTGTGGAGGTACCTGAGCAGCTGCAGCAAGGACATGAACTCAGTCCTGCAGAGCTGCTGGCAGCAGGGGTTCAGAAAAGGGTGGTACAGTTTGGTGAGGAAAGGGCAGGTAAGGCAAAGGTGCAAAATATTAGTAAGTCAAGCTCAGCCAGAGATGTATTGGGAGCTGCTGTCCCAGACAGGTTATATTGTGCTTGTGGAGTGTTTGCAAAACAACCAGCAGAAAAAACAAGAGTTGAAGGAGAACCTGTGGCTGAATGAGGTCTGGTGATACAGACTTCAGAAAGCTAAATGGTTTTTGCACAGCGTGCTTGGGCCCATTGGCAAAAATGCTGGCATTTGCTTTAAGACTTTCTGTGGGTTTTTTGCAGATAACACAGGTTGTGTTAAATAAACACTGTTTCGTGAGTTTCTCTTCCTTATTACCAAAGTTCATGAGATTTTAAACTGTCTTTCTGGTCAAAAAGCGTAATAATAGCCTTGTTATGTGTGGGACTTCCTTAGCATAGTTTCAGAAAGGTGCAAACATATTCGTCAGAAGTGATTATTTGTTTAATTATGCCAGAGAATGCTGGTAAGCTTTTGGATTTTCTAATTTAGAAAGAGGCCAATGCAATTTTTTTCATTATTTTCATAACTCTAGCTATAATCAACTGTAATTTTTCAAACATATGTTTCCATTTTATTTTATGTTGGCAAAGCCTTTGAATGCAGTCCCTAGTGCTTACCTTAACTACACCTCACAGAGGTTGTAAATACACCTCTCCTCAGCTGCATTGCAGCTAGAGACAGCGTCTGGCAGCAGGCTAGGATGGGCAAATGACCTCAAAATCCTGAGGGCCTATAGCAGCGGTGTTCTACATTATTGATAGTAGCAGAGATATTGACAGTCTGTGCTTGGAAGGAAAATAGGAGTTTGATATGACATATTGTGTGTCTCAGCAAGACTCATAAATAATTTTGACAAGTTTTTGTATGCATGGGAAAGTCCTTGATTCAGCCTCCCATAAAAATAAACTTCTATTATGGAATGTATTTGTCAAGTGGCTGTGTGATGGATGGAGCTGCGTTTACCCCTTGGCAGTTCGATGAGTTTTAGATGCACAGCTTACCAGAGAGGATTTACGGGCAGTACAGAAATAATTATTCAGTATGAAATACATAATTCCTGTACCTGAATTTTCATTTTTTATTATATTTTGTTTCTGTTGCATTTCTGGTCTTCAAGACAAAAGGCCTTGCCATTTTACTTGGAGCTGTTGTATGGCTATGGTTTCTGTTCAGAGAAACTAATTCAAGATCTTTCCCAAACTTGGCTTGTATTTTGTTAACTGAATGAGTGCCTTTAATAAAATAGTCAGAAGCACTTGAAGATGAGTATTTTTAACAATGAAAATTCTTGAAAGGGTTTTTTCGACTTCTAGAGGGGAAAAGAATTACTGATTCAGATGAAATTCAGTTTGTTTCTTACTCTAGCTATCACTAGTGTTGCCCTCTTTGTGCTTTTGTTTTGTTTTTAAAAAGACCCAACAAACAGGTAGTAAGCTCCCATGAAGAGGTCACACCTTTCCGATACAGAACCCAGATCACTTGGCCCATTTGTACAATTCTTCCTTAGGGCTTCTCCTGCAGAGCTAACCTGCAGTTCTTTCTCTTCTTTTTCCCTTTTTTACAGTAGTTTCTCTTTTCTGTCAGGGCTGCCTTCATATCTCCTCTTACCTCTGCATTTCTGCCAGTTCACTTCTTATTCCTTTTATCTGCTCTGTTTTGACTCTTTCAACATTTTCGTTAAACTTGCACTCTCATTCATTTTCCTATTGCTGTCTTCCAGATTTAATGTTCTCCCTACTGTTTATAGCTCCTCCAGCCTTTCTCCTTTACCTTCTTCTTACAGGTCCTGTCCAGTCTTACCTTTTTTCTTCTTTGTTCTCACCATCTTCTCATGTTCTGGTTTATTTTTACACTGTTACTTTATGACTTTCTTCTTAGCCTCTGCCCTCTCTATTATTTACTATTCCTAACAGTCATATTTCCTTCCCCTGTTTGCAACTTCTGACCATGACCTTCTGATGGATACCAGTTGTTCAGTGTTTCTAATTGATAGTCTGCTCTGCTTCCCACGCATAATCCGAAACTTCCCAAAGTTATGAACATGACACTTTTTTAAGTCATTGCATGAGGACTATCCAATTCTGGATACTTCCTGTATCAGTGGCTGAGAAATCCCACTCTCCTTTCTCCCCAGGAAGAACAGTATAGTCCTGAATATGTTTAACATAGCTTTCTGTTGTAAAAGACTCAAAAGAGGAATAATTTTGAAAACAACTTTTAGCATATAGTATGGCACACCACGAATCAGGTTAAGAGATCTCACTCATCATAGGTTGGAACTACTGTGCCTATAGGAATTAAAGGATCATAGAATCATGGGGGTTGGAAAGGACCTCAAGAGATCATTGGGTCCAACCCCTCTGCCAAAGCAGGCTCCTTACTTCATATTGCACAGATAGGTGTCCAGACGGGTCTTAAATATCTCCAGAGAAGGAGACTCCACCACCTCCCTGGGCAGCCTGTGCCAGGGCTCTGTCACCCTCACTGGGAAAAAGTTCTTCCGCATGTTGGTGCGGAACTTCCTGTGCTCCAGCTTACAGCCATTGCCCCTTGTCCTGTCTCCATAGACCACTGAAAATGGGCTGGCCAATTCCCCCTGCACCCCATACTTAAGATATTTATAGACATTAATAAGGCCCCCCCCTTAGTCTTCTTTTCTCCAGGCTGAACAGTCCCAGCTCACTCAGCCTTTCCTCATAGGGGAGATGTTCCAGGCCCCTTTGCTATTTCTTGATAAAGAAATAGCAAAGTATTTTTAAAAGCATCCTTTTTATTTCAAGATGTCATACTCTTTGCCGTAGCCCGTAGATGTAATACATTAGGATTTCTGTTCTTCGTTCAGACACATTTGGAGATTTGTGTAGAGCAATTTGAATGTAAAAAATGTTCCTGCTCGAACAATCTGTGGAAATAAGACAGTATGTTAATCCTCACCACCAGTGCCTGGATTCTGAAACTCAGTTGCAGTTTGAGTTGTGCTTACCTCATACGTGCTGGCACCTGGCTCAGCTCTCACACGCAATTCACATGCTTAGATCGGAGCTGCCCTCCAATCTGCCTCTGCCTCTCCAGGAAGGCAGGCTCTCCAGTGCCGCCTCTGGCCTGTCTGCCCCAGCTGGACTTCTCAAACAGCCTTCAGCATCTCAGATGCCAGACGCTTAGATATGGGCAGCTGAGCCAATTCATGACTGTCCACGTGCAAAATAAAGTTGCATATTGCTTCTAATATATTGGGTTTCAGTTTGAGTTAGGAGCAGGGAATCAGCAGTAGTCTTGTTTGGACTATGTCAGTAAAGCTTTGGGGAAGACCTCAATAGTAGGTGCCTGCACTCAGTTAAATCTTCTGTCTGTCTGCCAGTTTGACACACATGCAGTACCATATGGGACATCCTGTGATTTTGAATCATTATCTCCTACTACAAATGGTCCACAAAAAGCCTAGTCTTATTATTTATCTATTTTTTTTCTAATCTTGTTATTTCATGGCAAACCTGCCCAGCCAAACTCCATTGCTACTATTGCTTTCTATGTAAATAGCAAGGACTCGTCTGCTCTCCCTAATTACGCCACTGCAAAAATATACCCGAGGTGAAAGTCAGGCAGTTGTTAATTTCAGTAGCGTGGGTGTATTGGCATTTATGCCATATTGTCTTGCATAAGTCAGGGTGTCCATGTTGTAGAGCATGGAGTTAGAGCACCAAGTGTTCCCCGTATTCCTGCCCTCCTTGCTGAGGAGAACGTCTGGTGAAGTGAAGGGAAATTTATAATCAGTTAGGTTGGGCCCATAATTGGTAGAATCTCCCTCTTTAAAATGAAATCCCAAAAGGCTATTTTAAATACTTGCCAAGTTTATTGAGGTATTGCTGTTTGCTCCATGACAGTTGAAGGTCTGTCTGTACTTCCATTATAAACCTCCTTAATAGGAAAGAATTTATGGTCTAGCTATTAAAAACATCCTTGGCCTAAATCTTACTTAGGAAATTCTCATCCAGAAGCAAAATACATTTTCATAAGCTTTTGAAATTATTTTTTTTTTTCTGCAGACCAATTCTCTGGAATTTTGGTGCTAAAAAAGGAGAAGTGATATTTTATAGTTTTACCTGCTTTTCTTTCCCTGACTGTCTTGGGGGAAAAAGTAATTAAGTTGAAATGATGAAGTAAATTTCCACTTAGGGCTAGTTTTTTGCTTTATTTTGGGGGCTTTGGAGTTGGGGGACTGGAGGAGGGAGGGCTGCTCCTGCCTGTTAAAGAATGTATTTATGAACATCTTAAAACTTCCCTCTCTTCCTATTTCTGCTCTCCTCCTCTTTCCCCAAACCTGCCACTTCATTTGCAAAATTCTTTTAACAGTATTTTTATTATGTATTGTCACAGAGCTCTGTATTAACTGTGTTGCATTAACAGGACACTTTCTAATAAGCATCAAGCAATTTCTCAATGCACAGTGCTGTGTCACAGATTTCTATTACTAATATCTTCAGGCAACTTCATTTCAATCCTTGTTGTGCTTCAAGGGTCTGTCAAAGTGCACTTCAGTGCACCTGAAAACAGCCTCCAAAATAGAACAACGTGGATTGAAATTCTGAGGGGGCTGGAAGCAAACTACAGGGGACAATAACAGCTTAGGAAAAGTCTAATTTTTCTCTAGTCACATTTTCTTTTTTTATACCACATTAAAAATAAAAAGTTGCACAACAGTTAAATACCATGTCTTGCTTAAAGCACTGCAGGAGTCTCACTGGGAAAAATACAAACAACGAATTGGAGAGCCAAAATTGTTGATTGTCCTGAACTTCAGTGATTGTACTCATCTGGTACCCAGATTTCAAGGGGTAAATCTGAAAGTGCTCTTGCTAATTTTTAATAACTTATCTGCATGTACAAAACCCATTCATTTTCTTCAGTAAAAGCAGTATATGTTACTGTATTGAATGGAAATAGAAGAAAGGAGTCTCTCTTCAGGCAACTACTTGAAAGAGTCCAGTGCAGAGCCACTAGGATGATTAAGGGAGTGGAACATCTTCCTTTTGAGGAAAGGCTGAAGGAGCTGGATCTCTTTAGCCTGGAGGAGACTGAGGGGTGACCTCATGGATGTCTATAAACATGTAAAGGGCGAGAGTCAGGAGGATGGAGCCAGGCTCTTCTCAGTGATGGCCAGTGACAGGACAAGGGGCAACAAGTATAAGCTGGAGCATAGGAAGTTCCATGTGAATATAAGGGAAAATCTCTTTCACTGTGAGGGTGACAAGAGCACTGGCACAGGCTGCCCAGAGAGGTTGTGGAGTCTCCTTCTCTGGAGACATTCAAAAACCACCTGGACGTGTACTTGTGTGACCTAATCGTGTGTCTTTTGTCTCAATTCCCACCTATGGAGGGAGAGACACTAAAATTTTGACTGACTGTCCCCACACCCCCCCAAGATTTCTTCTGCTTTCTGCTGTTCAGAAAGCACTTTTTTTTTTTTTTATTTGTGAGACTGTGTGTAAAAGCATTACCTTGTTAACTGTTTTCTCTAGTGCAGTTAAAAAAATCTTATGCTTAAATAGTTGCTAATGTTTGAGCTTTTGTTGCCATGTTTACTGCTGTGATAAAGAGACATTTTATTAATGTAAAGGTTTTTTTAATATGGAAAAAAAAATTCTTTTGTGTGTCTTTTTCAATGCATTCCCTGTGCAACAGTCTCAATTTTGTGCATTTTCTAACCTCTAGTAGTCCAAATACCTGTTCAATCCTACATTACAATGTATAACCATGATCACTGATGCTGTGTTACAGGAAGAGTTTGGGGATTTTTTTTGGTGTCAGTGTCATGACTGTTATTAACTACATTGCAGTAGAACAAAATTTTATGTTATAAATTTTGCTTCATAAAATGTTTCAGAATTTAATTAGTTTGGCTACAGAGTGCGGAGAGGTGAATTTTAGTCATTCTGCTCTCTATTTTCTAACCTTTTTTTGTAGTCACAAGTGTGGGTATTTTTAGCAGGGCATGGTGTATACATGCCAATTTCAAACATCCTGCTCCATCTGAGTTACATTTTGATTTTGGAGGTAATTTATAATGAAGGGGGGGTTATTCTTCTTTCAATTTCAGGTGATGCAGAAGTAGCTGGCATGGATTTTCTCAGATTTTCCATAGAGCATTCACCAGTCATGGAAAATCTCAGCCAAAATGAAGGGAAAAAAAATTAAGAAAATGAAAACAGGTTATAATTTAAACCAGACTACTGAGCTGCTTGACAAACAGGTTATAGCATAACAGTTTATTCACAAGCCATATGGCAAGAAAAACTTTTCATGCTATGTGATGGGACATACCTTCCTAAGCCAAACAGAATTGTTTTGTAGGCTACAATTTGGATATCCAGATTTCAGTTTTCTGACTGAAGCTTTGTGTTTGTATCAGCTTTATGAGAACCAGAAGTGACTACCTTATTAAGCAAGATTTATGGGGGGGCGGGGGGACGGGGGGAGTGAACTAGGGAATGACACACATGGAAAAGGTTGTGTCTGCTTTGGATTGTGCTCTGGTGGTGCTCTGGGGGACAATGTCCCAGAATGCATCATGGAATTAACTTAAGCAGGTACCACTGCTAAGTAGAAGGTAAGCACAAAAGAGGAAAGCTCAGACCAGTCCTTCAGATGCATTGGAGCTCGTGCATCCCATCTTGGCTCGTTTCATTCCCTTTTTGAAACTCACTTCTCACTTCTACAATTCATTTCATGCTAGGGATGACTTGTTTCTGTCTTTACTGAAGTATCAGAACTATCTCCTCACTGTACAGTGCTGTGCATTGTTCGTGTTGTTTTTAACACTCACACCTCCTTTCTCCACATTCTCCTTTTGCCTTTTCATTCTACATGATCGTATAGTCTACGACGTATAGCTACATTGGTGGAAACATAATTTAAAGCAAGTTAAGCGCGCCTGTGTTCTAGGAGTAGCTCTAGTGCAACCAGATGGATTTCATTATAACTAGTTGAGTTGTAGCATAAAGCTTGCTGATAAAGAAAAGCCCGTAGCAAGGGAGGATGCTGGGACCACTGGGAGAGAGATGGCAGTGATGAAGGACAAGCTGTATGTGAAGTGTGCATGGAGGAGATTGGCAGAGATGGGTGAGGAGTGCTTCCCACAGCCTTCAGCTGCATAAGGTCTGGTGCTCATTGTACCAGTCAGCACTTTTGTGTCAGCTCTAAGCAACTGAGCTGAGTAGTCTTTTCTTTGTGACATCTCACCTTCCACCAGGAAAACTTTGGAACAGTAAAAAACCCCTCCAGAGACTCTAACGAAGCTTTCAGAGTCACTTGTATTTTACTGAAAATCAGCATTTTAGCATTTGTGTGGGAAATGCTATGTGTTTCCCAAAATTATACAGTAGCTGGCTAGAGCAAGTCATTCCTGGGAGGTACGTGCTCACAGGAAAGCTCAGTGTTTCTTCCAGGTGTGCTTGGAAACTGCTGTATGGTGGTGCTTTGCTGTTGTGGTGGTCACCTTGAGAAATTGCTTGTAAATAAATAACAGGAAACTAAAAAGCTCAAAATAGGATGCAGAGAGGAGTTTTATGAATTGGCTGGAGTCATTGAGAGAGCAGTACGTTTTCAGTATGACACACTGGCTCTGGTTTGCTATCAATGTACTCTTGTGGTTTGAGTAGCTAATTTCTTACTTTTATAGTATTTTATGTAAAGTAAATGCTTCGTTCAGCATAGAATTTATATTTTCTTTTACCAATATTTGCCAATCACTGTTTGGAACAATAAAACTGGAATAGTAAAGGAAAAAAATGACAGAGTTCATACACATTGGCAATAATTTGTTTACATATTCCTAAATTTTGGGGTGGCTCTTAACTTCTCCATGTTTGCTATTTTTAGTTCATAGCTGAAGAGTCACACAGTTTTTCTGTGCTGTAGATCTACATATGGATTGAGATCCATTTTAAATGGTTGATTTAAAAAGAACATTTGATTTAAGAGTGTGTGGGTAATTTTAGGCAAGTTTGTTCTGTTTATATTCATATAAATGTTATGAGGAAACTGTAGGCACGTGGCTTATGTTTTAAAGTAGGTGCTTTTGCAGTCACATATTAATTTCTTTGGAAAGCTGTTATGCCCCTTCTTATCCCCAGAGTATTGAAGGAAAAAACTGAACTACCACCTCAGTAGTCCTTTCTCTTATTGCATTTCTTCTGGTCTTTTACACCTCCTCCCTTCAAGAAAAATATTAAGTTGGTTTTCAGATACAAATTTTTACTGCAGCTCATTTTCCTCATCCACTCTTCCTTTCCCTCTCCCTTCAAAAGCAAGTCCAAAGAGAAAGTTGGACTAGTAGTTCATATTTTATGCTCTCTACATGCCTTATCCTGTGAATCAAAGAGACTTTGTTCTTTGGGTACCAAAGCAAGTTGTGCAGTGTACAGTATTAAATTGGTAGAATCTGGGCTTAAAGTGGAACAACACAAGAGTCTGTTCCTTCATGAACAGTTTTTACTTTTTCTTGTACTTATACAGCATTGTTTCAAGAATGTAAAATTGCACTATATAAATTTATTGAGTTTTTTTAATATTCTCAGCAGTTACTCAGAAAATTACTAAGCACAATTTTGTGTGTGTTTTCTTTGGTTCTCATTGACTGATTTTAGTTCAGGTTTCAAATACTTTAACCGTCATTTGTTCACCTACTCTAATATTAGAAGGTCAATCTCACAGCTGAAACAGAGATTTTAATCTCTTCCTTGCAAATAATTCTTCCTCTGTAATGTATGTAAAATCAACTTGGGACTGATTCAGGACCTTAAATTTGAACCTCCTGAATTACTAGGACTTGGTATTTTCACCTGCATCCAAATCTTACAAATGATACCAATTTTCACTATATGCTAAAATCAGGAGGGAAAAGATTTAGACATTCTCTGATTACACATTTCAGTCCAAGTTCTGTGTCTGGACCTTATCCTAAATCAAAAGTTTTTGAACAATTTACTCCTAAGTATGAACAGGAAAGTATTTCTCCAGTGTTATTCCAGCTATTTATCCTGGTCATCTTCTAAATAAGTAATACAAGATTATTTTAGAAAAGTTAAAAATAGTTAGCTAGTAGTTCCAGACTCACATCCTTCCACAGCTTCCCATCATTCACGAACCTTTTTAGCAGTCCAGCTGGTGATCATGAGTTGAGGTTGCCTTTGTTTGGTTTGTTGTTGGGGTTTTCTTCCCCAGCTTTACCTGCTTTAGGAATGAGGCGGGGTAGGGGGCATGACGTGATACTGCAGTGGTCACAGAGTGAGTAAGTGCCAGAGCTAAGAACTACTCGAGCTGCTTCTTTCTGTCTCTTTCACCAAACAAGGCAGCAAATGTTTATCTTTGCATCATAATTGATGGAAATTACTGCTTTTGCTTTGGTTTTCTCTCCAATATAAGGCATCTAGTCACTGTCCCTGGGGTGTTCAAAAAACAAGTAGACACAGCACCTCGGGAGGTGGTTTAGTAGTTACGGTGGTGTAGGGCTGATGACTGGACTTGATGATGTTGAAGGTCTTTTCCAACCTTGATGATTCTGTGATTCTATATAATGTTTGTTCTTTGTGTTGCTGTTCAGATTTGTTGTGGTCTTTCAAATGATGTTTACATGAATCTTTGAAAGAGCAAAAAATCATGGACTTTTAAAATAGAAATATTAGACAATAAATAGCATAGCTGAAAAATCAATAATAAAATGTAGGTGGCTTTCACTGCTAATTTAATTAAGTCTGCATCATGTGTAAAATTGCATTTAGACACACAGGTAGAGCTGCTTACCCCTATTGAAATGTAACTCGTATACCATTTGAAAACAAGCTGACATGTAACTTGCTATAAAAAATGAAATATTCTAAGATATCCAATATATCTGTGAATAAATGAGATGTGCAGAAGTAAAAAGGGAAAAAACAACTTCAAGTTGTCTAAAGAATTACATGAAGATAATAGAGAGTTTTGGGGTGGTTTTTTTCTGTATTGATTATTCCCAGAACTTAAGGTTTCACAGCTAGATTGACAACTGAGTTATTTGCCCATACCTAGTGACTGACAACAGATAATGGAAAGGCTTTTACCATGATATAACAGCAGAGAATAATTTCTAATTTACTACTATAGTTCTCATCAAAAGTACCCCAGCAAAAACAGTAGATTTATCACTTCAATTACTGGAATTTCACATTTAGTTTAAAGAGACATGTTTCTATAATGTGACAGGCTCTACAGATTCTGAACTTCTTCAGACATTTCAGCTATCGGAGTAATCAGGAAAAGATATAAATGAAAGCAATTGTTTTAGTTTTATAACTTTCAGTGCTGTCTACTGGCAAGAAACGAAACAGGCCATAAACTGATGGTCTTTGCCAAGTCTATAAAAGGAAAAAAAGACATTCCATATCACAGTCTTTTCACTTTTTTTTAACCAACTGTCTGATACTGGATGGGAATAACATTAGAATAGTCTTCAATTAATATCTACAAATTAACTTTTATATGCATATTTTTTAAATTAGCCACCTAGTGATAGTAAAATGTTATTTACCTCAAAATATATTGAGTATATTTTTAATACATTTATTCATATCGCTTCTATCCAGCTTGCATGCCTCAAGCTATGAGAGGGAATCAAAAGATTAAAAAGACTAACATAAAAAACAAACAGTCAGCAACCATAGGCTTCTGTACCCTAAAAAAAGTCCATGTGGATGATTTTAAAGATGATTTTAAATATTCAAGCAGGTAGTTTTTTCTGCTGTGGGGGAGGATGGAGTGTGCCATGCTTTTTTTTGAGGAGCAAGGCTTCAGTTTCTGTAATTCACCCCCTACTTGGTTGTTCTCAACTTGGGAAATAGCAAGTGCTGCATGTAAACTGGGGACCATGGGACAACTTCTCAGGTCCCAGACACAAGGACCCTAGGTGTGTCCAGTGTCATGTCGGGGAATATCTGGCCATAGACATACTCCCTTGTGCCCCTTTTCTTCTGCCTCTTGTTTCATGCACAAAGGCAACCTACTTGTGTCAGCTGATTGGGGATTCAGGATGCACCCCAAAGTGTCTCCCAGGTCAGAGCACTGAGTAGACCAACATGCTTGTGTGTTGTGGTACCTGCCTGTCAGTCAGCTTAACTGCAGTAAAAAAAAAAACATGGTGGAGCACGGTGCTGTGGTTCCCTTCTTACAGCAAGATAAATCAGTGCACCACAGGAGGTCTGATCTATCTCTAGGTTCACTTCAGGACATTTGGACCTGTCTCTGGATAAATAGCCTTTATCCTCACATTACGCTCATGCACACAGACAAACCAGTTCTCCCAGAAATTTCCCTTTTGCAGACAACACTCAGCAATCCCTCCCATTTCTCATTAAATAAGAGGTATTGAAGGAATCACAGAACTTTAGGAGTTGGAAGGGACCTCAAAAGATCATCTAGTCCAACCCCCTGCCAGAGCAGGATCACGTAAACTAAATCACACAGGAACGCATCCAGATGGGGTTTGAATGTCTCCAGAGAAGGAGACTCCACAACCTCTCTGGGCAGCCTGTAAGGAAGCTTTTGTAAAGGATCCCTACCAGAGAAAGTCTGCACGTTCACATAGGATTCCTAATTCTTCTGCAAACAGAGTCGTTACTCTTAAATGCAGTCTTAACCTAGAGGTGTGCCTGTCCCCTCACAGACCAGGGAGCTGGAGCTTAGGTCTGGGAATCAAACCTGTATGGCTCAAGTGCACACTAGAGAAGACATGTGCCAGGTCAGGTGTGCTCACTCGTGTTACCCACACAAAGGTGGTAGAGCAGCAAAGCACCACAATAAAATCTCCCCAACCAGCAACAGCAGTAGGGAATTCACCACAGCTCTCACAGAATTTATAAATAAGTTCACACAGGTATGATATTTGGTATAAATAAAATGCCATCGCACACGGTGCCACTGAAACTATCCTGATGCTTGCTGGAGCGCGGCCTGTATCACAGAGCCTACGTTTACTTGAGAAAGAGGAGTTTATCCATTACATCACACAGGAAGAAGTGGTCTTCTTGGGGATTTGCTGCAGAAGTAGAGCACCAGCGTAGCTAAGCCAGCTCTACAATTTTATTGCCTGTTACAGTTGAATTTTCAAGAAAGGCTGTGATTTCGATCACAGAAAGGAAGTATCTAAATGCTATATATGGTGTCAAACGTGCATAAGTGATTGAGCACATCTGTTTATGAGGTACAATACTTGAGCGATAATGTTTATGAGGAGCTCTATTAGGGTGAATAACATAGCTGCAGGTTAAAAGACTGTTTGGATTACTTTTATATCCATTGATTTAAAGTAGATTTTAATAGATTGGCCACAGATTCCAGTCTCTTTTATTTTTGTTTATTTACTCTTACAGAGGGCCAGGGAGGCGGTTTTCATTAGTGCTATGCCAGGGAAGTTGTAGCCTCTCAACCTTAAGAAAGCAAAGTAAGGGACTGTAAAATCCCAAGATGGCATCCCCAAATGAACCCTCGGCTTTTCTTTGATTTACATAGATTCTTCCTCTCAAAATTGAAGGTAGCAGTGTTTTGGCACACGATTAGCATTTTATTTATAATATTCACAAAGTAGTAATTCAGGCAGTTTAGCAGCAGAAGTGCTAAGCCTAAGTTAAATTTAGGATAAGTGTTTTCTTAACAGAATTTTTTCAAATAATTTCATCTCACAGTCATGTAGAATGGCAGATGTTTGCAAATCTCTGTGTAAAACTGATTGAAATATTTTAAGAAAACTGAAATAATGTCTGTGGCAAAATTTATTTTACCAAGTGCAGATGTAAGACATCAAGTTCTCAGACTGATGGCAGAATTAACAAAAAACACCATCTGGTTCAATAATTATCTGAAAATACCCATGTTCTTGGATTTGTTTTAATACCACTTAGTTCCCAGCTTTATTTTATCTGTGTTTGCACACCAATGAGCCTAGATTGTGCAAAATGAAGACTACTTCCATCTGATCATTTTTAAAAAACAACGTGCTTTTGCATGAATAATGAATCTTTGAATTGTTACTAAACAAGCAAATTATTTGCGTATGTGTCACATCGGTTATCAAGTTTGCACATGTGACAGCTTCAACAGCCGTCACATAAAATGCATAGAGCTTGTAACCATATGTTTTTGCTTGACAAAAAGCTAAAACTCAAGATCAATTTTCAATATGGAATGCACAAATTAACACTTTAAAATGCACCACAATATGTACGGCTTGGCAAAATTTGCAGAAATAGCACGTTTCTAGATATTAACTGATATCTTTGGATTCGACCTTAAGGTATTCAATCATTTTGATTAAAAGACTGATTTCTCATAAAACCACAGTCTGTTGGAGGCGCAAAGCCAATGACATTTGAGCATTCATATATTTTCATAAACTTTGAACAATGTCAGTGAGACACCTCTTCAATCTTGGCCACACAACAGCAGGGTATTCAATCTTTCTTTAGCTTAAGACAGAAAATTTGAATATCAGCATTGGGTTATTAATGTGACAGTTCACATGGTGTGCACCATGTTGATTCTTAAAAAGCAGATCTGTGGAAATGTATAGAGCACTCTGTGCTCTCGCTGCTAAAATCCCAACAGAAAGACTTGAAATGCATTTTTACAGCTCGGTCATTGCACTTTTTTGTAGTAAAGCATGAGGAAAATTGACTGTGCTTTTACACCTTGAAAGTTGCTGGGTATTATTTCTGTGATTATATCAGCTGGTGTGTTTAATATTGGAGATGTACAGCACAGATCTCATAGTGTGTTATTTCTTTTTGTTTCTAAAAAAATGGTATTAGCAAGTGACTAAGCAGCCATGCAGTGAAATATTTAGTTACTCCCCTTTTCCGTGGCAGACTTCATGTCTGTCAGAATTTAATAGCATTCCAAATAAACAAATAGACACACACACCCACACACACACCCTGTCCTTATTTCTTTAAATTTGGATTTTTTGAGTCATGTAATGTTGTTCAATGGAAGCATGTCATTTTGCATTACATCATGTTGTAGGTCAGATGCAATGTAACTTTTTATGATGCATTGTAAATGACAAAACATGCTGCAATATGTGATATATATTGGTATGTGCCCCTGATAACATCGCTTTTTCTTTAGAGTGTTGTCGCCTGAGCAGCTTGGGAGAAACCAGATGGGCTGTGAGGGGAAGATGAGCAATTCTGTCTTGCCCAAACTGCAAATGTGACAACGCACTGTTAAGACAGGAGACAGTGAGGTGCATGTGTTAATATAATGCAAGGCACCCACAGATGTCCCCAAGTTTTCATTTGAAAAGCCCTGCTAAGCAAACAAAACCCAGAATCTCATCCTGTTCAGTGACAGTGGGAAGATCTGCTGTTAGTGCTGTACAAGGTGGGGTAGGAGTCTGATCGGGTTTGGGTTCGTGGGTGCCTCTAATAAATGCTAACTACTTTCCAGGAGGAAACAAGGAATGTGTTTTGCATTTCAGCAATTCCAAATTTGCTGTAATAATTTAATGTCCCTGTAGCATCTCCTCTCTCAAAGGATGCTGAAACCTGTTATAATCTTACAGCACATCCAGAAGACTTTGCTCCCCACTGAAAACCAGCCTTAGCCAAGGTGAAACTTGTAGGATTTTCATTACATGACTAATGTCATTTTCAGTTTAAACTGTAGGGAAAACCCAGATAAGCATAATGTAACTAAAAAATATTGGAATTTTACCAGGACATCCTTATTTTTGGAAAATGTGCTTCAGGAATCTGCCAAAAGTGTCTCATCTGAAAAATTGCACAGCATTTCTACCTGCATGGTGCCCCACAGTGATAGGAACAAACGTAGTAAAAAGTCAATATTCTTAATGGCTTGAAATGTCCTAGTTTGGGGAATAAAAGCCCTTTATTCCGTGGTATTGTGACCATGTCTGTGAGTTGTTCGATGTTGTGCTTTCACTACTATTCATTTACTCTCATTGTGTCTTTAGACTGTGAGCCCTTTCAGTGGGTTGCTTCCTGTGTTTGCACAGGGCCCAGCACAATACCCCTAAGGACAATTACGATATAGAAACTGTAAATAAAACAGTACTAACACTGTTTGCTCCTATGCAGTGGTATCATTTCCTTGCTGACTCAGAGGCAAAAGCAGCATGAAGAGACTCAATGGCTAACTTTTCTGTGCACTCGAGCCTCCTTTCAATGAAGAACTCTCCTATCCAATCTCCACCTCAGTTTCCAAGATTAACAAGGTTGTAAGCTTCATGTTAGACCCACAGGGCAATTTGTGATGCTGGTTTAAACAGTATTACCCATCCACGTATGCGGATGCGTGTGTATTTCTCAATCGATTGCACATTTTTCTTATCATCCTGGGGTCTGGTAGACTAAATTTTTCACAAATGGCAGGATTGCACAAAGTTACCTATATAAAAAGTAATGAACAACAACCAGAAGCCTATAAAAAAAAGCCGTGCACTGTCTTAATAATAGTGTGTATTTGGAGGAGTGTGACTGTGATTTTTTTTTTTTTTTTTTTTTGCACAAACCCCAAATTTTCTTTCCATTTGGTTTTTGGTCTCACTCCTTATCTTTAGAACACTTATTTCCTATACCTTCTCCTGCCTACATAGTTCAACAAGTATTTCACAGAAGAGTATTTTGAGACTTTTGTTTGAGTTCAGTTCTCTTCAACAGTAAAAAAAAATAGCAAAAAAAAAAAAGAATTAATAAAAATAAAACACAGTAGAAAATCATTTGGTGTGATGGTTAAAAATACCTTTACTTGAAGAAGAAAGGCTGTTTTTTTATATTTTTGAGGTCTCTATTGAAGCCTTCTAGCAGTGAAGCGTTTTCTTTCTTTTTCACTGCATTTTTAAGGAGAATGTCGCCATATAATGAAAGAATCTACAGGACAAAATCCTTCCTATTTTAACACAGATACCGTGTCAGTGCCTCTCCTCTACTTGTGCAGTTGTGATGAAAGCTATATGAATGGCTGAACTGTTTCGAAAGGCCATGTTTTCATTCTGAGTAGAGAATAACTGGGAAGACTCAGGAGCTTCTTGATGCTTCTTCTTTTTCCACTAACTTTTCTTCTTCCTTATTCAGCTGCAGTAGAAATTGGGTGGGAATTGATAATCCTTTAGGAATGTAGCTTTTGACACTTATCTGGTGGATGATAATTAATGCATTCCAAGAGGATTATCATAGTGGACTGTAGTTATAAAAGAGTGACATTCCATTTACGTGGAGTGAAACTTTAATATATGGCTGTCTCTACCATGTATTTTTAGGAGATATCTTCCACCTTTCAGTTCCAGTCAGCATAGCTCCACCCAGTCCAGCTGTAACAAGAGCAACTGTAGGCACAGCCAGTTTTTACTGGTATGTTACCAAGCCCTAAAAGCACAGAAAACCAAAATATTATTATTAACACACTCTGTATTTAATTGTTCCTGAGATATCTGGGACAAAACATTTTATGTTTGCTTGCTTCTTGAGGGGTAGCATTTGCAAAGCATTTGAAATAGAGGGTGAAGGCTGTGGGCAGTGGAGTGTAGACAGATATTTGATTTTTCTAAGCAGCATTTTTTATATAAAATCCACTGTGGTATCGCAATGAAATGAAAGTTTTGTAAACAAGTTACTCAGAACTGGACTGTCTTTGAAAGCTGTGTGGTTTGCAAACTGCTGCATTCCTTCACTAAGAAAGTCAATATTTTTATAATTTGTGGTTATGCTTTTGGGTAAGGTTAGCTGATCTGGTCTATTGTCTGTCAGAAGGACCTATGAGGATCAAAGCAGCCCCTTTTCCTGAAATCAGTGGGATTCAGGAATGACTTGCCTGTCCCACTGTCATATGGGACTAGAGTTTGTTGCCCCAATGGGTCCAAGGAACATTTTGACTCAGTTGAAATGAGCAGTTTCCTTATGGTTTTTATTAGTTGGGGTGTATAACATTTCCATTAGCATTAAGAGATGCATTTTTTTTTTAAAAAAAGAATCTTGAGGAGGATGATAGCTATACATTACTGCTTTTAGGTGCCAAGTGTTACAGAACACAGTATTACTGCACTGAAAAGGCTGTAACTGATGATATTATCCATTGCTGCACAATCAAGGTAATTTTTATAACCACAGAGCAATATCCCACTATGACTCAACCACAAAAAAGTTGTCAATATAGGTTTGAGTACACCTTTGGATGTGTACTCTGCTCTCTTAAGTTAATCTTACAGAGGAAGTGTTATTAGCCACCAGCCATTTGTCAGGATGTGCTTTGTTTTCTGTTTCACTGCACTGACTTCTGCATTGCATTGCAGATGCTGTATGGATGCTAACATGCTCACTGTTCTAATCCGTAGCAGCATCTCTCTCTCTCTCTCTCTCTCTCCAGCAAGAAAAACTCCTTGCTGATGTTTCATGAATATGATTGTTTGGTTCAGTATTTGGGTTTATTGCCTGTTTATGTGGTTAACTACCTTTTTGTATGAACTACTGCCAATCTGCAAAAAACATACTGAAAAATAAATCAAAGATGTCAGGCAATTCTCAAAACTACAAGAACAGTTTCAGAATCAAAGTATTCTGTAAGGTACCCAAGTAGAGGTCAAACTCCTCCAATACATTCTGATGCACAGTAAAGATTACATAAATGTTAAATAAGAAAAATACCGTCTCAAAAATACATTGCATTCATGTAGAAAACAAATTTGTGTCATTGAGTTGTAGATGTAGGAAATGGAAACAATTTATGGGATCCCCCAGTCGAACCCACATGAGGTACAAGATTACTGAATAAAATAACTTTTGTAGTGCTCTGTCCAGTCTTTGCAGTGAAAAGCAATGAGCCATTTAAATTGAAATTTAAAATAGGTTCAAAAAGAAAGAAAAACTCAACATTTGTAAGAATGTAGGCTCAACATTTATGAGAATCAGAAACTCCTTTTCAATACCCTGATGCAAAATATATCGTAACATTGGAGCTGATGCAGGGAAGAAGTTGTATTTCAGTCATTAAAAGCTTAATTTTCACCCCAATAAATATGTTTCTAGCGTGCCTTTTCAGAGAACAGTATTATGATCCTGTTTGGGTTTTGTATCTCAAAAGTTGAAATGTTTTTGTGGCACTTAAGTGTGCTTTCAGCGGCATGCCCATAAGGTCAGGTCTCAGCTGACGTATGTAGCAGTACTTGCTTGCAAATTAGTTTCCCTACAATGAATCTGCACTTGCTGACTATATAATGGATGGCTCCCTCGTTATAGACAGGGCCTGACTGAAAAATCTTGGTGGTCCATGAGACAGCTTTTTAGGGATTTCAGCGGGGTTTGAATCAGACCTACAGAACTTTATATGAAAGGAGGTCTCGAGGCCGTCTTCAAGACCAGACTTGCATGCGGTACAGATTGCAGGCCTACAGTTGTGCTCTGAGGGACAACCAGGTTACACCTCTAGAACCTTTAAGTTCTCATGTGCTGCAGCATACCCAATGCATTAACACATTGCCAGGATGCTTGGCTAGGCCATCCACAGGTGATGGGACAGTTATGTGAGAGGTAGAGCAGAAATAAGTACCACGAGAACAACAAATATGGGAGATGTTTTCAAACGAAGAGAAATCTTGGAACAAACAAGTCAGTGAAAGTCTCCTTGATCTCCCATTATTTTTCATAGCAGTATTATTTGCTCTTCTTACTTTGTCCTGATTTATCACATATCTATGTGGTTATCTTCTTTGCACTTCTAAGATCTTCATTTTATCTCTCCCCATGGGAGGGCACCAGGACAATTTGATGTTTCTTGGCCCCTCCCATCTAAGAGGTGAGAGTTGCAGTCTGATGGCTTTTTAGCATCAGGGCATTTGGCATGACAGCTCTGCAGATTAATGCAGTAAAAATAGTGTGGTACTTAAATGTTTCAAAATATTCCAGGTGAAAACTCCATCTCATCATCACTGTAATGGCTCATTCACTCCTCTTCCAAAAAAAGTAAACAAAATGCATTTGTACATATGCTACATCTGGCTTGGTTTCTTCTTTTCTTTGAGTTCTTAGGTTCAAACAGTAGCAATGATTAATAATGTAATGGCTCTGATACATTTATTTCTTCTCTCAAAAAGGGAGTAAGTAAATTTATTTGTTCACAAAAGGACATCAGTTTTAAAGTGTATAGGGAAAATGTATCAAAATATTAATTAGACTTTTCTTTTGTTTTGCTAGTTTGCATTAGACAGATGGAATTCTGATCTTTAACAGCATCATGACTCATGAAACTGCTTGTGTACTAAAATGCCATTATTAACACAACAGTAGTTTTCAGCAGTTGGTAATTATTGGCATAATTAAACATTTATCAAGAAACAAGTATTTATCATTCATTAAACTTTCATTAAAAATCCATCTTAGCGCAAGCTAGATTAGCCAGTGATTTTCAAGTGATAACTTCTTAACTTCTGGCAGGAATGTAGAGCATTTTGATAGCAAAGAAAGTCATGTGTACCTCAACCTTTCAGGTTTTGTAAACAGTTACCATGTTTCAGATTTAGGAGTGTTATTTTTGAGTATGCTGTAAGACTCAGAAAAGAAAGTGCTTGGCTGTTCTCTGTATGGTTTACCAAGCTTGGCACTTTTTAACAGTGTATTTGGGAAAAAGAAAGATGCCCTTGGCCACAAAAAATCAGTCCTAAGTATGCTTTATACCACATTTACATGGCTTAAATTCCCTCAGAGCCCAGTATGTTTACATATATTAGTACGCTGGCATTTGCTTTCGTGAAAGGACCATCTCATAAAATCTGCCTTATTGAAAAACTGCAGAAGGATGGAAACTCAGACTAGGTGTTTGTAATTGGGAAATCTTGGAGAACTGTTTGGTCCCGATATAGTGGTTTCCAATACTTAATACTTGTATTAAGAAGAGGAAAATATGCATGTTTTAGTATTTAAGAGACCCGTTCCAACTCTGAAAGGTTTTGGTTTTATTTTGTTGAGTGGAGTATCAGACATTATCCCTGGGCTGTTCAGTTGAGATTAATTAATTTAAATGGCAGATTTTTTTTGCCATGTTTAGGTACAAATAAAGGTTGTTTGTGTGAATTTCAAAATGCAGAAAAAGAAGGTCAGTCGACACCCTGTAGTTCTCTCTCATTCCAGTGTTATTTAACTGGTTTTAAGTCTTTTCTCCTTGGTTATAGGTTATTTTCCTCGGTAGTCATCTTGCCATTCCTACTAACCCTTATTATCACTGAAGCACTGGCTTACTTAATCTTGTACCTGCTGATTGGTTATTTTGCCTCCCAGACCTCTGTTTCTCCTCTTACTTATAGGTACGGTAGGATATATTACTTAACCCCTCCTACGTAGTCACTGTTTGCAAGAAGGACCAATTTGGCAAGGTTAGTGTAAGTTTAAAGTGCTCTAATGTGATTGTCTAGATTGTGGTGGAGAAAAAAAAACCCCAATATTCCGTGAGCGAGACTGTCTCGGAAAGCTCCTTCACATACATCCGAGCACTTCACATCTTAGCCCATATTCAGCAACTTTGTTTGTGTTTTCTCTTGGGCGAAAAATTTACTGTATCAGTGCTTTTATGTCACAAGAATGAATTGAATTCGTACCCTTTAGAGCAAACAACAATAGACAGAGTGGTAACCTAGTGGAAAACAAATAGACGCCCCGTCCCTTTTGGGGATTCAGAGAGGTTCAGAAAGATGGAGCTGACGGTAGAGAGGTGGCAGATAAAAACAGGCCGAAGCAGGAAAGAATCCTGCGGTCATTTATTACCATGCCATCTTCATAGTGTTTGCTGAACCAAGGTGCAGAGTAATGATTCAGACAAATGATGTTAATAATAATAGCTGGCCCTTTGGCAAAAATGGAATACCTAGTATTGCAGCATGAGACCTAATCAGATTCTCCAAAACTTGCTTCAGACCGATAGAATTTTTTGTCATCAGGTTTTCTGTCAATTGATTCTCCTTGGATACTGTATTTTTAAACGAAGCAACATGCTAAGCAATTATTTTCCATCAGGCAGGAAAAAAATTAAATAAAATAATATGATAGTTAATGTATAGCTTAAAGCTAATTTTACAATATTCTGTTATTTCTAGTTTATTTTTTGTGGAATTTCAACTGTTAAAATCAATAGCATCTACAAGATATTTCTGGTAATAATGGATTTCTTCCTCACATTTAGAAACTTTATGGAGTTCATTATCTTTTTTTTTCCCACACACATAATCACCTATATGTAAGAATTCACCTTATTTATTGTAAGTGAATAATAACAGGTACACTTTACAGTAATGTTTGTTGTACATAGAGTATCACCAATAAAAATGAGCTCCATGTGAAGCCTAGCTATGGATTTTAAACAAGGGGTAGTTGTTAGCACTGCTGATCTGAGTAATTGCTTTGATCTGTGGTTAGGTATTTGTATATAAAAGAACATTTTCACCCAAAAAAGCTTACTAACCATTTTGCGCTGTTCAGACATGACATGGTTTTGTTGTTCTTTTTAATAATACCTGCAGTTTTTAGGCGTATAGGTTGCAATTATTTTTATTAGCTGTTCCGTTAACAACATAACCAACATCTGTTTTAATCTAAACATCATCAGACTTATTAATTAGGTACATTTTGGCATCAATTTATCACACATGCTTTGACACTTTTGATACTTGAAGCATAAGCTATTATGTGTAATGAAAAAAAAATAAGTATGATTTGGAGTCAGTGTTATACATCATCTGTAGGGGACAATTATGTTGGCATGTGGGAGGTTAATGTACACGCTCTAGATTCCTTTGCTTGATTTGCTGTTTTCTTCTTCATAACTCTAGGTAAACAGTTTGTGCTGCCATTTAATGCACAGGTTAAGTGTAGTTGCAGGCTATTATACATCATTAGAGTAAGTAATATTCAGCTGTGGAAGAAAGATGGAAGCTTTTCACTTGTAGCCACTTGGACATTTCATTTTTCATCTAGTATGCCACTGCAAAAATTAGTTGTGGCAGGCCTGATGTAATTTATAGCCTGGTACCCTGAAATTAAGCAATGAATCACACCATTTTGGCTGATTAGAGTTAATGCATTTTTCCCAATGACATATTTTGTAAAACAATGCAGTTTATTCTAAACTTTGCCTTATCAGACCTAGTCATTTCTCACGTCAACCTGTGCAATGGATTGTACCATTGTACAGCGCGCTCTATCAACAGATTTCCTTTGGTATTGCACTGTAGTTATCTTCCAGTTTAAAACTACAGCCTTCCCTTTCTTTCCTAATTTTCTCACTAGAAAACACCAACTTTCCTCCCCCTCCGTCCGCCACCCTCTATCCTCCAACCAGACAATTCAGAAGCAAAACACCGAGTAACACAATTCAATGCAGCTTGATTGAAAGTGCAGGGTGTAATGATCAAGTGAGTAGAGACCATTGGATTGTGCCTCAGGCCTCCGCACTACGGATGTGGTCAATAACAAATTTATTACTAATCAAATCCGATAAATACAAAACAGCCTACATTTATTTTTATTTGGCACCTAGCTGGTCACAGAATAATAATAATAAAACAGGTAAGTCCAAGACTGCCTTTCAGAGGAATGTGCTGCAGCCGATGCATACTGCTCCTAAAGCCTCCGTGCCTTACAAGCAGGCAGGCAGTCCCCAAGAAGCCTCGTTCCATATGTCTGATTACTGGTGGGCACGGTGTCCTGCTCGCCTGTGGAATACATTAACGATGCCAGCTCTTGAGTTTGGAGAATTCTCTTAGCTGAGATACTTTGCGATAGGGAGAGGTATCACTGCAGAACAGGATCTATAGGTATTAGTGTCAAGAAGAATAATGTCTTCCTTGCCCTTTCTCCTGGGTTATGGCATGGGTTATACAAAGACTGGGATGAGTTAATAGAAAACAAAGGAACCAAAGGTGTGTGGGGAGGGGAGCGGAATCAACAACATAGCTGAGACATGTGAATTTTACTGTTGCCAAAAATAATGTGCGACTGCTCTTTCCCCCCAAAGCACTAAAATGCATAAGAGCACATGACATAATCATTGCAGGCATCTTACACCGTGTAAAACCGACACGGACAAAGAGTGCATAGCTAATGTAAAGCTGACATTCAGTATCCAGGATTTTTGTGTATTCAGATATTTTTATATGTGTGCACATGAAATTTAGCTAAAACTTCTCGACGCTGCGATTTGTTACGCAGACACGTTCTGCATTACAAAGTGCACGGCAGAGATACAAACTGAATAAAATGATTGGGAACCTTTAACGACACGGAGAGCGCAGCTTCTCTGGCTCAAAAGTCAGGTAGTAGAAATATTCCTTCTTTCTTAGCAGCCTGAGTCCCTGTGTTTGTGAATGGCTTGTGGAAAAAGCCTGCAACAGTCTGCAAGGCGTAGGAGAAAAAAGCAGCACACCTGCAAGACTCTAGCCTACCTTGTTCACACCCAGGATAGGAGCAAATGATTTATTATCTGTCCCTTGAATTTCTCTGAGCGTTCTGTCTAAACTTTAAAAGCAGATTACATTTGCGATTAAACCTTAACAAATGTTGTTTTAACTAGACTGCAATATATGTTATTGACAACAAGCTTTTTTTCCCCCTGAAAATAACATTGGTGCTTAGGCATGCAATTTACAAAAATGACAAGGAAGGGTGGTACTTTTCCCAAGGTGAATGTGAGTTGACTGATTAGCTGGTATTTTAACTTAGATTCTTGCAAATTACAGACATAAGAAACCCTGCAATTTATATGTACTTTAGAAGTGAAAGCTTTAATCCCATGATTCATGAAAGTAAAGTGGTAATAATTTAAGTACCATATTTTATTTATCCCTCAGAGTTGTCAGCTGATACCAGAAGTATTCTCACTATTTTTGGGTTGCTGCCTTTGGCCACCTAATTGCTTCTTAGGAAGTAAGAGGGAAATTGCTTATATAACTACATGGATTGTCTTTGGCAACGTCAAGCCAAGGCATCAATCAGTCCATCTGGGTAAAATCACAAGCTGACTCCGATATTGCTAAATATTTATACTGTCAAATACACACAGACATCCAGATGAAAAGAGGCATTCATTAGGAATGCTCCAGCTTGTCAGTTTAAAGATGTAGATTAGAGCAAAACCTCCCACTATGGTACTGAGTGCTCAGGAAAAGTCTATATTTAGCCATTCTGAGCAATAAATATCATCATATTGCCTCATTTAGGTAAATAGAGAATAAATATTGTCAAGATGATCTAGAGATAATGTAAACAGATCCCTGTTCAGAGTCTGTGTTACTAGGGTAAATTCCAGGACATTGGTGTGCTGCTGATGCTTTTTGGTTTAACCCTTTTTCTTAATCATAGTCCCCTCCCCTTTACAATAAGAGTAAGATTTGTTCCTTGCAGATGAGGAGGAGGGGGGTTATGGGGGAAGACGACAAAGGGGACGGGACACGACATAAGGTGCGGTTTCTTTTTAAACAAAAGGTGATTTCAAAATCTGAGTTGCTACATTAATTAGTAGTTTTGCCCTAATGTTTTCTTGGCAGTTGCAAGGGCTGCTGCTGGAAAATACAGATATCTCTAGCAATGCTGAAGCTCATTCCAGAGTTTAACATGGGAACTGACAAAGCCTGTCAGTCAGAAGAACATCACAGCTCTGAGGTTAAGACATGATTTCAAGAGTACACCCAGTTAAAACTCATAGTGGATTTTCTTTTATAGCACATTTTTTTCTGTGATAAGATGAGGCATATTGCAAGGGTACGCGATGAAAGATCAGTCCTTCGATGAGAATTAAGTTACTGTCCTGCTTCAAAGTGGGTGGCTTGTCCTGACAAATTAAAAGGGAAATTTGTTCGCTATACTATGTACACAGAAATGATAGCAGAAAGTTGGGGTTTTTTACCTTTTGGGAAAGGTTTGTGCCTGCCTCTGTAGAATTGGCACCTTGGAAGTTACATACAAGGAGAGTGGTGACTGACGTCAAAGTTTTAGTTAATTACACTAGATGATTTTTTAGATTAATAATTAACATCTCTCTTTATAACTAAATATCTGTAATTAATCAGCAAATCATAATGTGGAGACTAATTAACTTCAAACTCAAATCTTAACAGAAAATCCATATTACTATCCAGCATCATTAATTACTCCAGTAATCAAAGTTATCCCTCATGGGATTTGACATAAAGCTTTGTAGGTTTATAAACCAAGCTATTATCACAAAAAACATTTTGAAAGCAGCTTCAAATAGCATTATAGATAACCAAAGTATTAGATTGGAAATTTAAACAAGTTTTCATTTTGTCTGTATTACATTATCAATAATCCACTCACTGAAGCTGGGTAAGTAACTAAGTACACTTCCCTTCTCACCATGTGGATGCGGCTTTTTTGTTGGGTTTTGTGGGGTTTTTTTTTCCTTTTGGAGTTAACAGCAGTGATTTCTGTCAGAAGATTAATTTGTCACTGTCTTTTAAAAATATACCACACTTCCCAGTTGCTTTTGCTGTGGTGCTGTCCATGCTAGCTTGCTCTTTAAAAAAATGAATTAACATCCATATATATCCTAGCATTATTCACAAGAAAGCACCAAATAAAAGGTTGAGCTTTAAGAAATCTTGAGTTGTTGATTAGTTGGTGTTCAGTGGGGGAAAAAAGGATAAAGTAGGGCTGTTATGCCAAAAAAACTCATCCCAAACAAGTCCTATTTTAATTAGCATGGATTTCACAACTAGAAAGATTTGGAACGTGTTCATTTTAATTTTTAATAAACGGGAAAGCCAATGGTACCTTTGTAGCACATTGAAATCCCTTAGCTGATTTTCATTTAGAAAGTTAGGAGTTAAAATTGTGTCTAAAATCCACATTTCAATTATTTTATCACCTAATCTTCCTAGTACGCACATCCGATACTGTTCTTTTGTGTGGCAGCTGTAAAAATCGTAAGCAATTTTTACTGTCAAGAAAACTCTGAATAAATAGAGGCTGTTAACTTAGGCAGATATCTGAGGTTATTTGGTGGCAATCAAGAACTCACAGCACTTCAACTAATGGGTTATGATCAGAAACTGTTCCTAATAGCCAGCTAGACGGATCTGAATATGAAGATTTCTATAATTTTGTTGTCAGCTTGTGATGTACTCTAGTGCTAATTATTTGGAACAATTATGTTTTCCTAATAACAAAAGAAGAAGCAGTGAATTAAGCAGGCTTACCTTCAGATCTTTAGATAACAGTTTAAATGCACTTGCCATTAAGAAATAACATTTCTTTTTCCTGTGTGGAACCCTAATTATTGAAGATGCTTGTCTTTTAAAATCTACTTCTTCTACTTCTTTTAAGCATGTTCAATGTGTCAGTTTACACTGATGACTTCAGTAACTAGTATTTTCTCAGTCTTAGGTTTATGCCTGTACCTCCCATAGACTGCTTACTTCATTTGGTTATTCAAAAACCATAATTAGTGCAGTAATTAACATGTGGATCCTTCAAAGGAAGACTGTTAGAATCATGGGACGTCTCTCATCATTCTTACTGACGTATAGATGATAAAAAGACTTAGGTTGAGGTGACAACAGGATTTGTATTACTGCACATTATCTGAGCTGCGGGGAAATTCAGACAGGACCGTGGTCCATGGAGTCGTTCCTTTTGAAAAAAGTAATTATCCACACTGTTTCTATAATGTAACTAGGTGTTATCCTGCATTTGCAGCTGTCAAATCATTTGTTTTAAAACCATTATTTTATACCTTACGAATGCTCGGAAGTTTGGGGGGTTGCGTGTTATCTTCTACCCGATTACAAAAGTGGGGTGCAGCAAGTGCAGCAATAAAAACAACAATAATGGTAATTTATATAAGCATAACAGATTCTTTCCAGAGACAGTTGATTTCAGAGATGCTTATGGTAATGCTAAGTTGATACAGTCACAAGATTGCATCCATAAAGAAAAGGCCCAATTTAATTTTATTTATTTTCCCCGGAGAAAATATGTTTGTTTGTTTGTTTAAGATTTCAGATAAGCTGAATCTGTTGCGTTATCAAGCCATAGTAAATCAGTTGTTGGTATTTGAGTCTCCGTATGGTTCACATAAATGTATTCCAGTATTTCTCAGAGATGCTTATTGCTGATGTCTTCAGCTTCGATATACAATGTTTTAAATTAGCGCATTAAGGAAATTCACGTTCTTTCTTTCAGCCTTTAACTTTGGGTAAGTAGTGGCCCTCTTTTTCACGTTCACTGACATATGCCAGAAAAATCCAGTATTTTACCCTACAGGCAGCCCATGGGACTGGGATGAAATGGCCTCTATACATGGGGTATGACTTTATTTGCTAAAGAGGTTATTTGAAAAAGCCCTTAGGGTACTGCTGCCCTTTTGTCCCTCAAACTAGTAGGGGGAAAAATATAAAAGGAACTACACAGTAATCCCTTGTAGACAGGTGACCTTAAGCCAATTCTATGCTGTAAGGTTTGTTTCCATTTAAACTCAAAACAGACAAAGAAAAAAAGCAAATTGCAGGTTTTAATCTGCTTCAGAAGCATTGCAATATTTTTTTCTGTAAATGACTGTCAAATACAGACAAATTTTACTGCAAATTCATAAAATTTAGTGCCGTTCTATATAATTTAATGTAACGTTCTGTAGACAATGTGTCCTATATTCTAGCAAAAATAGCACCCGAGGACTGATGGAAATAAACATAGCCCTGTTTATTTCAGGTAGCCTGAACAGGAACTTACTTTCCTTACAAGTGTTTAAAACCTGCAAGGACAACCAAGCCTTGATTTAGCAAAAGTATATAGACCTTTTGATACCAGTAGCAGTATTAACAAATTAAAAATTAATCAACATCAGGACCACTGGGAAAAAAAATACCACCACAAAGACATTTGTCTTTTGAGATTCTTTTTTTTGTTGTTTTTCTCTGTCCTCAGAGTTGACTGAAGTTACCAGAGCTACAACCAAACTCGATGAGAGTTACCCCGGGGTTGTTCATGGTCATTCCCAGTACAGGTGCACCCTTCTTCGGTGGTGTGTTTGGTATTTAAACCTGTGTTCATCCGCATTAGTTTTACAGCAGAAGCCAGTGTATTATTCTCTATATGATGCGATAAGCTATTGTTAAATATGCACCGTCCTGACTAGATACTGCTTTTCGATAGGCGGTCTTCAAAATAGCATTATAAATTATGAACAGCGGCTCTGAACTCACTTCAGGATAGCCTCTAATAAGTCACAGGTGTGACATCACTGAGCACTGTAATTAATGGGTGTTATGCCACTCCCTTGACTTACGAGTTTTTCAGAGGCTTTTAATTACTTTTGAGTTGAAGCCATTCTGGCAGAATTTTGAAAGAACTGGGGTGGCAGCCTATTCAGAATGAAGCTGTTCTAGCGACATTTGGAGGGTAAAAAAAACCCCACTCTGGTGGCTGAAGGAAAATGTTTCAGCCGTTCTTCACGCCTGGTAGTCTAGAGGGAGGTTAAAGGAAACAGCTTCTGTCGACTGCTGCAGGCACTTAGTTACTGTGCTCTCTTTCTGCATCTGGGGAGGAGCTGTAAAAATTGTGGTCAAATCCATATATTACATAAAGTAAAAGAGAGAAAAACATCTGAAAAGCCAAGAGTGGCTTGAAGGGTTATCATGATGTCATCAACCTGATTTTAGGCATAGAAAAGCCATTGTTTTGCATGTAAGTGCAGACTTCGTGTAGCTGATAGAGTAAATAGAAAAGAGGAAATGCCATCATTTATCACCTATCAAGAGTAAGTTATAAATGATGACCAGTTAATCAGCACTTCAAAGATTATTTTTTAATTTCAGTGCCAAAATCCAATGGCAGAAGAGGAATTTCACCACCCCCCCAATACACACACATGCACACACACCAGAATGCACATATCATAATATTTAGTTAACTCAGGTGTAAAGCTTTGTTCTCTAAACAGCTGAAGCTTCATGTCATTGTTTATATGCACAAAACACACATATTTCTCCATATGTTGGCACCATATTGGTGTTATCACCATAGCATTCCCTCCTCTTCAGATGATCTTTTGTTATAACTTTTTTTTTTTTGAGGCAAATAAAATATAGTAAATGTAAACCAATTATTTAACCAAATTACTTTGATCGTGGGAAACTGACAATTAGTGTTACAGCTTCTCAGCAGTGAAATCCACACAATAGAGCAGCCTCTGATAGTCTGTGCTGCACTGTAAGTCGATGTAGTGCATTTGTTTTGTGTAGCAAGCTGTGAGGGAGGAGGAGAAAAGTGCAGGAGACGAGTGAAGTCCATCTCGGTGAACTCCTTTTCTGTATCTGTGCTTTGTGTTGTAAGCTGTTTGCTTCTCTGATTGTTAATATTTAGGGACAGCTTTTCACAGAAACCTTGATGCCTGATGTCCACGCTCAAAGCGTATACGCGTGGGTACGAGATGATCAGCTAACCACTGAATGTGCTAAGAGACCTGCCAAACTACCATTTGGAATTTTGATTTCTAGTAAATGTTGACGATGAACAAGTTGTTTTGGTTACCTGTAGTGTTTACCCACTTTAATATTTCTGCCTTTTCCACATGGATTGGGTGGGAGGGTGTGCGAAGTATTAAAATTAGATGCACCGGTACACCCACGTGATTTGGGTTTATTCTCAAAACTTGAATGCGTCAGCCCTTCTATGAAATAGCTGCGAGTTAGGAGAGCATTCTGGGTATTGTCATGCAAATGAGGCCACCAAACATACCACTTTGCTTCAAAATTGCTCTGCGCTGACAAGTAGCTTTTAAAACTGGAGCAGTGTTTTCCAGGCTAAGTGGGCAACCCTATATATCCTCTGAGATCCACTTTCTAAAATAAGTGCCTATATACAAAGTCCTCATTCCACATCTGAGTGCTCAGATTGGTACTTACTACATTCCAGCACATCTCATTTTAATGCAGATTAAGGTGGTCTTTTATGCTTGAGTATTGTGTTTCTCCCACATTCACAGTGAAAAAAAAACCCTTAAGATGCATGTAGCACAGAGGAGTCAAGCTTGATCTGGTATTCAGAAACTCGTGAAGCCAAGGTTTTGTGATATATCACTTCAACCAGCATAAGTTTTAATTAATGCTGCAGCAGCTTCTCAGCAGCACTCAAGAACTCAGCCAGTGGGTCATGAGGAAAAATACAAGTCATCACCTACCTCATGGCTCACAGAAAATATCCATAATCAGGAGCCAGTTTAGTCTAGTTTCAGGACTCGTTTCTGAATTGATAAGAAAATATGACATACAGTTCTCTCTCTTTGTAACAAAACAAGTCCATCCCAAAATCTTCTGTTGACTGCGATCATGAAAAAGGATGTGAGAAAAGTAACAGAGTCAAATGGAATGTCTATCCCAGGCAATTCATGACTATATAGCTTTTAACCAGCATCTTAATGCTGGTTAATGGAAAGCAAGATGGATCTCTCAGTACTGACATTAAATGATGAAGAATGAGCAGAATCCAGAGGATTTTTATTTTCTTTATAATCAAAAATTGTGTTGATCACATTGTGAATCAGTGGGAATGTGGCCATGATTTTACTCTTAACCTCTGACCGGTATTGTTCCATGTGCTGTGCCCTGGAGGTAATGAAGCCATAGATACAAATCGCAGGGCTGTCATAGCCCTGGAAGTCCTGGGTCCGCTGGCTAGATATGGATTTCTAAAACCTGATGGAGAGAGCGGGTACTGTAGTCCTGCAGTGCTAGAACAGCCGAGCTTCTCAAATTCCCCGTGGCCCAGTGTCAGCTATGTTGTCAGTGTGATGTTGCTCATTGCCTCACAAAAATACCTAGTGGGCTTTTACATACAGAATTTAGTATCTAGTTTGAGACATTCCCATTTGAAAATGCAGATCAGAAGGACCTCACAGTTACTTAGATCCTTTCACTCATACATCTCTGTCCTCAGAAAGTTGGAGCTTTCCTGGGAGGTTTGGTTGAACTTACGGAGAGGATTACTTTCCAAGTTGCTTTTTCTGATGTTCACTCCACGTTTAGATGGTACCTGAACTCAGAGCCAAATTGCCCTCAAACCATCCCAGCATATAAATCTCTAAATATTCCAGATTCAAATACTTAATGTTGGTGTGAATGGATTTAAAAGAAAAAGAAAATTATTTTGAGAGCCATTGAGATTGCCCTTAATTTGTTGTTGTTGTGAGTTAGCTACATTATCTCCCAACCTCTTTTGGAGCTGCTATTTAACTAAAACTTGGCGTTACATTTCCTTTTATTACAAGCGCTGTTTATACATAAATTGGAACAGATCATGATGCAGCAATGAACTTTTTATACCGCGTAGATTGTGCAGCAAAATAGTGCCTTATCAGCATTACATGCCTCGCTGAAGAATGTTTTGCTGTTTTAAATCGCATCATTATGAGAAGAATTTGATATGTAGATACAAAGATTTTACTGGAAATTTTGAGCTAGGCTGTTGTCATTTAAGTGAAAACAAAAACTTGTTTGTGTTAATTAGACAAGGGGGGTTAATGAAAGAACCATGCTATATATATACCGCTTAGTTGCAACTCCAGAGATCTACTTTATCGGCTAGAACATGGCTGCATTCATTTTTGCTTGCTTGCCATGAGACAATCCCAGAAATAATTGGCAATCCATTGCCCTACTGCACTGAAACCCCTTGTCTACAAACATGATGCAAAATGAAGGTGGTTGAGGTTTCATAAAAATGAAGCACATGGTGTGACAGACCCATCTGTGCCAGCTTTATAAAACAAAAGTGCCCAATTTTATCATCATTGCCTTTTGTTCTGCACAATGCTATTCACGCGGTGGTTTTATGAATGCTTGCCGGTAGAGTCTGTAAGCCTCGATTTATCTGACTGCTTCCTCTCCTGTGCTGTCTGTTCTCAATTGCACCGCTAGCTCCCCTGCCCCCACAGTTTCCTCTCCTTACCCAGCCCCTTCTCCCCAAAGAAATCCGAGGTAGAACCTCCTAGCAATTTTCCAAGGTTCTGGGCTCAAAGACTAAACTAATTTGGTTTTGAATTGCAGATCAAACATAAACTGCAAAGAAGCATTTAATCAGTTAGGAGAAGCAAGGGTATGGCTTGTTTAAGTCCCAGAATCCATAAACCTGTAATGATTTTATTATATTGGTGTCAGTTTTCATTATTTTCATGAATGGGTATTCCCTGCTTAATGCACGATATTTGCATCTGATGAACCAACGAGTTTAAACATGGTTTGTTTTAATGCTTTGTGAATTTGCATTCAAATTCATCAGAAGTAATTCTATTTGAAATCACACAGGGCTAAACACAGTGGTTGTAAATCCATTTGAATTGAGATGCCAGAATCAGGCCATTAATCTACAAATCTACAATATAATTTTTGTATGGTTGGTGGGCCTTTGTTCTGTTTTTTCGTGGTGAGGCAGAGGGGATACCGAGTGTGCGTGTGGGAGGGGAAGTGTTCGGGGAGGTTGTGATAAATTGACCGAGGGAGTATATCTTTGTTATGGAAACTGGCCTGTGAAGGGAACGTGTGAAAGGCCAGAGACCATGGTTTGAGCGTCTCTGTCACTGCCACTTGAGGTAGTTGCACAAGGAGATAGGAAGTCTCTCAGATAAGTAGGTTTCCTAATATTTAGGATGATAGGAGTTGTCATCAGTACCTTCCATTCTGTCTGCAGAGTGTCAAAGTTCACCAAGAGCTCCAAGTGGCCCTGTGGCCTGCATTTAGGGCTTTAAGTCCTCGTGCTAAACATTCTGCTAGCTTGGATTTTTCCACGGTCTCTTGTTGAAAAAGGAATTAATAAATGCAGCAAGCTTCACCTCCAACAGCAACAGGGTCATTTTGGCAGGGATGGAGGGGGCTGTATTCTAGCAAACAGTGCTGCACTTCTTGATGGCTGCCAAAGAAATCTGTACTTCTTTCAGTGTCTAGAGGAAGGGTTTTAATTCCTGTATTCTTAAATAGACTGAATTGTCTGACATCAAGGTGTTTGTTTAAGCTGATAGTTAACAAATTTTAAGTTATATCATTATTTGAGAGCACTAAAACACGTTTGTGTGAGGGGGATTACTCTTCGAGGAGGAAGGGTTATCAATATTGTTCCACACTATACATTCTGCTTAAAGGTGGCAATGAAGTTTTTTGATAAAACTTACTTTAAAAATTGCAAAACTGTATAGTTATACATGCTGTACTTTATCCTTTTAAAAGGAATGTCTGTCTCTGTTTAGTTGAATAGGTGACAAATCAAAATGGAATTCAGCTGATGCTTTTGAACGTGTGCATATATATATAGTCATTTTGCTTAGTTAGAATCAGGCTGAAATGAGTCTGGACGCAATACATTTGGCTGCAGGCAAAAGTGATTTCTACTTAACTTTGTGACTGCCTTCCTCTTTGTTTTCCTTGTAAAGCAGAAATTAAAGAGTCTAAGCCCATGTTTTGAATATGTAACAGACTGGGGCTAACTGAGGGTCTGACTTAGAAAAGCGTTTTAAGCCTACGCTTAGCATTAGCTGTATGCTGCGTTCCCAAACGCTTAAGTACGGGCCCCTTCTTATGCACTTGCGGGAATTGTGATGATCAGGAAGTCTTACCATCTGACATCTGTGAAATGAGCTGGTAGACTTGAGTCTTTTTCATAATGAACCAGTTTCCATCTCATAAAATTCTGTAATTGCAGATGGTATCAGTGGACACCTATGACAATCTCGGCAGAGATTGCAGCCCGGCATTCCTCATTATAGGATACATGGACACTGAACTCCTCTCTGCTCATGAACATGGGGTTGATTCATTGACAGGGCATTATCAGGAAAATTGCAGTGATGTGACTAGTGCTTCACTGTGGGTAAATGGAGTACCTCAACTCTTAGAGTTGACAATAGGCTCTTCTAAGAAATTATAATGCTGTTATTAAGATATAAAGTAGGGTCTCAGTACACCTGGAAATTCTTGTGTGTCCCTGGCAACACACCTTTTGTTGTTTTTCACTTCTCTGCCTGAAAAGTTAGAATAATGCCTTTTCATTTTATGGTGTCATTTAATGATAAATATGTTACTAATTGTGTGTGGTTCAGGAGGTGCAGTTTGAGAGGCACGTGTTTCGAGAAGCACCATTAGATTTTCAGTATGCATTTGCATGTGCTTGGGCCTAGCACTTGTGGAAATCAAACCGATTTTTGTTTTGCTTTCTAATTCAGCATTGAAGAAATTAGCTTTAGGCATACAGATGTAAAAGTCTTGCTTAAAATTCACTCTGTTGTGAAAGAGACCCTAAAAACATAACATGTGGGAGAAGAAACTGTGGAGACCAGTGACAAGTAGCATTCCTCAAGGATGCTGTTTAACATCTTTGTTGGTGACATGGAAAGTGGGATTGAGTGCACCCCCAGCAATTTTGCCAATGACACCAAGCTGTGTGGTGCAGTCGACATGCTTGAGGGAAGGGATGCCATCCTGATGGACCTTGACAGGCTTGAGAGGTGGGCCCATGCAAACCACATGAAGTTCAAGGAGGCCAAGTATAAGGTCCTGCATATTGGTCAGAGCAATCCCAAGCACAACTACAGGCTGAGCAGAGAATGGCTTGAGAGCAGCCCTGAGGAGAAGGGCTTGGGTATGTTGGGGGATGAGAAGCTCAACGTGAGCCTGTAGTGCATTCTTGGAGCCCAGAAAGCCACCTGTGTCCTAGGATGCATCAAAGGAAGCATGACCAGCAAGTCAAGTTAGGAGATTCTGTCCCTCTGTTCTTCTCTTGCAAGACTCCACTTGCAGAGCTGTGTCCAGCTCTGAGGTCCCCAACATAAGGACATGGACCTGTTGGAGCAAGTTCAGAGAAGGACCATGAAGATGATCAGAGGGCTGAAGCACCTCTGCTGTGAAGACAGGATGAGAGAGCTGGGCTTATTCAGCCTGGAGAAGACTCCAGGGAGACCTTACTGTAGCCTTTCAGTACCTGAAGGCGTCTACCGGAAATCTGTGGAGGGACTGTTTACAAGGGCAAATAATGATAGTACAAGGGATAATGGCCATAAGGGGAAGAAGGGTCGGCTTTGAGTAGATATTAGGAAGAAATTCTTCCCTGTGAGGTCAGTGAGGCCCTGGCACAAGCTGCCCAGAGAAGCTGTAGCTGCCCCCTCCCTGGCAGTGTTCAAGGCCAGGTTGGATGGGGCTTTGGGCAGCCTGGTCAAGTGGAGGGTGTCCCTGCCCATGGCAGGGGGTTGCAACAAGATGGGCTTTGAGGTCGCTTCCAACCCAAACCAGTTTGTGGTTCTCTGAAATACAATAATTTTTTACTTCTTTTACCTTGTTCTTTTAGAGAGTAATATAATTTTTGTTCTATCTGTGTATAGTTTAAAACATGAGTTTTCTTTTTATAAATAATATCATGTCATTCAACTAGCTTTAGACTTTGGGTGTTTTATTTCAGTAGAGGTAGCTGAATAATGGGTTCAGGGTACTTGAAGTCACAGTGAAAGTAACGTTGAACCTCAAAGTTTTGGAGCACTGGAGCGTATACCAAAAGATGTAGCTATGAAATCTCCAAGTAAGCTGTACCTGGGACATGTAGCAGCTGTTTCAACCTGTGATGCCATGGGCTGCTCAAAAGCTCTTTAATCTGCACATCTTTGAAATGACAGACCACAATGAGCCCTCCTGCACATTTTGTCTGTTATGTGCCAGAAGTTAGGAATCTGTTAGTTCACTAAACTACAGCAGCTGGAAAAAGACTACGAAGTATTAAAAAAAAAAAGATACCTGAAGTAAGAACCCTTTAACATAGGTGTCAGCAGGAGCTGTTAGTTTCTCAGTGGTTTTGAAAATCAGGTCTTCCAGGTATCTAGCTCCAGGCTTCTTGAGTTTTTTTGGTGGGGGTGTTATCTGGTGTCTGTCTTGTCGCATTTTAAAAGCTTTACCACTTTCAAAAAATATCATAACTTCCACTGAAATTTTGTCTTCTGAAAAAGAGGGACTAAGTACCAGCAATAGTAAAAGTTCTTGGTTACCACTAACGATGCTACATAACAGCAGAGTAAAAAGTGCACTGCGCTGTGCATCTTACAACAGACCAGCATGCTAGGAACCGTGATATTTTAAAACCATTTAGCATGGTTTAGTTAACATGCTTTTAAGCATTATTTGGCTGCAGCTGTCAACAGATATATACAATAAATCTTTGAGCAAGTATTATCAGAAGTAAAAGCTGTGGCGTTTAAAATATATTAAAAAAATGGGACCGGGAGTTAGTTTTAAAATGTTCCCTCTTTTCCTAGTCTAAATTGGGCCTGAGGAAGGAAAAAACTAAGGAGAGCTAATGAAGTGACCTGACAGGGTGGCAGGGTTTGCTTACTAGTCCATATTTGAATAGGATTCATGCTTCGTATGATTGACAGTCATTGCAAATTCTTTGGCTTTTTAAGACTTAAGGCGCCACGGTCTTGGGTGAACTTTAGTTCAGAATGGAGTTGTTTACAAAAGTTAACTAAGTAGTTACTGCAGGATCGCGTGCTGTGTTTCACTGAACCATTCCGGAATAGTATGGATTTGCAGTACAAATGGTGATGACTCAGGTTAAATCATATTCTAATTACTGTGCAGTCAATTTATTGCATCTGGGAGCTTCGTCACCCTGGCACCTGGAAGTGGATGAGGCAGCTGAATTGGCTTTCCATTGCTCACCATGTCCAAATGCCTTCCCACAGTACAGCATGAACGTTCCAGTGTTTCATCAAAATCAGATTATGCTGATGCGAAAGGGACAAAAATTTTCCTCCCTGTTCAGCATGTGCAGAATACGTAGCCAGAATATGTGCACTTAAAACCTTTGATATTTCCATGCAGGTCAGCCTTGTAATAGCTCTTGTTTCACTATTCTGAATATTCCTTAGTCAAGATCTCTCCCCTCCAGGGGTCAAGACATCATTCAGTTGTATCTGTACGGGGACAATGTGCACCAGTCAGGCCTTTGAATGCACAATTAAAAATTACTTTGACCTGTTTTCCTGTTTTACATGTTCATAAACTCACATGTAATTTGATGAACACTGTCATTCTTTAAATTACAGTTCTCAAGGGACTTCTCTCTCATGGAATGTCATTTTTGCATATTTACTTTCTCCACAAGTGCTAGTTTGCAGTAGCACAAGTTGAATCCTGCATTGTTATTTTTCTGTTTACTTATGTTACATCCTGGTTTTATTGGTAGTGATCTTAACATTTCCTCCCAGTGTCGTATTAACTCCTTACACCATTGAAAAGCTGTTGATTTCTACCCTTAGCTAACCAACTGCTTAGGAAGTTTTAACAGTAGTGTAGTGTATAAATTATTCAGATCTCAAAAGCACTAGTTTGCAGCTGAGTGGAAGTGATTTGAGTAAGGAGCTTCTGAGCACTTAGGCAGAGCTGTAGTGCGACCGCTTACTTCGCAGTTCCCATGCAGCCAGGGCACACACACCATCTTGGCAATTCCTGCCTCGGTAGTGCTCCGCCATGGCTCGGGAAGCACCACCTTTGGTGTCTTCTGCCTTGTTTTATCTACGTACAGCCTAGTGCCTTCTAACACTAGAAGTGGAAGACAGGTCATTTAAGTACTACTGTATCAGAAGCACTGCAAATACATTTCTGTCAGCAGAAGGGTCAATTATATGAACAGCTCTTTCTTTGAAGATATGCTGGAAACACGCTGCTTCCATCCTTCTCCAGAGGTGAATCATGAAAAGAAGACTATCACAAACTCGACCCTTGAAAGTGCTATAAAAGAGTTACCCATTTCTCCAGCCTTTACTTCCCATCCCACCTCCTAGAACCAGCATGTACCCTGCTTCATGCTTCCTAAATAATCCTACCATCACTGCTAAACTTGTGACATTCTGAGCTAGAAAATCGGCATCTTCAATTGTAGGCATGATAAGCCTTGCTGGTGTCGGTGCGGGGGAAGAATGAGGGGCCAGCAGAGGCGAATGCCTCTGTGCTGCACCTGGACCACCTATAACCAGCCCTATTCCCTCCTTCTCAGTAGTTGGATCCCTTACGCTGAAATGGACTTTTGAGGTTGGAAATCTGGCATCAGAAGCTCAGGAACCACATTCAGAATTAATTCACCTTCATCAAACCCCACCTGAATCCTGTGGGATTTAGTCTGGGTGCTCCTGCTCTGGCAGGGGGCTTGGACTAGATGATCTTTCAAGGTCCCTTCCAACCCCTAAAGTTCTGTGATTCTGTGATCTCATGCCATGTACCAGTTTGGGGACAACCGAGTCATGTGGTTGAAGCGTCCAGTGGTCTGTTTTTATAATACACAGGTTGCAGGACCTGCAGCTTTCACAATAAATTATCATGGTGCTCCTTTCTGGCTGTAGATGTATTGCAAAAATATATAAATATTATTAGCCACTGGTGTTACATTTGATGCTATAAAAGCAAAGAAATAGATCTTCCCCCACTGAAAACTTGCACAAGTTAAAAGCATAAAAAACACTTTCCTTGTTTTCCCCCCAAAGTGGTCACAGTGCCCTCTTTCTCTCATTGTACCAGTGTCTAACATCTGAGCTGAGGTATGTCACTCCTCTGCTTTTATTCCCCACGTTCCCATGCAGGTGAGAGATGCAAAGGAAAATAGCAACTACACATCAGTGTCCAGGTACAAAGCTGCAAAATAAAGTTATGAAGCTCCCCCTTTCTGGCAAAATTACCTGATCTCCTGTTGGCCCAGCCTGGATCTTTCTTCCTGACAGTTTACTACTTTGAATCACGTGAATCGGGGCTCATTCCAGGACCATTTTAAGTCCACAAAAGAAGAGTACACTCATCTCCTCCGATGCTTCGGATATTGAAACAGAACTTTTAAATCTTTTTTCCCCTGCTAATGTAGCACATGAATTGCTTCACTTATTAGATGAGTGTTGGCTTTTGATATCACCCATCCTGGAGACTCCTGACACCTCGCACGCAGAGAAGCCCTGTCCTTGAGTTACTACAGCGCGCAGCCATCAGAACTTGCCGCTGATGTTTTGTTAGCATTTACCAGCGTCGTCTTGGCAGAGGGTGACCTCTAGGACTGTCTCTAAACATTTTCAATTTACAGACTCGAGAATTTTTTGCTGTCTTTGCCTCTCATTCTTTTGAAGAGGTCAGCCCTTTTACAAATTTGCCACAAGAAAGAAGTTCAGAATGCCCTGTATACTTAAACGGCTTAATAGGTATGCAGCCCCAACGAACACACCACATACAATTCATTTTAATATTTATAGAAGAAATTCACATTGTTTTAAGTGTACACGAGCAGCTGCTGTCATTTGGCTATGAGCAGATGTTAGACCTCCAAAAGCTTCGCTGATAATTAAAATACTAACAGTTAGTGTTTTACCCCAGCTGCAGGTTCTGTTTACTGTAAATTTGATTTTAATGGTGCCTCTGTGCAGTTATTGAATAGAGGTTTGTTTTCTACTATACATACAAAAGTGTCTACTATGAAGACAAATGGTTATTTCCCATAATTTGCTCTGGAAAGAAATGAATATACACTGCAACATAGTTGAATTTATATATGAAATACAGATATGTCTATCACATTCCAAATGGTACTTTCTGCTATCTTAACTAACGAAAAGAATTAGGGAAACTTACTATGTCTAGTTATTCCCAGGCATTGCCCCTAAAAACTGCTGTGCTTTTCAAATGGGTTGAGACGTGCCCTCGGGCAAAGAACAGGTGCTGCTCTTTAGTGAATGGGTGTGTAAATCAGAATAAATAAATACAGGGAATCAGGATACTCGTGTTTGATGGGTATACAGAAGAATATAATTTTTGCTTGATCATTTCATAATAGGATGTTTTATTTTAGGTATCCCTTACAAGTGTCTGTTCTCTTTAGTGCATATATGTACATCAAACGTTGGGGAAGGCTAGCCACTTTCAGAATTGTTAATCCCAAGGGCCTGATTATGCAAACACAATGCATAATGCAAGCTACCATGTTTAGTCCCTTGGAGACTATTGAGGCTAACTATGGCAGTAAGCCGTACTCTTGATAAATAAATGTTTATAAGACCAGGATCTAAATGTATATATTCTTGAAAAGCAAAAACTCTTGCTGAGACAATAATGACAGAAAGAGGGGTTTGCTTTTTTTTGACAAAGCAGTTACTGTATGGGACTAGACTATTTCAGAAATCCAGATCATTTTCCTTATAAGCAGAGCTTGTGGGGGGTTTTTTCCCCCTGATTTATTCATATTATTTTTTGTAGCATCTCACATGTTCTGTCTGCCTAGGAAACAGAATTCTCCAGTTTCACAACTGGTACCTCTTGAAATTGGTTTTCTGATTTAGAAGTGCTAAAAATGCACTTTCCAGTTGCAGTGCAGGGGTTAAAACAGAAAAAAACCAGTGCATCCGCATAGCATCAATGTCAGTTGTTCCCAAACTGAAGGCCAGAGTAGCCTTTGAAGCTGGACTGCCAAGAATGTCCAGGCTGGCTATGCTCATCTCCAGCTGCTAAATTGCACTGGAAGAGCTAGCTAAAATACTCCAAATACATTCCTAATGCTGCTTGTCCGTATAGGTAATTGCTGTATATGCCACAGGGAGGTTTTTGCTCAGGAGCAGGACTTGAGAAGACAAGCTTGCATCCTGGCAAGCCGGTAAAGAGGAAAGGTAGTCTACACGAAAATCGGTTCCTGTGCAGGTTAGGCAGTTGTAAAACCTGCCCGTTAATGACGTGCATGTTCACCATGATCAGTGGGGCTTTCGGTATGTATATGTTTTATTTGTGTAGCGACTGTAACACTGGGCTCTACAGCGATCATTTTTGACCTTGAGCGCAGGAAAAGAGAAACTGAAATTTTTCACAGAGAAGGCCTTTTCCTAAAGGTTAATTGGACACTGGAGGGAAACTAAACCAAACCAAACAAACCTAACTGCATGGCTCAGCTATTTATTTTGGTGGCTGGGTTTTCTTTTTCTTTCCCCCGCCCCCCCTTTTTGTTGCTGTTGTCATAGTCCTGTAAAGTGTGGGAGGTAAAAATAACAAGCAGGAAATTTCAGTCTGTTTCTCAAAAGGAAAAAAAAAATTACAAAAATATTTCCCTTTTCATTTTAAGAAAGCTAAAAGGACATCTGCTGCTTTGTTTAAGTTACCTGAAAGGTTAAAACTTCATCCTTTATTCAAACAATTGTTAGAAGACCTTGAAGTTTCTAAACATGATTGAGTGGTGAAGCAGAAGGCTAACAGCCAAGAATGTTTCAACTTTTGGCATTGAAACATGACGTTACTGAATTTTTAAGTAAAAAATGAAGTATTAGCACTATTTGAGGATTGGTTTTTTTATATAATTTAATAGTATAGTGAAAGAAAAAAAAAAAAAAAAACGAAAAAAAGAAAAAAACCCCAAACAAGCCAATTGCTGCATTGGTATTTACAAAGTTTGTGTCAATGGTGGATTTTTTTTAGCTGGTTAAGTCCCCTATAGGTATACTTACTTGTACCGCCTTACAAATATTTGCTGCCTTTGTGGATGTAGTAGTTCTGACAGAGCCATTTTAGCTTGCTGATTGATTTCACTTCTTGGTTTGACCCATCCTATTTTCTTTCTTCAAGCAGGAATCATGAACGAGCCTTCACAACCTCTTACTCGGTAGCTTAACTAGCTGGTTTAGGAAATGCTGCCCCATGCATTGCTTGCACATAAAACCCTTACAAATGAGAATAGGTTTTACTGTGGGTGAGGAATAGAGTTGTGAAAAACATGGTCGCTTATTATTATGGCCTCCAAAAATCAAGGAAATCCCAAAGTTGGGACATTATACCATAGTTCTTAGACTGTACAAAATTAAAGTAGAGATCGTTACAAAGAATTTTTTTTTTTATATGGAAAGAAAAAAAAGAGCAGAAACTTGGAGTTTGATCAAGGCCTAAATTATTTCTTTATGAATTTGGTGGACTTATCATACCACTCAAAATATTGTACTGCCATGTAGACGATAACTTTTAAAATGGAAAAAAACAGTTGCTCATTCAGGTGAAACCCAATATAAGTGGAATTTTCTGTATCTTTTCAATTCCTTGAAGGCTGTATTTAACTGAAGGAAAAAGATGTTTCTTTGCATTCACGTTATTTTATATTCATTGCATGTTAGTAGATACCGAATATTCGTATGTGTCAATAAATAACATACCTAATTACAAAAGTACGGAAAATGAGGTGTTGCTGAACGGGGTGCTATAAATCAGGCCTCCTGGAACTTTTGCAGAAAAGGAAAAATAGCTGTTTTAAGCTTGCTGTGTAAATGCAGATCATTTCCGTCGTCGTAATAGATTATTTCATTTATGACTTACTGCTTTGTCCTAAAGGTGCTCCTTGTGAAGGATGTCCTCAGCCGAGCCGCACCGTGCACAACCGCCCGCTACAACTTTTGGGGAAGGGTTAGAATTCTAAAGAGGCTGCTGGCGGAGAGCAGAGCGGTGCTTTACATAGAATATTAGCCCAGACTTTCCTAACGCATTACGCATTTCTTTCTGAGACAAGTCTCCTTAATGCCATCTTTATCTGCTACACGATGCATGAAATCTACTTTCTGTTTTAGAACTGCGGCTGACCCCCGACCCTGCGAGTGCCGCCACAATGTGACCTTTCTATTGTCATCAGCTTTCATTCTCCTGAAAATTCTATGAATTTTTATTACAAGTTTTTTTAAACCAAGCTGAGGCTTCAACAAATTACTTGACACAGATGAGATGAAGTTGTTGAAGTAGTGTTAGATAAGTTTTACAGCCAGCATGTGTGCTGCTGAACAGTACAAAGCCAGTGTCCTACAATGTCATACACCAGTAACTGCTGAGCCTACTATTGGATAAATACATCATTTTATGGAACATTGATTGTTCTATAAACCCAATGGAGTATTATGCTCTATGATCAAACCATTTAGATTGTGTGTAGAGCACAGAAAATGCCATATTCAGGATGGTACTAAAAGTGCCATTTGTGTATTTTATGGATGTCATTACGGGGGAAACTTCTCTCTGTAGGCCCTGTTTACTGCAAAATTTTTTAGTCTGTAATGACATTTTTCATTCACAACGTATGCCTTCAAGAGAGGGGGCCCTTGTTTTATTTGTTTCATTCGAGTTTACTGCACAAATCCTGTACATTTTAATTAAATGTAAGCTTAACAAAAGAATAAGGTATTTATTCTGTGGGGAACAAATGATGACAGTAACAAAAGAAAAAAACAGACACAAAAAAGAAAGTCAGGTATTGAGTAAAAGAGAGGGGAGAAGGTACTAAGCCCCGTTTGTAGTCTCCCAGAAGCACATTAAACATCAAAGCATTTCTTTTAGCCCTATTTCGGGAGTTTGTGGTCTCGGAGAATTTAAATAACCCGCGAATATGGATTTAATGTCTGAAAAATCCTGACGTTTCCAACTAAAAAAACCAAACGGTCACTCAGGGCTCCAACTGATAAATAACGGCTCTGCTGAAATGGCAGACTTCTTGGAAAGAAACCAATTCTGTGATCACTGCACCCCTAGATATGAAACACCTCTTTACAAATTGTCTGAATATGAGCTCTCGTATCATTATATTTTGTCATTTTAATACCTATTTGTATATCTTTTTAATTTGCAGTGACACGCAATCAGCAACAAGTCTGCTTTTCCCAATATTAATGTGGGCTTGTATTGCAGCTCATGTTTGCCATGTCAGCCAACACTTAGCCCTTCTCTTTACCCGGTTTTAAGAGGGGGGTGAGAGGCAGGCTGGATTTAGTAGGACAACATGATTTGTTGCTACATACAGTCCAATAATGTGACATGTTCCTTAAATACATAAAAATTCCTACAAATGTTGCATTGGATAGGAGTGCTCCATTATTGGAATGCGCCGTTCCAAAGTCGAAATAGCAGCTAAGCCTCAAAATATGTTGTTTGCTAAATATCTCCCCTACTTGGCTTTACACTGGTAAAACAAAAGAAAACCAGTAAAATCTGCAATCCATATTTACCATGAAAAATCACTGAAATTGAAGTTGATGTTCCCAGTAAATTCTTGGTCGTAGTCCAGTTAAAATTTAAAGTTACAGTAGATTCACATTAGTTTAAATGACACTTGAACTTCTACACAGCTCAACATTAATTCATTATAGTTGAAATGGAAGAATCTTCAGTGGGTGAATCTTTTACAATCTGATTGAGGCTGTTACATTTTATAGGAGCCATTTTTCAAAGCAGTACTGACAGCACTCGAAGTTATTAAATTGCTGAATCAAAAGATGGACCTGCAATCGCATTTATGAACTGTGATGGAATAGCTGGGGTTGCACTGAGCTGAGGTTAAGATGTTGGTGTAGTTAAGCTTCATCACACCCCTTAGTGACAGCAGTATTTACCCATGTAGTTTACTTTAATGGTCAGGAAGTGGCTTAACTCACCTCTGGATTCAAATAGATTAAGTAAGCAGTCAGAATGGCATAATTATCAGTGCTGCGAGGGATTCGCCGGGTAGCTCTTCACCCAGGAGACTTCCCATTCAATTGCACAGTAAAGACCAGAGTTGCATAGATTCCTGGGTACAGCATTTATCTGAGGAGATGAAAACAGGATGAATTTTTTTTTTTCCCCCTCTCCCTTTTTCTTTCCCTTCCCCAGACCGGAGCCTCTGGTTGATGCAGCGATGCTCTGTCCCGTGCATAAATTATCGTGATCTTAGGGGAAAGATGTCATGATTTTGCTGCGTGGTTGTGAAAATTATGATCGTAGAGTTATTTTGATTTTGAAATCCAGTGGAAAATGCATGATTTGTAGAGTTATTTTGATTTTGTGCCACATCACTGCCAGGCTTCTCTTTTATCATGTCAACAAAGCAAGACTCCTGAGAGAATTAATTACTTCTACTCTATTATAAAATGTGGAGGAGCTAAGATAATTGTCATTTTATGTTGATTTCCCCTTCCTATTTTTCTGCTCTTTGGGGGGTCTTGTGAATGTCAGTGCCTACAGAGAGCACAGGAAAAGTAGGGACGAGAACCAGTCGTACCACAGGAAGCTTCTTTCTCGCTTACGCCTGACAAAATGTACTTCAATTGCATGTGCCAGATTTATCATGCAGCATCACTTGGAAACACTCTAATGGTTTAAATTGTTAATTTTCTTTTCCAAAGATAACCTGCCTTGCAAGCTAAGATGGAGAATGTTGTATAACATCAGTTTAGACTTGTGAAGGTGATTTGCAGCCTCTCAGCTTAAGAAAGATTGCTTCTTGTGCTTCGCAGTGCAGTTCTCCACCAGAACCATAGAATCGTTGTGGTTGGAAAAGACCTTCAAGATCACCAAGTCCAACCCTTAACCTAACACCGCCAAGTCCATGCACTAGACCATGTCCCAAACCACCATGTCACTTTGTAATAGAACAAAAGGTACATAGGTAGGTAGATAGATAGACAGATGCATGCCAGCAAGAGGGCGTCTTTGAATATTAGGTTGATATGCACCTTTGCATGCCAAGTTGCTAGAGGTTGCACAATGCCTAGTACTTAGTCTCATGGTAGCACAGCTCCTGAGTGTGGACTTACTTTAAGCAAATGAGTATCTGGTTTCCAGAGCTCAGTTTAGTTCTCTCTGGGATCAGGGCCCGACAGCTCTATGCTTTGGGTGAAAGAGTCCTTTTAGTCCAGCTTTAGTATAATTTTCTTGGCCTCATGAGTTGTTTACCAGAAGTGTCTCGGTGGCTTGGAAAGTACAGCGCTAGCCTGAAATTTGGCTGCAGGCGGCAACTGGTTTTCTTTCTTCTTTTATCCCAAACAAGCAATGATGTATCTGTGTGTGTTGGTGACAAGACGCTATAGCTGTTACTCCAAAGATGTGATTGCACTTTGCGTAGGTGGGTTTAAACTAGAGCATGGCCGTGGGTAGTCTCAGCAGCATGGACTTTCTCAGCCATCCAAGGGCCCATCTGGCATTACATCCTCACTTTTTTCCCAGTGTCCAGGACCAACTCTTCTCTCTGTGTGCGCTGGTCGTGGCCCAAACCCTCCTTCTCAGCACCTGGAGGGGAGCTTTGGAAAGGCCATGGGGAGACAGCAAGTGCTAGAGCTGTTCTGCCATTGGCATCCACAAAGTGGTCACAGGGTGCTGCTCTCAGTTATGTCTTTCCAAAAATACCAAAGGCAGCCCTGAGGCCACACTTTGACGATGGAAGTTGTGACTTTGTATAGCTGTGGGCACCATTTGCTTTGCTGAAGCTTTATTGTTAGCCATGAGAACTGAGAAGGAAACCCTCAGTGACCCAAAATGACAGATTGAGTGGCAAAGCAAGCAGCTAGAATGTGTATTTTAATCTGTTAATTGATTTCATGTTGAAATAATTAAGAAGTGTAATTGAGCTTTCTCTGGCTGATATTTTATAGAACATCATGCTTGGGGTAAGAAAACTACAGAGCATTTTCTCCAAGTAGCTAGGCTAGTGCCTGAGTCAGTCAGGTGTGCTGGAGAAGATGCTAGGTAGGAAATGAAGGGGAAGACAATGGCGTCGAGATGACAGCATGGCAATTACCTCGCCAACAAAAGCAGGGTATTAAGAAGATCAGCCACAGTTTTTCACACCCAGATATGTTTAATGTAATATGGGATCCTCAGATTCATTACTGAAGTTCTGAAATATCACCGATAGGATCTTCTAGAAAAGATGTGTTAATCGCTTTTAACTGTATACTGTATTTATCTAGGCTTTTTTTGTACAGCATATTTTAAAAAACACATTTAAATTGTTAATAGGCTGCAGAATTGTTAAACTCAGCAATTATTTCAACCTGTAAATATGTTATTTGGAAAAGATGCAAATTGTTTTTGTTCACTTGCTCGTTCTGTCTGTGTTTGCTGCCAATGAAATCTAAAAATTATCAAGGACTTTTTTTTTTTTTTCCATTTAAGCTACAATTTGTTAAAGTAATGAACTGGTATTTGCCACGATACCATGTTAACAGCATATTTTATCTTGTAGGCATTGTATCCAAGTCCTATGAGTGCCGACTGAAGGGGCAAGGAGCAACGTTTGTGGAAACTACGAGTCCTTTCACTGCAGCAGCGCTGGCAGAGGTTTCTCCAGTTAAACAGAAGGACTTTCGGGGCAGCAGGAGACAGCCACAGTCACCTGAAGAGGTTCAGCAAGTTATTATTATTCAAGGATATGATGGCGACTTTGCGGTCGATGCCTCTGTGGAGGAAACAGCAGCGGCTACCCTGCAGAGCCTAGCAATGGCTGGTCAGATGGTCAGAGTGGTCCATATTACAGAGGATGGTCAAGTCATAGCCACAAATCAAAATGGCTCACACGTGAGCAGTATGGTTCCAGGGCAGATATTCAGCGAGCAGTTAGGAGATCTTGCAACACAGGTGCTGGTGGTTGAAGGAACGGGAACTGACACAGAGGAGGCCGTTCGAGTAGACACAGTTCCTGACTCCAGCAGCACTGTACTGCAGCAGATAGTGCGACAAGAAGTGTTAGATGCTTCTGAAGCCACAGCCCGTCCTCCAGACCCGTCCTCAGCATTAGATGCCCTGCTTTGCGCTGTAACAGAGCTGGATGAAGTGGAAAACAAATCTGGACCCCTTGACAGATGCAGGTCTAGTCACAAAGATTTCTTGCAAATGCCAAACCCGGAGACGCCCAGCGTTCCCAGTGATGCAGAGGGACAAGAAATACAAATGTTCCATGAAGTTCAAGAGACTCAGGAAGACACCAAACCTATGGAAGTAGTGACACAGGTCATGCACCCATCGGCTATAATTGCATCTCAGGAGAGAGCTCAAGCTGCCTTCAAGAAAATGGTCCAAGGAGTATTACAGTTTGCTGTGTGTGATATGGCTGCAGCCCACCAGCTGATGAAAGAAGGTGTCACTCAGGTCATTGTAAATGAGGAAGGGACTGTGCATATGGTAGCTAGAGAAGGATCCCAGATAATTATGCAGGAAGCCGGTAGCCACGCGCTCAGTGTCCAGAGCGAACACATGGACTTAGTTGAGTCGAATGGGGAAATTTCACAGATTATTGTCACTAAAGAAATAGCAGAAGCCATGGTTCAGGGTTCTGATGGTGACTTCTCTGAAGGTGCAACCCACTACATCGTCACAGAATTGCCACCAGACATCCAGGATGAGCCTGGTGTGTACTCGCACGCTGTGATAGAGACAGATGGGTCTCCGGAGATTTTGCAGGCTGGTACTGCTGTAAAAGAGGAATCTGTATCCCCTGATAGAGCAGGAGGACGGTTAACAAGCATGGTCATTTATACAGAGGGTGGCTCACAAGTAATTAAAGGCCAGAGCGATGATAATGAAGTACAAGAAGCATGAAGAGCTTCATCTCCTAGGCTTGATGCAGTGCAAAGCTGGAAATTTCCAGGTCCATGGAAGTGCTGTATTCCTGGAATACTTTCTGTAAAACCTTCTCCATTAGACACCCTCCTAGCCAGGGACCAGATACGCAGCCTGAGGGAGGGGAAGGTCAGCTACCAGATGTTCACTGAAAAGGATAGTACAATCTTCTAACAGTAGCTCTATGAATTTTATACAGGATTATTCTAAATTAAGCATATTGGGGCACAAAGTGTAGGTATTGTTCCATTCAATGCTTTGTTTGTTCACGGTGTCATTGTGGGGTTGGTTTTTCTTTTTCCAAATGTTGTTTTATCTCAGGCTGATTCCCCACCTTCTGTCATTCTTTTGCCTAACATAATCATGGGAGTAAAATAATTCCACTTACATGTGTGTTTTTCAAACAGATAAATAAGCAAAAAAACCCGCAAAGCGGCAATACCAAGGGGAACGGGTTCTCTGGCATCCTGTAATCGGTGCCCTGCTTTATTCTAAAGAAGGACAGGTGACATTTTGCTTCCTAGAACCTTACTTTAGAATATCCCTGGCTAAAAATACGTCATCAAGATAAGTATTTTTTTTGGCATCTGAAAGAAAATGTTTCACAGTGGCTTACTCTTTCGTGGTATCACATAGGGCTTTTCCTAAAGAAGAGCTCAAAAAAGCTACACTTCAGAAAATTCTTGATTATACATATTCAGGAAGAAGAACTTGATGCCTGTAACTTCCACTTCATTTTAGCTGAGAGTCCCACATAAGAAATATGTGGGTTTCTTGGAAAAAAAATATGGTCTCTGTCGGTGTTTCGCTTTTCTTATCAATAGCGCTTCATACAAATACCACTTTGCAGTTCATTCTGTGGGCGACTTCTGAAACATTATGGGGGTTTTAAAGAAAATTCTGACGTTGACATTAACAAGTAGGGGAGAAAAAAAAAAAAAAGAAAAAGAAAAAAAAAAGAAAAAAAATAAGGTGACCTTGTATTTCTTGCTTAGTCCAGAATGTCAGTTATTTACTTGTGGATATTCTGCAATTGTTCGATGCGAGTTCACGTTGAAATAATTTGTTTCATGATACACTTGCTTTTGTTTCTTTAAAAGAAAATAACCAAAACAAACAAAAAAATTGTAAAGTATAAACTGGCAAGGTTTGGGGATTTATTTTTTTTTTCTCTCTCTCTCTCTCTTTCAAATAAAATTTTAGCATTAAAATGAAGCATCATGATTTTTAATATTAAGCAATAAACAGGACTGGCATTCAGCGGGAGCAAACGAATGCTATCTGTTATGTCTGTGCATTTTCTCTTTTCTCCTTTCCTTTCTCTAGCTCACTAGATAGATAAAGATAAAAGAACCTAATTTCTGAAGTGTGCCTCATGCATGCTTAATATAATTGTGTGAGTGTTTAGGGTATAAGCCATGCTGACTCTGGCGATAACTGGGTTTCCTATCACGTTTAATATCTTAAAATTATCAACTGTAAGAAAGTTGGGCTGAGGTAAAACAATAGTTCCTTCCTGAAGCAACTGTTTAAAAATGTATTTTCTGGTAGAGCTGCTGAGAAAAGGTGCTTCGTTCTGGGGCTGTAAGCTCCTGCTGTCTTTTCATCTCTTATTATTATTATTTTTTTAAATTTTATTATTTTCCAGGAATTAAGGTTGTGTCTTTGTCAAACCCCCAAAAAAGTAAATTTCAAGTTAGACATCGAGATTCATAATTAGCCGAGTTTGACTTGCTCATCTTTCTTAAAAGTGACAGGCTGTTCACTTACTCTTAAATACTGTCTTCAGCAAACAGTGACAGGATCAACTCCCGTTTGTTATCAGGAAAAAGGTGACCTTTACAAAATGATGGCCCTCTGCAAGACTCTCACAGATGTTCAAAAAACGGAATGTTTTTCAGTGGAAATATTTCTTCTTGATCATTTCTCCTGTTAACTGTAGCCCTGTGGTCTTGCAGCTTGGATGCTAATTCTTTGCTGTGCTTAGTCCTGTATGGCTAACCTTTCTGCTGCAGTACAGGGTGTTGACACTGACATGCTGCAGTTTACCATTTGTGATTTATTTAGGATAAATATGTCTCAGGTGGCATTTAATCCTTCATAAAACCAGTGTAGCCTGCAGTGTCAAACCAGCAATCACATTGTATGCACAATGAAAAGAGCAGACCTTTGCATTAAAAAAAAAAGGAAAAGAAAAAGAAAAAAACCCCAGCAGTAGGTGTGTTCCCGTGCTTGGGAGCACTGGAAGGGATTCACTAACCTACCGGGTGCTGTAATTACCAGGAAGCTCAGGTTAACGATACTTCTCTCCGAGCGCAGCCCGGTCAGGAGAGCTAATGTTTTTCTAGGGCTTTTCTTTTTTTTTTTCCTCCTCCTTCTTTTTTAATGTGCACTTTGAAGTTAACTTATTAGTGCCCTACGAACGTAGCGTTAGAAATCAAGGGTGACATTGATTCCTGAGCGGGCAGCCTGCTTACAGACTCTGCACACTTGTCTCAACCCCATGCGAAAATGCTTGCCACCATACACCGAATGTCAAGGCCACACAAGATCTCTCCCAGGGCTTAGGAGATTCCTCCCTGGCATTTGTCTCTCTCCTGTGCCTGAGCTCCTGGCGCTGCACCATACCATAAACTGAGGGGAGATTAGCTGGATTCCTCCGGGGATCTGCCAAGCTTTCCCCTGCCCTGAGAAGCAGTGAAGGAGCCTGCAGAAGGAGGCGCTCAGGGTAGAACAGCACCCAAAAAAGACCTGAGCCCCCAGGATGGCTGTGCATGCTGCCAGCGAGGCACCCATGGTGCATTGGAGAGTGAGCTCATGGGTTGCCGGGGCTCTTCGCCACACATAGCATCCACCATGGGAGCACAGTAGAAGACCTATGCAGTGGATCTAGGAAGGTGCACAGCCCAGGCAGCTAGTCATTCATTCCCAAACACGTGTTTTGCCATTTGCTTTGAACACCTCCAGTTGCCCGTCTCCCAGAAACCTCAAGGGTGACGTCACAATGGAAGCAGTTATTGAGCGAGCAGCTTCCCCGTGCCAGTCTGACACCGGCTAATGCGCTGGCTGCCAGAGCCATTGGCTTTGTGTCCTGCTCATTATCCTTTCTGAATAAGCATTAACAAAGTTGGGTCATACTGTGAGCAATGCCAAGCAGGTAAAAAGGTAAGTATTTAGGAAGCATTGAAGTAGCATGTGGGGGAGGACGGGACAGACAATGACATACAAAACCAAAACATCAAAACTGAGCAAAAAGCCCTAAATGAAAACAAAGCCAGGGGAAGAAATGTTTCTGGCAAGGAGTTTCACCCTCCGTTTCTTAAGAATCAGATACACACCTCCTGGGGCAGTGAGGAGATAGCTGGAAACAATGTATAGCGAAATATTCCCTGCAACAAAAACAAAACCAAATCCCCAAAACCCAACGCAACCCGAAGCGCCCACAGCCGCATACCATTCTGCCTGACTACCAGCCGCCCTTCGCTGTGGAAGTGAGACAAGCCAGAGCCGATAGCTGATGCGCTAAGGTATGCACATGTGGATTGCACACAGCGCTGCGAGCGCTGCTGTCATTTATAAGCACTACTTTAATACCAGAAATGTTAGCCGTGAGGTCCTGGAAGAAATATATTAGTGATCTTGGTGGGCAGTGGATTCAGCTTGTATAATCGCTGTAGGAATCTCCGCACGTCAAAAGTTCTTGTGCCTCTGGCAAGGCCTCGAACTGAACCCGAGCTTAAAATGAAGGTGAGTCCCCTTCAGAAAATCACGGGGATGGAGAGATGGGGCTGGAGCTACTGGCTGAGCCATACAAAGAGCCGGCGGTGTGGTGGATGCAGGCCCCAGAAAGCAACTTCTGGGGCTTTTTTTCCCAGCTCTCCCTGCTCAGAGGGCTCCCTGAGTGCAAAAGCTGTAAACAGAATGACATTTTTTTAAAAAGCAAGAAGGGCGAAGACAAAACCTCTCCTGCAATTTGAAACAAAGTTAGTTGTAGGGCGAGGATTAAGTAACAGAAAAAAGGTCATTCATTTGGCAAAATAAAAAAAATAGAAAGAGCTGTGAGTTTTCACTTATTTTACTGAGCAATATTAGCCCATAATTTAAGATAGCGCACGGCTCACTTAAACAGCCTACCCCTGCTCCATCTTGTTGAAGAATACAATTCGTTTTCTGCTCCTCTAGGGTGATATCATTTTATATGAAGAAAAAAGTTAGCTCAGATGGCAGTTATATGTTTCGGAAGCACCTTCTAATCAGGGATTGGTGATTCATTATTAGCTTCAGCAGGCGATCCATCTGACATGTAAGGGGAAAAAATTAGCAGCTGTCACTGCATGATGAGTTAATTTCCTGATAGGCCTGACACTGAAAAGCCATTTGGAGACATGGAGATGGCTGATGAGAAAACCTGGTGCTGGTTTATAATTGGAGAGAAAGAAAGGGCAGAGAGACAGAGGGAGATGGGGGAGGGACTGGGGCTAATCTACAAGTGGGGATGGATGTTTGTGTATTTACTAAACAGACTGCTCCACAATAACTCGCGTTGCTGCGCGCGTACACCTCGGCGGTTAAGTAATAAGGACCGGGGCCTTTCGTTTTCCCTCTGCCGCGTGTCATTATTTCTAGTCGTTTGCAATTAGTACTCCAGACGGTTTCTCGCTTACTCCAGCCCGGGTGAACGGTGTACAAGCATGCGGTTGGGTTATCTGGCGGTGACATTGAAACCTGACATTTTAGTGGGAAGGGGAGAAAATGACGCTATCCCTTTAATGGTTCTTGCTGCAATTTTCTTAATTGCTGCTCGAGATTTCAATCAATCATACAAAAATAAACTTATCTGAAACAAATATTGCTAAAACTTCCAAGGGCACAATTGTGGATGATAAAAGGATGTTCAAAGAAATCTCTCGTAGAGGATGAGGAAATACGCTCTTCAAAATACATAAGCACATGCCTCCCTGTTTATCCTTTCTAAGAACAGTAAGCAACACTACAGAGGAAATAGGCACGCAAGACCCAACACAGCCCACTGTGGAATCTGCCTTGTATGTGCAATAGGGACAGCAACACAAAGTCTTTTATATGTATTAAATAAAGCTAATAGAAAGCCCTTGGCCAGAGACTAACTAATTTCTTCTGTGGCTGCGCATGTTAGATACTTCTTTAAAGGGCTACTTGTTTTCAGCTATTTAAATAAGGTGTTTAATATGCCCAGCGAAGGAAGCCAGGCTTTTCTTTCGCTGGGGAAAAACAAAACCTCACCACCAATGTGATAAATACTTAAAACTTCAGGTTTTCAAGCTGACGGACTATAAATGAGATTTTTTTCTGCCACCACTGGAAGATCACTTTTGACTGGGAAGAGCATGAACCAGTAGCTGCCACCACCTCTATTTGTACAAAACTAGCTTTGCTGTTCCTAAATGACAGTCAAGGATTTGGGAGTACTGGTGGAGGAGAGATGATCCATGGCCAGCAGGTAGCTCCAGCACATATCACACAAGTGAACTGTGATAGGCGACTAGTACACAGGCTAGGATTATGTCCCGCAACACAGCAGGACACATGGCCTTGTTGAAGATATATTCTTGTCCTCTGGCAGCAGCACATTTATCAAGGCTGCTCTGACTGACCGGCCATAATTCGCAGTCAGCTTTAGGAGAGCGCTATCGGGTTCTGAGTTTCTGGTCTGTAAGGATTGTGAACCCCTGGCTGCAGAGAGCTGAACAGTAGGGTGGCTTTTCTTCCGTGCTTCCCCAACCTCTGATCACTCCTACTGCCTTGGATCCTCATTCCTTACGGTAGCTTTGCCATGTGTCTGTTCAGTTTCTAGGAGGTCCAGCACACAGGCTCCTGCCACTGGTTTGCCACATCGGAGGGATCCACCTGTGTATGTGGCAATCGGTTTGTTACCTCTGCTAGGACATGTCCCTTGTTATGCAAATAGCCGTGAGCTTCAACAGAGGGATTCTGAAAGTCATCCAGCTCCTTGGGAGGGCCGGTTGGGTAAGTCAAATGTCATCAGGGGACATCTGGTCAGACAAAGGAGAAGAAAAGATTGAGCAAATCCAGGGGTAGGAGGCAGAGCCTTTGATTCTTACTCTGCCAGGAACTGAGCTTTCTAAGGAGCTTCTGAAAGCAGAAATAGAACTGAATTGCCAGGAAGCAAAAGCACTGGCTGCTCACATGTAACAAGGCCAATCACAGGAGAGCTGAGTCAAGGAAAAGATAAAACAGGGCAGACAAAACCCTGCACCTTTGAAGCGCACACACCCGCAACCCAAGTCCAGCTCCCTTTCGGTCTCCGCTCCCCCACCAACACAGAGGGCAGAGACAAGCAATTTAGTGGCCACATTCAACTGACCCTGCTGTCAGCAGGACACAGCATTTATCTGAAGATCTAATCAGAGCAAGTGTGGTGCTTCAGGTGACCCCAGGCCAGGAATGGGCTTCTGAAACCTCCACGTTCCTGCAAGGGGAGACACCCACAGAGAAGCCATGCACCAGCTAAGATGGAGGGTCACCAGATTCCCCCGGAAAAGACAGGTTTCTGTTGCAAGCAAGGCCTTTGCAAGCAAGTGTCTTATGCTGAGAGAGTTTCAGGACTTTCCCCCAAATCCTGCTAAGCTTCTTCAATCTGCCAGTGTGTTCCTCTGTTGCTGGGGGTGTGGAACAGGTTTGCGCTTTCTGCTCAGCATATGGTGGTGACTGCTGGTGTTTGGTAGCTGTGAAATCCAGATGCCCAGCTCCAAGAGGATTTTTCCCTTGCTAGGGACATCTGGCCATCCTCTCAGCCTTTCTGCTCTTTCTTCTTCTCTTTTTTTCTTTGCTTGCAGACTGTAAGCTTTGCCTATGAATTTGCGAGGCAGATCATTCAGCTGATTTATTCTTCTGCTTTAATTCAGGGTTAAGAAGGAGTCAGCAAAGGGAAGCCTGGGGCTGTGTTTGCACCTGGGGAACCCAGATAGAGACATACCTGTCCCTAGCCCACCACCTGCTCTTGCCAGGGCAGCAGAGGGGCTGAGGCTGCTGCGGTGTGTTGAACAGAAGGCAGTGGCACTGGTGGCTGGCAGCAGCCCTGTGGAGATGGCAGGTGAAGGGAAGCTTAGAGGGATGCATCCGAAACACCAGGATGGCGGGCTTGCTTTGGCTCCTAGACGCTCTCTGGGGTGTTTCTGCTCAGACTCTTGCCTTAAATCTGTGCATGAGCTATGACGATGAAATTTAGGGACAGACAGTACCGCAGATACTTAAAGCAAATGGAAGCAGGAATTTCCAGAAGCATTTCTGTCTAGCAGCTGGAAGTTTGGATCCACAGGAGAAATGCTGTGACCTGGGAGAGCCTATAGACTTCCTGACCCCCTTTTATTATTTTCTCTCAATTCCATGAGCAAATTTCTTGTCCCTGCAGGTGAAGTGCTGGCTCCAACAGGAACTGGCTTGCTGTGTACCTGGTAATCCTGCCCACAGACCACCCTGCTATAGAAGCTGAGTCTTGCTAGGTTGTGATGTCATCTGTGGTAGATTGATGATGTGGATAAATGCCTGTTGTCAAGGAGCCCAAGCCAAGTCTTAGACAACATGCCAGTTGGAGTCAACCAAACTCATGTGCTTTTGCAGTCCGTTGGTATCTGACTCCAAGATCCAGCAGACAAACTGTTAATGCAGCAGAAATTGTCATCAGTCTGCTCTTCTGCAGTGGGTGCTGCCTTTGTCCTCACTGCTCTTGTCCTCGTTTCCTGGGCCTTCCTACTAAAGAGAGACTAAAAATGGCCCTTCTCCAGTAGTGAGCTCCCAAAGACTCTGCAAAGAGGTGGGCATCCGTTTTTTCTCCTCCCTTCTTCTAAGCAGGGTTCTTGGCCCTGCTCCTGCCTCCTCACTCGACACCTCAGCTGTGCGAATGAGGCTCCTGTCTGAGCAGCTCAGACACGGTTTTTCCGTAGCCATGGTGTGCAGGGGCTTGCTCAACACACAGCATTTTCAGTAATTTTGTCTTGGTGGTGTGGTGGAAGGCCCCTTGCCTAGTTTTATGTGCTGTCAAAAGCCTGCTACAGTGGCAGGATTTTCTGTAGACATTTCTTCTGGTGCTTGTCACCCTGGTATCTGACTGCTCCCCAACCCTTCACAGCTTTGTCCTCCTTTAGCTACTCGTAAGATAGCATGAGGTGATATTTTTCCTCTTTTACAAGTGGAGAACTATGGAGGACAGAGAAAGGTCCCCAACCATTTGGGGGACCTCATTTGGTCAAAGACATTATCTTTCCAAGGCTCTTAGACTTTGGTAAATGGGAACATGTCCCTGTTGTATGACCATCATACCACCTCTCTATTGCTTCATCATGGCCTTTGGTGACTGTGAGTTTGGTCAGCATACCCACAAACCAGATTTCAGGGGCTCATGTGAGCACTGAGCAGAAAAACAAGATCTCTTTGTTTGCTCTGCTGTGCCCCATTGCCTGTCCTGGGGCCTGACTGTCCCTGTGAGCTTTGGGGGGTTCCTGCTGCTGATACATGGTAGCAAATTTCCATTTCTGTGTATGAAGCATGTTGCTCACATGGATGTGGAACCCACAAGCAGTGGTACCACGTAGGGATGTCTCTACTGGGCGTATTGGAGCTTGCGCAAAGGGCTTTGAGTGTTCCTACAGCAGCTCCTTCACCAGCCTTGCCAGCCGTGGCTGCTCACCAAACACACGTGCTCAGCAGAGAGGTGGCCGTTTGGGCAAGGGGCAGGTGGCGGGGCCTATTTTGCTTGCTCTTCCAAGGGGATAAGCACAGCTTGCTGCAGTGGGACCTGGTAACAGGGAGTTATCTGCTTGTGTGGTGCATGGCCTGTGTTAATTGTAAGTGAATGCCATGGTTCTGCTGTGCCAGGCAAGGAGGTGTGCACATTGGGAGGCACGTGAGTGAGATCTGTTTTCTTCATCCAAGAAGGTTTCTAAGAAAGCCCCTTCGGTAATCAGTCTGAAGGCTTGCTGAAGTGAAAATTAAACCACTTAACATGTTTTTATGGAAACATACCCATCACAAGCAGGGTCTGGATTTCTGTAGTTGCCACCCAATAAATACATGAAGCTCAGTTCTGGTGTCAGGCTGACTGTACATTGTGTATGTGCTCCGATGTCTGGTTTTCCAGTTATGAACTTCAGTAATTGTGATCAATCAGGCTTTATGTTCCCTCTCCGCGGGCTGTTTTATTAATGACCCTGCATCACATCTTCATTTTTCCACAATATCTCATCAAATCTCTTCCAGATCTTGTTTACATCAAATTTTGTCTGCAGCACACTTTTATAATATCCTTCAGTTTGGAATTCCCGATTCTGCACCAGTATATGAAACAACACCATGCTCCTGAAATACAAGAGAAAAAATGAAAACAGGAGAGCTTTCAACAAAGTGCAAAGAAAGGCCATTGATTTCTAAGCGATACCATCCTTCCGGGCTGAGAACAGGCTGTGGGCAAACAATTTATTTCAAAATCTTTTCTCTATATGTGTGTGTGTGTGTGTGTGTGTGTGTGTGTGTGTGTGTGTGTGTGTGTGTGTAAAGGCTGGAATTGCCTTTTTGCAGATGCTTTAAAGAAAAGATCAGGTGCTTTTCTCTGTAGCACCGTACATTTTCTGTTTGGGCACATGGGATTTATGAATATTTGGCTTGACTGGCTAAAGACATTGATGTGACATGATGCAATGGGTTATAAATGCCTCGGATCAAATGCAGAGCAGGGAGAAAAAGCTTTGGAATAGAAGTTTATTAGAAACACATACAGGCAGTCTATTCTAAACTAAAAATAAATAAATAATTTTTTTAAAAAATCACTAATGTTCCCCTGTTGCATCAATGCCAGAACATTATGTTTGCAAATAAGAATTTAGCACTACAAAGACAATGCCCTAGATTAACTAAGATCCCATTTCAGAAAACCCTATGGCAATAGTCTGCAACATCAGTCACAGGAGAAGATATAACACAGACGCATTTGTGCCCTCATGCAGCTGAACTGAAACAAAACAAAGAGTGAATTAGGCTGAATATCTTACTGTGTGCAACGTATTGTACAACAAGGCACCTTTGGGAATGTGTCACAGGGTTTGGTAAATTGAAAACAAAATAAACAGATCTATGGGAATAAATAACATCATATTAGATGTCTGCTGCATGTAGACTACATTAGCTTCCAGTCACAATCAGGCTCCAGTTTTCCCACTAGTTTTCAATGCCTGTGAAAAGCAGAGGATCTGAAGCCCCCACAAAGTAACGGCTGGATCTGGGGGCATTGGGCGGCACGCTGGCCCCCTCTGCCCTCCCGCCTGCACACACATACGCACACACTTGCTCACCTCCTCTCTATTCAACACAAATTCAGGCAGAGGAGAGAGAGAGAGACCCCAGGTTGTCCCTTGCCACTCGGCATACAGTAAGTTGGTACTGCCATTTCTGGCTTGGCACTGAATGGGGGCATTTCCTCCCAGCCGTGGTCTCCGGGCACCATTCGGTGAGGCGAGTGGGCTGGTTACCCTGCCTGCCTCTGGCTCAGTGCAAGTGGCCACCGCTGGCATCACTCCAGGGGCTCCTACAGGTCCTGCCAAAACACCACCAGCAGCTGAGAGGGGAGGCAAACCTGGGAAGGGGGACAAGGCACTGCACAGGGCACCCCATCTAGGCACGGCCACAAAACACAGGGCTTCTTTGGAGATAGCTGTGCAGAGCCAGGTGAGGCAGGTACATCGCTGAGTCCTGTCCCTAATTACAGTCAAATTTAGTTAATGAATTGAACTACTTTCTTATTGCTAAGCCGTCTGGGGCCAAAGTCTGCTTCCAAATACATGGGTGACACCCCACTGACTTCAGCGAGATTGCTTGGATGAACTGAACTTCAAAGATCAGGCCATATTTATCTCAGCAAAAGTTCAAGCCAATTCATTTTCTCTCTCGCTCAGTTTTGCTTAGCTTATAGCTGAGTAAAAGGAGCACGTATCTCAGAGAGAGCTTTTTAAATACAAAATTCTCTTTATAACCCCAGACCAATATGTCATTCTGTGATTATAACAAAATGTACTCTTCACAGAGAAGATCCTTCTGAAGGAAACATGGGCTTTACCCTGCCTGGGATTGCAGCAAAAGTAACAAAATACACAGAGAGAAAATTGTGTTTGAATAATTTTTTTGTCTGAATACTCTCAGGAGATGGAGAAGTTTGATGAAACTAGGGAACATTTTAACATCTGGGTCACTGATATTCTTGACTCCACTAACTAAACTTCTTCTGGGGGGGTGATCAGGGCCCTCTTTTCTCTCCACAGACCTGAGTTTGGGTCCACCAGTGGCCCTTTTCCAGACAATTGCCATGGGACAAGGGAAGCCATGTGTGTCCCTGCCCAGCTATGGTCCGCTCAGGTCCTTGCCATTTTTCTTCCTTTCCGTCCCCAGTTGTAAGAGGCCATCTGAAGGCAATTGTTTTTCAGGTTTGCCTGGGAGTGTGCTGTCTATAGATGTTCAAGGCAGCGTTTTTTTTGTTATCTAACTTTTGAAATGCATTTCTCACAAGAAAGAGCATAAGAGAGGGCTCTCTTTTGGCCAGCCTTGGAGATACTTGCTCCCTCATTCAAACACATCTGAAGTTTACCTCCCCTGCTCAAAAACTGGAGGGCCAGTGTCTGACCTTATCTGCAGATCAATATGTTTCCTTTTGGGTTCCTGAATACTTTCGGGCATTTTTAATTTGATTTCTCTATTCACACAGACACAACAAGTCAAGAGAAGCATGGAGCTGACAGCTCTCATAATCAGCACTCATTTTCTTTAACTGGTGTGTCAAAATTGCATCTCCACATTTCCTTCCATTAGTATTTTACCTGCAGTCTCCAAAGGCTCGTGCTGATGTGGGGAACTGGGCCCAGACTGGGGAATGAAGCAGGCACATACACTACGGCCACGAGTGATGCCACTGAAGCCAAGGCATTTGTTCAGTGGCCACAACACAACTGTGAAGTGTTTCACAGGGCTGGGGTTTAGCACGTTGTGCTTTTGCCGCTCAGTTTTTAGGCAAACACTGGACCACTGGTGGGGATGGAGGTCTGCAGTCCCTCCAACCAGTTGTTTTTCGTGTGTAGCCCACTGCCAACTATAACTTTCCCTAATCCTACACCTTGCACTTTGTGCTGTGACCATATGAATGACAGCAGGCTACTACTGTGACTTGTGAAACAGCATATGGTATTGCACAGGACTTGTCCTGTGCGGCTCTGTTTAACCCCTGATGGACTCCAATTTGGGAAGGGGAATCTCAGATGGAAGTTGGAGCTCCTGCTGTAAGGATCAGAGGTCTCTCCCAGGGAAGGCAGAACCATTTTATCCTTCCCTCCTTTTCTCCAGGTCTCCCTACTGTGAATGCATCTTGATGTGGCTTCTTTGAGGCAGTGCCAGCCACACCAGACATAGTGTGATGGCCCTGTGGCCTGAAGAGCAGAAAGGGAGAGCGGTGGCTGCAGGGACGATGACAGCTGGAGCGCAGGAGCTGTCAGGGTGAAAGTCAAGACAGTGGAACACCCTCCTGTCCTGGGAAGTGCTGGAGGGCAAACCTACTCGCTCTTTCCATCCCCAGGGAAGGGGTAACACCTACCATTCCCATGGACAGCATGTCTCAAGAGTGCTATTACATGTGTGGAGATGTCATGCATGTGGGCTTGCAACCCTTCCTTCCCGAGTGGTGGCTTCTCTCCTATGTCTGTAACAAGGACGTGCAAATAAATCACATGCCATTTTTGCCTGCTCTGGGACCACTACACAGACAGAGTGGTTTCTGGAGACTCTCTGCAAACTTCATCAGTGGCACCCTCAGGGCTGACCCATCAGCAAGGATGGCAGCCACACAGTCACTGGCAGAGCAGCTTGACTTCTCAATAAGGCTCCTGATGTGCCACCAAGGCTTGTCGCTGTGTGGAGGAGCAGCAGCACACATGTAGCTGCATGACATGATCCTCTCCTTGGCCAACTCTGTTCCTTCAAACCAACCTCAGTAAGGATGTTGTAATGTGAGATCACTTGTGATCCATAAGACCTCCAGAAGCCTCCAGACACCAGAAACTGTATTTCTCCTCCCTCATCTCCAGAGTAACACCACTAATGCTGACTGTGAGCATAAAGAAGACCTGGGTGTCTGCACGCTATCCCCACCTCAGCATAAAGACCCTAAAGGACTCCCTGCAGTGAGTCAGGATGTGATGGTTTCAAAAGCATATGTGGGACTCAGGAGCCTAAATGCTATTTATATAAAGTGACATTGTGGTTTGAGAGCTAAAGTCCCACTAGGTGTTTTGGAACTAACAAACAGAGCTAAAGCCGTATCTGATGAACCGATTTCAGACCAACAAGGTCCAGCAACCCTGGCTGTCCATCACCCTACAGTTAAATAGATGAGTCAGAAAGCACTTACCTGAAGGAGGGACATTATCTGGGATGCTCTCGCCTCTTGATGTCATACGCATGATTTGCATATGGGCAGGAGAAACTGCTCTCAGATTTCAGTGCCAGCGCCAAAGAATTTATCCTTCCCCAAACCATGCGAAAGGTAAATATTCATAAAACTTCTGTGTGCAAAGGCAGCAGAGAGAATTCAAATGTGTCTGGGAGGAATCTCTTTTATTTTCCTCCAGTACAAATAAAGCACCCCCATCCCCTAGCTCCCTCTAGCTCTCCTTTTAAATCTCTTTTTAATGTCTTGCTTTTTACTGCTAATCATTTTTCCCCTTTGCTAATGATGCTAACCTTAGAGCCTGCTGCAAACTGACTTGTTTCATGTCAGCCGCTCTCTGTTGCCCACTTTTGTTAAGCCACAAAGCAGGTTTCAGTCTATTCAGCGCCAGCTATTTCTCTGACTTGAATATTACAGTTGCCTCTTTCAAAGGCATCTCCAAGCCCACGGTATTTCTGCACAGATACCTCTATTATTGTCTGTCATCAGGATACACCAGGCTCCTTTCCTGCCTCTCTCGCCCCCTGCTTCCTTCCTACGCATGTGGCAAAGTCTCTCTCTGCTCTAATAGCTCTCCCGAGAGCAGGGTGAAGCAGGTCTTTGCAGAGGCCTGTTAATTTTAAAGGACAAGCTTGGTACATTCACACCCCTGCGGCAGCCTGCTCCCTATGTGTGGCAGACAGTATCCCCACCATTTACCCAGAATTAAAGCACACAGGGACCTGAAAGGCCCCATATCAGGAGCTGCTGGATGATGCCAGCCCCGATTCCCACCTCCCTCCAGCTGCAGTGAGCGTCCCCAGGCGTTCCCCAAGCGTGGCCAAAGCCGCAGAGCAGTGCAGGGGGTTTTCAGGGCCCTGTTTCCTGGCCTGTGCCAACAAGGTGGGGGCAACACCAAACACCAGAGGCCGATGGAGGAGGCCTGCTTGATTATGCCTGTCCTTCCCTTCCAAAGCCCATCTCCTCACAGGTTTGAATTGTGGGGGAGGGTTTTTATTGTCTGTGAAGCACCATCATCCTACATCAGATTTTTTTTCCTGCACAGTTGGTAAGAAGCCACGGAGATGTAACTTTAAGTGTAGCAACATTTGTACTTGCTGGGCGGCTGAGACCTTTTCCGTGGCTTGGAGTAACCAGGAGGAGGATTTTCTCCCCAGATAAAAGATTGTGAAACGGTAACTATTTAGCATAAATTATGTCTTCTGTCTGGCTAATCACCTCTCAGTTCAAAAGACACAGGTCTTACCCCAGAACTCCTCTGTCAGGCTGTGGCACTGGCACAGGGCTCCCTCTGCTCCCCATCAGATAGCAAATCCCTTGGAGAGTCTGACCCCTTAAACTGAAATCAAACACTTGAGGCTCACAACGGGAGGGGACAACTTTTATCTTTCCCTTTGAGACACCTTTCATCACCCCTCCCCAACCCCATGCTTCCCCCCCCTCCTCAAAAGAGTGAGGTTAAAAAAAGAAGAAGGAAGGAAGGACAGAAAGAACGAAGGGGAAAAGTGTGCTTGGTGCAAAGGGAGAATTGCTGTTACTGCTAATGTTAGCATTTCTCCTTGTTTTTTTACCTCCCGCTTCCCCAGCATCCAGGTAAAATAACAAAATAAATCCCACAAAGGGCTTTCTGCCAGGCTGCCTTTGGAAGTTTGCTTAAGTGGCCTTAAGTAAGATAATAAGCAAGGAGTGTGAAAAGAGGAGACTTTGTCTTTTCACATTAGCAGCAGCCCTGTTCAAGTGGCAGTATCTATGAAAATGCTGTTCAGCCTTTAATGAGACTACAGTGTGTTAGTGTACCAGTCTAATTAATCCCATATTTTCACACAGCATAATTACTGAGCCGGGGCTGAATTATTTGGCTACTGGAGGTGGAGCAGTGCCTGCACTGTCCTCTGTCTCTGCTCCTCACAATTTATTATGCTATACAGCAAGACACCATTGAAACCTCCTAGTATAGGACTATCTGTCATCTCTACATTATCAGTAAAATACACCACCTTCCATACTGTGCTACAAGGGCTTTAGCAAATTGCTATTTTTATGGGATATGATAAAGGAAATGCTACCTTATGTTCAAATTTTTAACTGTCTCGTGTATGGAATATACAGTTGCGCTTCGTGCTCGCCGGTTCAGCAAGGCCTCCTTCGCATTGCTGCTGCCAGGATGGTTTTCACCCACTACTTTGCTCCCATTCAGTCCCCCTTCTTTCTTGTCTCACTCTCTTTTTTCCCCTTGTCCTTTCTCTTTTCTTTTATCCTTTATATTTTTCTTTTTCCTTTTTTCTTTGTAATTTTTCCTTTATCCTTCCTTCCTTTCTTTCTTTCTCTTTCTTCTTTCTTTTTATTCTTTCTTTCTTTCTTTCTTTCTTTCTTTCTTTCTTTCTTTCTTTCTTTCTTTCTTTCTTTCTTTCTTTCTTTCTTTCTTTCTTTCTTTCTTTCTTTTCTTCTTTCTTTTCTCTTTCTTATTCTTCTTTCTTTCTTCTTTCTTTCTTTCTTTCTTTCTTTCTTTCTTTCTTTCTTTCTTTCTTTCTTTCTTTTCTTTCTTTCTCTTTCTTTCTTCTCTATTTCTCTCTCTTCTTCTCTTTTTCTCTTTCTCTCTTTCTCTCTCTTTCCTATCTTCCTCTTCTTCTTTACCCCTCTCTTCCTATCTCTCCTTCTTTCTTTCTTCTCTATTTTCCTTCCTTCCTTCTCTATTTTCCTTCCTTTCCTTCTCTATTATCTTCCCTTCCTTCCTTCCTTCCTTCCTCTTCCTTCCTTCCTCCTTCCTTCCTTCCTTCCTTCCTTCCTTCCTTCCTTCCTTCCTTCCTTCCTTCCTTCCTTCCTTCCTTCCTTCCTTCCTTCCTTCCTTCTTCCTTCCTTCCTTCCTTCCTTCCTTCCTTCCTTCCTTCCTTCCTTCCTTCCTTCCTTCCTTCCTTCCTCCTTCCTTCCTTCCTTCCTTCCTTCCTTCCTTCCTTCCTTCCTTCCTCCCTCCCTCCCTCCCTCCCTCCTCCCTCCCTCCCTCCCTCCCTCCCTCTCTCTCTCCCTCTTGTTCTCTCTCCTTCTCTTTCTCTCTTTCCCTTCCTTTGGCAAGCCAGTCACCTCTACACTTCCAGAATCTCCATCTTTTCTGGCATTAAGCTTTTTCATCCCTTAAAGTCCTTTCTCTCCCCACCCCTCCTACTCTGTGTTATTCCTTGAAACATATTTTTTTGCACATTATTATTCACCTCTGATATATGGTCTTGCCATTTTGGACCTGGTAAAGCCCCCCATCCCCTTCCTTCCCATAGGAGTTCGGGGAGATTTGTGGTTTAAACATTTATTCACTTGCAAGCGTTTCTGTGACTGGTTTAATAGTATCTTTCTAATGGAAGGCCAAACACTACATTAACTATGTGGGACTGTTCAAAATTTTTCTTTTCAACAACAACAACAACAACAAAAAATCCCAAAAATAAAAAAAAGAGAGAGAGAGGTTTGTACCCTGTAAATTTTAAAACCAGCCTTAGCAGTACATAAGGCTATTTTGTTATTGTGTATGGTTTCCATACATGCGTTGTGAGATATATGGATGTAGGTATACCCAGGCTAAGTGAGATCTCAGCATAAGGAAAACCACATGCTTAATAGCACAAGCGGGAAAATTACTTCTCCAAGTTTTTAGCCAAATAGTGACCCCAAGACTTGAGTCCTCTTCTACACAATCTTAAATCTAATGTATTCAAGGAGCAATAAAGTGAATTTCATTACACCTTTGCCGATACAGCGATTGAGGATTGGATCTGACACGCCAAAGCTCTTCCATATGTGCACGCGGGAACCCAAACAACTCGTGCTGCCCCCCAAATTAGTGATGCTGCGCGAGGTCTTTTATCAATCATCTTGGGGCAGCTGAAAGCAGCCCCAGATCAGGGGTTAAGCAAGGTTAAATGCTAACAAACTTCAGCTTGTCAGCCTTCGCAGGCCCTGCTTCTGCAGCTGCTGGTCCGTGGAGGCTGGTCTCCGATGATGTGAGCCCTGCAGAGCTGGTGCTGCCCATCTCTGTGAGAGGCAGAGAAAGCACACGGGTGCATGCTTACCAGCTACTGAGGTTTCAGGGAGTTCTCTGCTCTGGGGTAGGTTTCATGCAGGTTTATTTGAATCTTTGCTGCTGCATGGACTATCCTGATTAAAGTTTCTGGAAGAGGATTTGGGGTGCTTTTAAGGGGGCTGTGAAGGGAAGGTTCCGAGCAAGTGAGCAAGGAATAGCTCTGTGGGAGCAGTGAAGCATTACTAAAGCCTGCCCTTCACTGCCTCTGGCACCCAGAGCTGCCTGTGCTGAGGGCAAGGGCTGCAGCAGCCTGGCTGGGTGCTGTGTGGAAATACAGACCACAGTATGATGCACCATAGCTCCCTCTCCAGCCATGTGCTTCAGAAATGTGGACCAAGGTCCTTAGGAAACCAGCACCGGGCTGGCTCCAGTTCTAGAAATGTAAAGGGTGGTTACTCACATTAAGCCTGAGAGGCCTCAGGGGTATCTCATCCTCCAGAATTGAAACAGTTGAATCACTTGAAGGTGTCTCAGGCTGCCAGCTCTTCCAGGTGAAATCACAACCTACTTTTCAAAATCATGTCTGCACATGCTCTGTGAAATATCGGTTCTTCTGTTTTCTCCCTGTCCTTGCACCCCTGGCTTTTGCAGTAAGGCTGCTGCCCCATCACATCAGGTTGTCCTGTGAGCCATCTCTTCTTGAGGCATTTCAGAGCGCTCCTTGTTTCCACTTTCCTTCTCGCTTCCATCCGCTCCTCACTGCTGTTCACGCTCCCTAGACTGAGTTTTAAACTCTCCCATCATCCACTGTTGCCCCAACTCTCCATTTGTCTTCTTTGAGCCTGTGCACCCAAGTCCTAAAGTCCTAAAATCTTTTGTGCAGCTTCTTCAGAAATCACTTTGAATTAGTTCTGATTTGTTGTATTTTGGTGGCCACCTTTAAAACATTTGCACGTACTGACGTTTGGTTGCAGAGGTACTTGGTTATTCCCCAAGCTCACAGGAAAGGTCTGTGATATTTCAAAACCATGAGGTGGCATCTCAAGGTCAGTGTTGGCTGCTAACGCTGACCATGCCAGTTTGTTAAACTGCCCTGCTAGGGTCTGGTTTTAGCTGGAAGCTGAGCCATGGATGGGAAAATGCATTCTTCTGCAGCTCCAGCAAGTCCAGTAGCTGTTTCTAGTGGCCTCCCCTCTGGCCCCAGCTCCAGTGTGTTCTCACCAGAAGTGGGTCACGTTGCTGCTTTCATTCCCTCCTTCATCTCTTCCTGTAACATTGTCCTCTTCTGTTTCCACTCTTGCTCTGCTCTACGTGAAGGTGATTGGGAAGCATCAGGCCAGCAGCGTAGAACCTGGCATGGAAACGGCTGTGAAACCTGCACAAAGCCAACCAAGAGATGTAGCATAAGCAGAAGATGTAAAAAGTCTGTCTGCATCTGATTAAATGCTTATAGCGGTGCCGCCTGGGTGGTGGGACAGCGGTCGGTGCCTGGGCCGAGGCGGCCAGAGAAGATCCATGTTGTGATGGTTTATTTGTGACAAGAACTCCTACAAGCGACTCCAGTGGAGCATCCAGTAAGTGGCAAAGTGGTGGCAGCCCATTCCTGGATCCTGAGGTACACAAGGTAAGAGATTCAGTCCTTATTTTGGACACCCCTGTGCTTCTCAAAGCCTAACACTGTTATTCCAGTGCTCCTTGACTCTTGTTTTTGACCCCCCTTACACCAGTAACTGTATAGCAAGGTGGATGCCAACCTCAAACTCAATTGCTTTATGAATGCAGTTCAAAAACCAGGCTTCCATCTGGGGTTCTGCATGACACATCATCCCACTGTGCCGGGGTCACAGAGCTTGTGAACACCTCTGCAAGTCACCCAGCGTTCAGGAAGTTTGAAAGAAGCAGCTGGGATTTAATATTAGGTGCACCACCTTACTGTGACATGTTCAACCTTTAAAAAAATGAATGATTTCTTTAAAAGGTTGGATGTCTCATGCTAGCATCAGAACAAGCAACTTGGGGTGGGGAAAAAAAATCAAAAACCACCACAAATAGAGAAATGAGGAAAAAAAACCCAGGTGTGTGCTAAAATGGTGTGGAGAAAATTAATTACTGGAAGGCTTGGTATAAATAAGACATTACATGACCCCTTCTACCAGTGGGGGATCTCTGGAGGTGACAGACAAGTAAGGCAGGGTCTTAATGAATAGCCTTTCCCTAAAACTCTTTGCTGTGGGCTCAGCATAAACCTTTGCATAAAAGTGGGAGCCTGCAAGCAGTAGGAATTATTTATATTAAATGTGCTGCTCAGCAAAACATGGCAAAATTCCTATTCCCAACTGGAAGAAAATCATATTTCATGGCTGTAACACCATTAAGCAGGATACAGCGATTGGCAGCGAGGTGAGAAGGAGACCTGCTGGTGGGGTGAAGGGGGTTTTGACTGCTAGGAGATGGGGCCCCATGAGGTGCCCCCCCGGGGTCGGGATCTCCCCGCCACCATGCGACAGAGAAGAGGAGGGATGGACAGGAGGAGCCTCCACCTAAGACCAGAGATGGGTTTTCCCCAGAAAAATGTATTGAACCTAAGAGGCAGGGCTCACAGAGGTTGCTCTGAAAAGGCAATAGCATCTTAATGGAGGGTGGAACTGCTGTTAAAGCCTCTGGATGAAAGCCTGTGGTGATGATCAAAAGGTTAAATCTCTGACCTGGACCAGGGCCTGATATGGGTGACTGGGGGCTGTGGGGGCTGTAAGCACAGAGGAGAGGTTCCCATGTAACGTGGGGAAACAAGGTGTGGGAAGGAGAAAGCACATCTCTCTCCACAATCACCTGCACTAACCAGGCTGTAGAGCTGGGGAGGCAGGTGGAGGTGTGACCAAAGGTTCTCAGACAAGGCCAGAAAAGTAATGTGGGCAAGCCATGCTGGCAGAAAGTATCCAGGGAAGACAAGAAGATGAAGCCATTGGTTTTCAGAAGAGCTCAGCAGCATCGAGTCCCCAAAAGGGAATGAGCCAGCACTGAGGAGCAGTTTGGGGGGTTGCATCTTGCTGAATTAGACTTTGCTGCCACAGGGTCAGGATGGACACCTACATGCTAGTGTGTGTGAGTGTTTATGAACCAACTGGAGGGCTGCTCGAGAATAAAACCAATGTTAATGTCAACAAAATGGTTTTAAAAGGCTGATAGCACGGTGATGGTGGACTCTTAAATCCTATGGCTCCTCTTTTATCCCTGGAGGGAGTGGGTAGGTGTACGAGCTGGGAAGTGCACAGCTTCCTTAGCACTGCAGGGAGGAGGGGTCGGTATTTCCTTGGTGTTCTCTCCATAGAAAGACAGAGATGAGAGATTTATACTCCTGCTGGAAGATCATTAATCAGTCAATCAAGCAAAGAAGCCAAGACCTTCTCTTATTTCCCTGGGATGATACATAGCTCTATAGTCGCCGTGGTGATGCTTGCACTGCCTGGAGATAGAGGGGGGGTCTCCAAGCACTCCCACATGAGGCTTGCCTCGCACTTGGGAAACAACAGCACTGGTGGAGCAGGTCTTCATGGAAGGTGGCTGTGCCTTGCCAGAAGGATTGCCCCAGTGCTGCAGAACTGCTACCAACCAGCCGGGCTCCAGGTTGGCTGCAAAGTTACATGGTGACAAAGTTAAATGTGGCCATAGCCCACACCAATCCCCCCAATGTACCCTCTTTCACCCATGACAGAGCAAAGTGTATAGCGCAGTGGGTTCATCTCTGCAGAGGTGTTTTGTTCAAGGCAGGCAAATTGATAGGTTTCCCTCATAAAACAGCAATGCAGCTTATACATGAGAAAGGGATCATCAAAATCAGTTTCCTCCCAAGTAAGATAATTCTGACATTACTTAAAATACTTCAGACTTGTCAGTAAAATCTCAATGTCATTAAAATTAACTGGCATATTTAAAGATTGACTTTCTTGCTTGCTTTCAACTCCCAGTCAGCCTGACACAGGGAGGGCACTTGCTATTCTTATCTTTTACACACTTGTATTTCTTGGCCTTTAACAGCTTCTTCTGCAGCGCGCACTGCTCTGTCTGCCAGGGATAATGGGTGTCACTGGTTGCTGCTAATCCATTATGGCAAGCTGTCTAATTACCAGTGGTGTAGCAGTAAATAAAATGCGGGTTCACTTGCTGGCCTGCTCCTTATCCCTCATCTGAGAAGTGGGCAAATGTTGTATCACCCCAATTATTGCTCCATTTACCTGCATGTTCCCTTGACTATGGCACTGCTAATTACTTACTTTGTTAGGCAGAAGAAATATTAGGTATTTATTTCATTTGCTATGATGATAAGAAATACAACTCCTATTATTTGTCCCCTGGACTAGAAAATTCCCTTTGCGGCAATCCTTCTAGCCTGTGTGCATAAATAAAACCTCATTTTGCCCTGGTGCAGCTTCGGTACCTGAAAAGAGATCACATTTTGATCAGGAAAACATTCTCTTCTCTGGTACAGGAAAGGCAAGTTGGAAAGGTTTGTGAAGAGGGACTGGGTGTCTCACTGGACCGAGCGTTTTGTGATTGAATCAGCGTTCTGCAAGATAACCAACCGCATGAAATCACTGCTCTTCAGCAGAAGCGATGTGTCCTTTCAGAGGGGAGGGATCGGAACCTGGGAGCAGTCTCAGCCTGTGCCTGAATGGGACTAGATGTCCCATTTCATCTGAGTTGTTGATCCTGGTTCCCTTGGCTGCATCTTTCACTTCACTTGGACTCCAGAGCTGTGAGATCATCCTTGGTAAACATGCTGGTTAGCAGCTGGCATAAAAACGTGGATACAGGCTGTATTAAACGGCTCACAAAGGTGAGCACAACCCCTGGAACAAGTGGAGCATCCCAGGAAAGGCAGCAGGAGCAGTGGGGGGGCACAGCAGCAGCATCACCATCTCTGAGAGCTTTCCAAAGACCCACACACAGGCAGGGGCACAGACTGACATGGTGCCTAGTGAAAGCAAACCTACAAAAGGTCCAGAGTTTCCCAAGCCCCCCACCGGACTCTGTTGACTCTACTGACCATCTTATCACTTTACCCAACTTCAAATGAACTCCCAATTTGTTGCCTAAAACAATTGTATTTCACTTGTATGCCTAGGTAGCCCCAGAGCACTCGAGGACTCCCTTGACCACCTTCTTTGGAGGGTTCTTTTTTTCCAGGCATCCATTTACCCAGTTTGAAACCCAGTGAGTCCATTACTGTCAACAGTAAATGGGCAAAGGCTAAAAAAAAAAAAAAAAATTAAAAAGAAAGGATGATGGAAGAGAATGTGCAGGTTATTTACCAATATTTGTTTATTTATACAAGTGCCCATATATTTTACTAATGCGTGCTTTTCAGCAGTCTTTCACCTTTGTTACTTGTGTCGTTCAGCGCATCTTTGTGCCATTTGCCTTGGTTTTGCTCACTTTGCAGTTTGCCTTTGAATTTCAAGGAGCCAACACAGAACCGTAGAATGGGTTGGGTTGGAAACAGGAATTTGAATAAGCAACTTCGTTGGTATTTCACTTCTGACAATACAAGAAATAAAGAATAAAGGGCTAGAGCTGGCTGAAATGAATGTCATATGCAGTCTCCCTTCTTAAAATATTCAAAATGCTCATACCTCAAGGACGTAATTTAAATGTTCATTTTAGCCTTCTGTATCACCTTTAAACAAGGCGCCGGCATGACACTGCTGCCTCATTTAGACTAGAGAATAATAAAAAATCTCTTGTATTTCCTGGTACTGGGAAGGAGTGTCTGTGGACATTCAGTTTTGGAAGGCTGGAAGAGTCTTGCCTTAGGACCATTCATTTGCAGGTGAAAGAAACATGCTTTAAATATCCCTACCAGTTAATACCCTGTTATTTTCAATGTATTTGATAGAAGAAAACTTCCATTTCTTCTCAAAGCCATTTTCTGGGAAGGGTGAGGGGAAATGGGATGTGCATCTTCAGTGTTGGCTCGTTGAATTTGTCTTCAGGTTCTTGCTGCTGAACTCTCCTTGGTCTCCATCGGGAAGGAGGATGTTGTGGTGCAGCTCCATGGTGGTGCACCCTGCTGAGGCAGAGCGGGCTGAACCAAGGGGGCTGAGGCAGAAGAGCACAGCCCAGAGACCAGTCCCAGCTCCAGGAAAGCAGCCAGGACACTTCAGAGCTGCCTGGAGAAAGAAAAATAAAACAGCAACAGGAAATGAGAGAGCCTAAAAAGGATCTCCTCCTAAAGTCAACCTAAAAAAAAAAAAAAAACCAACCCAAAAAAATCAAATGAAGGAAAAGAGAGAGCAGTCAGAAGCTCCTTTCTTCACCGCCGCGTCCTGTGCCGCACGCTGCAATGCCCCGTCTGCGATCATGACTGACATCACTAGAGAAGAATGTAAACTTTGATTTAGAAAAGAAATACCGCTCACTGCTGCTCCTCTTTGGCAGCAGATCCCGCTTCTTTGGAGTATTTTTATCTGATTACGTATGTATATGCACATATATAAATATTTTGTTAAAAGCAGCAGGATGCTTCTCTCCTCCTTCCCCGCGCTTGCAACAGGGGCTGTGCGCTGTTCGCAGCGGGCTCCTCCTGAGACCTTCCACACGAGCTGTTAGAGGAAGTGGAGAGCAAAATGAAAATTATAAAATAGTAATGATAACAATAAAAATAACAAATAAACCGAGTGAGAAATGGAGGACTAATTCAAGCTGTGTCCTTTATACCAATAATAAATGACCCAGCACTAGGGAAAGCAGATTGCTAAATTAAAACTAATGTGGGAGGTGTATGTGTGTCCCCATCCTCCCCCCCCTCCCTGTTACTCCACCCCAGCTGAGAGGATCTATGGTGGGGGCTTGGGTATCTTCCCTCCCTCCCTTCAATCTACCTAGCCAGAGCCCTCTCCCTGCTTGACAGCTACCGCAAGCCCAAACTGACAGCTCTTCAAAATCCGCCGAAGAAACCCAGCATTAATTAAGTCATTGCTGGACTGTAATTTCCTTGAGAAGTAAAAAATTCTCACACAAGAAAAGGTTACAGAGACCTTTTCTGTGTCAAAATTACCATGCTGCATGAATATTAATGCTCTTAATGAAGACAACCTTTGCTTCATCAGGAAGGTTCTGGAGCAGGTGCCAAGCCTGAAGTCTCACTCTGTGGATTTTCTACTCTATGAAAGTCGGCACAATGCAATTTTTCCATTAAAATCAACATTTCCCACATGATCGGGCTTTTTTTTTTTTTCTTTTTCTTTTTCCCTTCTTCTTCTTCTTCTTTACAGATAGGCGGAAAGAGGGGGGAAAAAATCCCTCTGCTTTGAAATCAAACATTTAAAGGTTTCATTCAACACATTAATCAGCGCTGAGAGAGAGGGGAGGAGGAGGAGGAGGAGGAGAGGGTGGGGGGGGCTGAGTGGGGGATCTGCCTTATTTATACAGATCTCACACATTCTTCCATAGATCACAGCCGCGTTCATGTCGTGTGCTGCCCTGGGGTGCTGCTGGGCACATCCTCTCTGGAAAGACTTGTTGGGATCATGGGGGAATGCCAGGATGGGGGCATCAGGAAGGGGCTGGGGTGGCAGTGCCATCACCACTGCTCTGCTTGGGATGGGAGCCCTGGCCCTAAGCCTTCAGATATTCACAACCCAGAGACAGAGGAAGAGCACCATGAGGTTTGGCTATGTGAGAGGGCATGGCTACAGGGGCTATTGCCAAAAAATGGGGTAACAGGGAAAGGGGGCCTCCCTGGCAGCAGACAGGGGAGGGAGTGAAGATGCTCAGTGACGAGGGCAGCAGGCATGTGCGTTAGTGCAAAATGATGGAGGAAAAGGCTGTTTCCTTGGCTCTTCCTTGGGGAAGATGGCAGTGAGCTGGGGAAATTGCACTGCCTTTGTGCATTTAGCCTCAAACAAGTAAAGGGAAAGAAATTATAAGGAAAGGTGTGGGGAAATGCTGAGGACAGAATAGAGGCTGCAGATTTAGAGGGGAGAGAAAAGCAGGTAAAAGCCACCTCTTTCTCCCCCTTCAAAAGGAGAAAATGATATGAAAACTTCTCATTAATTATATCTTCTACTTCTACTTATTAGGCATTCATGATCTAATAATGGCTGTGGCTAACTTATAAAAAAAATCTGATTATTTTCTGTTGGGGCATGCAATGCCCTGTATATATTAAAAAGGTAAGCAATGATATATATTTATGGGTACTGATGTAATAGCTATTAGATTTATAATGCAGAGAAGAAACATAATTTTATTAGAAAGAGCAATAGTTCACAATCCTATTATTGTTTATTGCTGACGTCAGTGCTGAACTATAATAAGAATCATGTAACAACTGGAAATAATAATAAAATTCCATTTAGATTTGCAAGAAAGTGGATTCTCTAAAACAAAAATAGGCATTACAAACCCCAGCCCTGAGCTGGCAGGGGATACCTGGCAGCAGCCTTGCTGGTTGCAGCAGCACTCGGGATGCAGGTCAAGGTTTTTGCCCCCCCTGAACCAAAGAAAAACATCTTCCTGACTCCAAACCTGCCATCAGCCTCACTGCAATCACCTCAGCGAGGCCTGGGGCATACCCATGGGTGCCCCAAGCAGTGTGGCCCCATGGGGCTGAACTACTGTGCCCTCCCTGGGAACGGAGGGACGCAGAGGCCAGCAGCATCCCCAGCCCAGCCTCCCACTGTGTGCAACACAGAGGCACCAAACTGTCCTTCGGCATCCTTTAGAATAACCTCAATAATTTGAGTTTGTGAAACCTCACATCCTAAGCCTTGTTAATGTACATACACCAACTACTACTATGGACCTTTTATGGCTAGCTTTTCTTTTATATGAATATATACATATATACATAGACTCTAAATCTTTCATTACAGTTGTTCAAAAAAATCTGTTCCCAAGCTATATCTAGAATTGTCAGCTTTCTGGTCTCTACTTCTCTATATTACTCTGTTTTTCCTCTTTCTAGCAGGTTTTTTTCCCTTTAGAGCCGTGTTTGCTGACCTTCAGACTCAAGAATTAACTCATTCTCCCGACATCTGTGAATTATTAATGAGGGTGTTTCAGAAAGTTCCTTAGCCACTTCCTCTAAAACTCCTGGGTGCAAATTAATAGAGCTGTTTTGGGGAAAGCTTAATTTTAGCAGGTGCTGCCTCAGATCTTCCTTTGTTGCAGAGATAAACGTTCTGCTCCTGCAGAAACGTCAGATGGGATAGATACACCCTCCAGCTTCATTGCAAATACAGAAGTCAACACTTCTGATCCTTCTTTGTTAATCCTTGCAATGCTGTGTGACTTGTCTCCAGCATCAGCCCCGTGACTATTCAAGGGTTTTCTTACTCCTTTTAGAGTTTTTGGGGATCTTTTATTGTCCATCATTCTGTTGTCCACTGATTCTTCATTGATTTTGCTTCCTCTGTGTGAGCATGTGTATGGAGGGAGGAAAAGGAGGGTACAACAGTATTATTTTTTAGCATCTTTGAACATTTCCCAATTTTCATTACATTTCTTATAGTCAGTTGACAGTCCCACTTGGCAAGGGTTGCATCAAGCCTTACACAGCTGGCCCTTTCCTTTTAGAGTATGGAAGAGTCTAAGAAAACAAACCGGGGAGAGTGTTGCATCTGGTGGAGGTAAAAGTAGGGCTCCCACACTTTTCAGTGGCAAAGAAAGAGATTGCAGGGCTGCAGTGCTGGGATGACACCAGTCATAGAATCATAGGGGTTGGAAGGGACCTCAAGAGATCATCGGGTCCAACCCCCCCCCCCAGCTCATACTGCACAGACAGGCGTCCAGGCGTCTCGAATATCTCCAGAGAAGGAGACTCTACCAATCCCCTGGACAGCCTGTGCCAGGGCTCTGTCACCCTCACTGGGAAAAAGTTCTTCCGCATGTCCCTGCAGAGAAGGAGGTGGAAAGTCTATGGGAAGAGATGACCACCTGCTTGGCTTTGAAATACCAGTGTGCCCAGACGCAGGTAAGATAAGGTGAACGTAAGACACACAATCAGCAAATGCTGCAGATTTGGAAATTCTTGATCCGTGCCCAGAAACTGGCACGAAAAGGTTCAACGGAGACGCCTTGACACGACGGTGTTAGAAAGGAAGGAGAGTTTGCAAACGCTGGCACAGACGAGATCACGTGCTGAGCCAGAGCAGGAGCAGAGTCTTTAGTTCCCTGACTCCAATAAATTGTCTACATTAAAATAGCACAGGTGGCTGAGATATTCTTATAAATTACTGGAATTTCAGATTGCCACAGAGCCAGGCGATATTGTGTCCTGTAATGATACAAATATTCTTACGGGACATGATATCACACTTAAAACTCTAAATTTTTAAAAGGTGTTTCAGTTACTTTATAGCAGCAGAGTGTCTTCAGAATGAACTAGATTTGCTATTCCATCTGAAGAACAAAGAGAAAAATTTATAGAAGATCAAACAAATAAAAATACATTGAGAAAGACAGTAAGTGATGTCAACGCACTAAGAAATTAAAAACTTTGCATTAGTGTCTGAGCTTTTTTGTTGGTACCCAGGTATTATAAATAATAAACTAAACCGAAATTGTACATATTATAAAGCTGCGTTTTTCTGTAGGGGTTCTGGTGACATGTACAAACCACGTGAGCTTTACTCCCATGGTTTATCTATGTCACTAATCCCCCTCTATAAAACTAGAGAAGGGAGGTGCAGCAGGGAGGGGAGTAACTTGCACGAAGCTGATCCCATCTTTTGCCTACATTTGTTTCCAAATTACTTGACAAGCCTTGCCCATGACTTTCCAGGAGTCTGCCTTGGGATGAATGAACTTCTGCAGCAGAGAAATTAATCTTGTGAAAAATGTTTGGTTTGGGTCATTGGAACTATTTGGGAAATATTTGGCTGAAAAATAGAGGGGAAAGTCAACTCAAGTGGAAAATCTGAGGTGAAGTTTATTTGTGACTGATGAAGAATGATAATCTATATTTTGTCTGTGTACTTTTTTTCTTAAGACTATTTGTAATCAGCTCTGTTCAGTCTCAGTTGATGCTTGCTTTCTTTTCCAAGGGATTCCACTGGGCAGAGAAAAAAAAAAAGAGTTCTTCATGAAGATCTAATTGTGATAAAATCCATACACTTTCAATACCATGAAATCTATATACTTTCAGATTAGTCTCTGACTGAGAAATTACTGTGGAATTATCTTTGTCAGGTTTACTCGATACAGTCCTGGACACAAATGGGTCTCAGCTTCCCCAGGTTGTCATGGGGAGGGCTGGGGTCTGCAACAGTTATCATCACTCTGTCACCTGGCCCAAGCGCTCATTGGATCTGGGATGCTCAAATGATGACTCTGAAATGCTGTGCACCAGCCCCCGACAGGTTTTGATCTGGAGAAATGGAAGCTGAGGAGACTTACCACCCCGCCGTGCACCTTGCAGGACAGCATTTTAACTTTCCTGTCCAAACAGGGGAGAGATTTGTTCAGAGAATCTATTGGGATGCCAAACCCAGTGGTCCTGCCTCTGGCATGACAACGATCCTGCCAGGATCACTGCAGGAGTCTCACCCCCCTCTCCCCCACGACTCCATTCCTGATACCTTCATCCCAGAAAGATGAAATGGCGAATCTCACTCGAAGCTCTGTCTGGTCTCTTAGAAAATCCTAGGCTTAATCAGGAGGCTTGTTTATGGTACAGCTCCTTGTCTCACAAGTACTACAGATGCCACTTCGTTGCACCTAAACTGCTTACGAGACAGCACTCTTATCTAATAAGACATAGCACAGCCATACATATTTATTTATATTTGAACTCTTGCCCTCTGTACTATACTGCAGGTCATGCATCTGCTCCAACACCACCTTATTAATTTTCTACTACTCTTCTCCATGGTGGCAACAGTGTTTCAAAGCCTGAAAGGAATATTTTCCCTTTTTTTTTCTCCCTTCCCTGCTTTGATCTATCTCTTTAACTCTTTAGCTGCTGAAAGGAGAGGAGTCTGGGCTTCCCAAGCATGGTGTTGCAGCGCTGCTGGTTGGGAATCGGGACACAGCAAGGCTCTCCAGACAATGTCACTTCTCCGCCTGTGTAATACATTACTGTTCTGTTTTGTACCTTGCTAATTAGAAAGCAGGAAAGAAAAAAATATATTTATATATAAAAGAGCTCCCATCTGACAGACTCAAATTACAAAAGTATTCTGATATAAATTATTTAATCAGTGGGGGGAAAAAAGAAAGTCACAGTACTAACTATCATTTCTAGACAGAGTATTAACAACCGTTTCTTTCATTGGCTTCTGGTGTCTTATTTTGCGCACCCATCACCAATAAGAAGCTATTGCATGATGCTTACCATAAAATATGACTTTCATCTCTTTGTCTTAGCATTCACTTGCTTCATTTACCTTCCTAATGTATAAAAAGTTTTTAATTTGCCTCCCTCCCTTCCTCTTCTGTCACTAGCACTCTTGAAAACTTGTGGAAGAAGAAAGTGAAGACTTTAATTCATATATGGGACCCCATTCTGCCAGCCAGATCTGCCAGTCTTTGAAATACACTCCATGAACAAGGCATTGTTTGAAGGTGTGATCGCAGCTTTATGGCTAGGTTACAAGCTGGTGATAGGAAACCATCCCGATGAACGTGCTGATCTCTGAATCCATGCCTCCTTTGATGTTCCACGATGATGGATGTTCACTGGGAGGTCAAAAGCTTGTCAGAGCAGCCACCCCCCAGCAGCACAGGCAAACACACTCAGGGCCTGACTTTTCCCCAAGGGCAGAAGTGCTCGTAGCAGGGGACTTGGCCCCCACCTTGTCAACCAGCTAGCTAGGGTCAGCCTTGGTACATCAATGTCTGCTGTGATCTGGTCTCCAGACAGCAGACCCAGGATGCTAGAACCAGGCTATCTCCCCACCTCTGTCCTTGAGACAGGCCCACATCCTCACCGTGCAGATGACAGCTTGCTGAGCCACCCTCCAAAAGTCAAGCCCAGAATTTAACCAAGCCCTGTTGTAGAGAGGTCTTGCACAGCAGGGCTTTCATAAAACAACCAGAAACAACTTGTCATAGCCAACAGACCCAAAGAGTAGAAAGCAAACCTTTAAACTATTAAAAGACCTACCCTCTTTCCAAAAGGCAAGAGGTATCCAAGGACTTCATGCAAGACCCCCCCCTTGTGCAAATGTGCTGCTGAGAGGCTGACAAATCTGTGCTGCACAAAAGTAAGGGGCAAACCACCACAGCTACCTATGGGTTGGTGGCAGAGCCCAGAGCAAAGTTTTTCTTCTAAGAACCTGAGATTGGCAGTGAATTTTTTTTTTGTTTTTAAAGACCAGGAAGTGTAACACCTGCCAAAACCTGTGTTTGTGCATAAACCATTTATGCCAAACCTGAAGGCTGCTCTGAGAAGGGTAATGCTGGGGCCCCCCTTGAGTCAATGCCTGTGTCTGATAAGGGTAAAAATATATTGTTTTCTGATCCTTGTGGTGAGTGAATACCTTTTGATTGCTTGCTGAGATTACACATAATAAAAAACAGAGAGTAAAATATTTTTCCTTTCACAGTTATGTCACTACTACACACACACACACACACACACACACACATATGTATTGCAGGTTTAAAATCTGTATCCTGTTGCAGGATAAGCAGCTGGAGCTATTGAGACTTTTTGCAGAAATTTTCCACTTTTCTTCCCATGAGCTGTGAGCACAAGGAGGCCAGGGTGTTATCTGGAAGAAGGAGAAGAAAGAAAAGTATTAAAAAAGAAAAAAAACACAGCACAGCTGCATTGTGGTGCTCTCTGGGCAGCTCGACAGCACAGGCGTGTGATGGCTGTAACGTTGCAGGGCAGTTGGGGCAATGCTGGTGCCCACTGGCCTGGGGTGGCCCAAGCCAGACCACTGGTGCAGCCAGGCACAACACCACTCTCTGATGCTGGTTTTTTTGGTCCAAATGCTCCCCTAGCACCATCAGGGAGGTGAGGTGCCTTGAGCCTTCCTCGCAGCCATGAACCATCACTCTCCTCTTTAGGCCTGGCTTATCATGCTGTCCCTGCCGTGTCACTGAGAAGGTGGCAGTCACCAGTGAGTGACAAAAGCTCTGAGCTCAGTTCCTCTTGTAGTGGAGGAAAAAGACCCAGGTTTTGGGTTTTTTTCCCCAACAGAGCTGCTTCTAATAGCAGCCTCCTCCCCTGCTCTCGCTCCCTCCTCCTCACCACCACCAGACGCTGGAAGTATGAAATAAAGCTCATTTTTCTGACATAACACATTAAGATCTTGAAAGTTTATGCCACAGCAATGTAAAACGAATACCTCTTGGCACAACAGAGGCAAAGTGCTGCCTGTTTGTTAACAGGGAGGGAAGTTCCTGCTTGCGTTAGCTATCATGCTGTGCAAAGGCAACTGGCAGCTGCCTGCAACCCAGCCCTCACCCTTCCCGCTCCTCCTGCTGGCTTCCCCCTCCTGTCCCAGCCAGAGGAAAAGAACATCCATCTGAACATCCATGTCTGAACATCCATTTGTGTTCAGACATGGATGAGGCTCAGGATTTAAGAGAAGGCATTTTTGTACCTTAAGATGTTGCTCTGGTGGAGATGCCTTACCTTCAGCCAACATCAGGGGGCTCAATCCCAACAGTGCAGCCACCACAAACCCCCTTCAGCATGACCCCTCATGTTGACTGATGGCAGTCTTCATGCTCCTTTGGCGAGGACAGGGAAAAGAAAGAGATGCCTCCTCCTTGGTGTGCAAGGAAAATACAGAATCATAGAATATCCTGAGTTGGAAGGGACCCATAAGGATCATTGAGTCCAACTCCTGGCTCCACACAAGACCAGCCAAGTCAGAGCATGTGACTGAGTGCAGCGTCCAGATGCTTCTGAAACTCAGCCAAGCTCAGTGTTGTGACCACTTCCCTGGGGAGCCTGTTCCAGTGCCCAACCACCCTTTCTAGTAAAGGACCTTTTCCTAATATTCAGCCTAAACCTCCCCTGTTGCAGCCTTATGCTGTTCCCTTGGGTTCTATCGCTGGTCACCAAAGAGAGGAGACCAGCACTTGCCCCTTCACTCCCCCTTGTCAGGAAACCATAGACTGTGATGAGGTCTCCGCTCATCCTCCTCTTCTTCAGGCTGAACAAACCAAGAGGCTTCAGCCTCCCCTCTTAAGACTTCCCCTCCAGACCCTTCCCCATCCTTGCTGCTCTCCTCTGGACACTCTCCAATAGTTTTGTGTCCCTCTTGTACTGTGGCACCCAGAACTGCACTCAGGACTCAAGGTGAGGCCGCACGAGTGCAGTGTAGAGCAGGACAATCCCCTCCCTGGACCGGCTGGCAATGCTGTGCTTGATGCACACCAGAACAGAGTTGGCCCTCCTGGCCGCCTGGGCATGCTGCTGGCTCATGTCTAACTTGCTGTTGACCATGATCCCCAAATCCCTGTCAACATGGCTGGCCTCAGCATCTGATCCCCCAGTCTGTGTGTGCAGCCAGGGTTGCTCCTTCCCAGGTGCAGAATCGGACACTTACCCTTGTTAAACTTCATGGGGCTGGTGATTGCCCAGGTCTCTGATCTGCCCAGGTCTCTCTGTAAGGCTTCTCCACCCTCAACAGAGTCAACAGCTCCTCCCAATTTGGTGTCATCAGCAAATTTACTTAAGACATCCTCTAGTCCTGAGTCCAGGGCATTTATGAAAAGGTTAAAAAGAACTGGACCTAAAATGGAGCCCTGGGGAACCCCACTAGTGACTGGCCACCAGCCAGATGTAACCCCATTTGCTATCACTCTCTGGGATTGATCCTGGTAGGGGTCTCAGGCTGGTCACTGGAGGAAAGCTCAGTCTGTATTGGTTTCAAAGGAGGGGCAGGCACACATGTGAACCACATTCTTGGTGTTTGTGTACAAACTCTTGTAGCACTGGCTCAGCTACCTGCATGGAAGTTTTATTGTCTTCTTTGAAAGTTAGAAGTTGAGAAGTCAGGGTAATATTAAACAGCATTTATTAAATGAGGGAGGGATTAATCTGCTCTACAAATACCAGATATCTGATTCAGAAGAAGCCTGAAAGATAAAAACAACCAAACACGTTTTATTCTTTGAATTACATTTTCCCAAGGAGAAAGTGGGGCCACCTAATGCTAGCAGATGAAAAAGAGAGTATCTTCCTTCGCTTCAAACCCAGCACATCAGAGATGGGGGAGGAAGAGGGAACTTTTATCTCCTGGAAAACTTTCAGCCCACATACTCCAGGGCAGGGTGAGCAATAACCCTTCTCCTGGTGCCTGTGACTAAGGACTGAGAAGAATGGTCACTTGGAAAAATTAGGGGAAACAAGTGAAAAAGTGCTACCAAAAGAGAGTGCTCATGAGCATAAAGAGAAGCAGCCCCTGAGTCATAAATATTTGAGGAAAGGTGTGATGTAAGCTCATCCTCTGGCTATGTCCATCCCAGGGCAGCCACTTTGGATCGCATTGATCACTGGACAGGGCCCATTGGATTTTGGTCTGGTCCACTCTGACTGCTCTTATCTTGTGTACAGAGGAACTTGTACTGATTGAGTTAAACCAGTGGACACTTAATGTGGTTGAAGAATGATGTGCTTTGCTCCAGCCTGACAACGCTGCTAATTAATTTAGAGTCAACAGAAATAAAAATTGTACAAAGTGCAGTAAAAGTATCCAGCTTGCAGTGATTTAACGAAATCGGTTCATGCTCAGATAAAACCAGCACAACTCAGCACACAGATAAACACCAAGGGAAACTGATTAAATGTCCAATCAAAGGAATAAAATCAGTTGGACAGTAAAGAGCATCAATTGTAAAATAGGTGATATTGTCCCAACAGAATTGGCCTGTCTCTTTCTTTCTTTCTTTCTTTCTTATTCTTTCTTTCTTTCTTTCTTTCTTTCTTTCTTTCTTTCTTTCTTTCTTTCTTTCTTTCTTTCTTTCTTTCTTTCTTTCTTTCTTCTTCTTTCTTTCTTTCTTTCTTTCTTTCTTTCTTTCTTTCTTTCTCTCTTTCTTTCTTCTCTCTTTCTTTCTCTCTTTCTTTCTCTCTTTCTCTCTTTCTCTTTCTCTCTTTCTTTCTCTCTTTCTTTCTTTCTTTCTTTTCTTTCTTTCTTTCTTTCTTTCTTTCTTTCTTTCTTTCTTTCTTTCTTTCTTTCTTTCTTTCTTTCTTTCTTTCTTTCTTTCTTTCTTTCTCTCTTTCTCTCTTTCTCCTCCTCATTCTCTCTTTCTCTCTTTCTCTCTTTCTCTCTTTCTCTCTCTCTCTCTTTCTCTCTTTCTCTCTCTTTCTCTCTCTCTTTCTTTCTTTCTGTCTGTCTTTTTTCCTCTGATTTTGTTTTTGTTTTGGTTTGGTTTTGGTGTGGTGCTGCTCATTGTTCTCACCCCAACCTCTCCACTTGACAGAAAAGTCTGGAGTGTTTCCTTGTCCTTTTCTCCAGACGCTGTCACTCCCATCTGTGCATCAGCTGACACCACCTGCTCAGAAGTGAGCAGATCTTAAAAGCAGAGCAAATATCCCATGGGCAAACTGGTTTTGTTTGTTTATAACACTCTGCCAAGCACATCTTGAAAGCTAGGGTTTGGGGTTTTTAAATATATGGCTGTAGAGCCAAGACCCTCCAAGATTTCCACAGGGATTAGCTGAACGGCATCTGACTCTTCCATCCAGCTTTTGTGAACTCAGCTGCCTGCTCTGAAGACACACATACTTCTTAGGTGGTGTGCCATGCAAACAGATGCTAAACCATCAAGGTATGCAAGCAGAAATAGTGGGGGCAGGAGAGACCTGGGATGGCTGGAAGGCTGGGATTCAGAGTATGTGCCCTACAGCAATAGCAGAATGAGTACAAGCAAATGAACACAGATTCCATGCTGTACCTTTCACCAGACTGGAGATCTCCATGGGGAAAAGGAGGAGGTGCAGCCATGCACAGGGAGGAAGGCACAGCGGCGTGACGTGTGTTTGTGGCACAGCCCTTGGGGCTGCTGTCCCACCAGCCGTCCCTGCAAGGAAGGTGGTGAACATGGATCTGAAGTCAAGAGGGAGCCAGATGTTCCCCTGGGACCTCATTGCTCATCACAACAGCCTGTGTGTCTGCAAGCACAGGGGCACGCTGGGTGGTTTGCAAGGGCAGGTCAGAGCTCTGCAGGGTGATGCAAGAGTGTGAAACAGTTCTCACTCCTGTTACATAAACTGCATCATTATAACTGGAAAATAGGCTTTGCCCTAAGCTCTTCAACAACTGGATGACTTCTACCTTTCAGTATTGAGCACATTGTTTACCCTTTTGTCCTTTCTAGGTGTCTTTTCAATGACTGATAAAGTGATCCCTGACACTGGTTTTGAGGAGATGGAGGGAAAAAAAAGAAGTATATGTATTTCAGAGTACCTGTACCAAAACTACCTCTGAGAGAATTCATGTGTGCATCTTCTCCTAGACTTCAGTTTAGTAGCTAAGACTTCAGATACTCTTTTTTTCTACGCTGTTTTTTTTAATTCTGGTTCTCATCTTGCCCAGCAGACCTGGCGTGGCCAAGTAACTTCTGAACCATTATGGGCCCTCCCTCCACGAATCCATATTTCATGGGCTATGCAGTCTACATGCAGCTCTTCAGTGATGGCAGTGGGAGTTTTTACACACAGAGACTATGGCATCCACTAATGATCCACAGAAGTGCTTTTTTTTTCCTTTTTTTTTTGTGTGTGGTATGGAAAAAACTCTTCTTAGGAAAACAGATAATATCAGTGCCTGAGGCCTTTGCCCTAGGTGTCTCAAAGGGAAAGGCACTTAAAAAATGTGCAAAGCAGCAGTCCAAACCTCCCACAGTGCTGAAAAGAAGACTAAATATTCTTAGGGAAATGTTGGCTTTATTCCAATTTCTCCAGAAACACTTACCAAACCCACTTCCACATTTTCGGGCACTGGTTCTGGGAACTCAGCATTTAGGTACTTTGAATGAAAACAGCACGGTCAGCTGGACCACCTTATGTGAACATTAATTTCCATTCACTGGACCTGAATCTATTTTCCCTGTGAAAATCCTGGAGTGACTCCACAGGAGACATTTGGAGTCACACTGTTGTAAAGCCAGAGGAGGCTCCAGCCTATAAGATGCACTTCACTTTGCAAAGCATATGCTATTAATTAACCATGAGAAATGGCTGCTCATTTTCTTTTCAGCTACATGAAGATTAAATGTTTCCTAACTCGGCATCAGTCTCAGCTATCCATCTTCAAACTTGCTCCATGAGGCTATCCACCAAGGAACCAGAGGGTGAGCATGGGCAGCAGGAACTTCTGAAGACTGTGCTGAAGAGAGCTGAAATTTTAGGAGAAACTAGCTGTATGCAAAAGAAAAAGACCCATGATCTTTCATCAGTTCTGAGTAGGTCATCTTCAGAGAGAAGGATTCTTGGGAAGTAAAATGGATTATTATTTACATAATCGATCAGTGGCACAGCAGAAGCACATGGGGAGGATTTAGATACCTGCAGACCAAAGGGATTCTGATTTCCCAATCTGCTTGTCCACCCTGTGGGCCACTATGGCTTTTTGTCACAGTTCCTTACCTGTAGTCTTGACATGCACAGACTTTTTAATACTGGAGCACCTTAGGAAACACAAACAAACAGGAGATGTGATGTGCAATAGTTCAGAAAATCTTCATGCTACTTTTAAGAAAAAGCCAGATTATTTTTTTTCTTGAAACACCCAAAGTAAAAATTTATGCAAACAACACAAGTGAGGCCTTGTGTGGTTTGGAAGCCATAAAGACTCTCAACCACTAGTCTGGCCCAATTCCTCCTGCTCTTTGCTTTTGGTCTCGTAAATTGAAAGGCCACCACAGATGTTAGTACCACAAATATTCACGTTCTACCCAGAAATGGAACCTTTTTTATTTGATGATTTGTGCAAATGAGTATGACTTTTCACAAGGAAAAAAGGGGCACATCAAGTTTCTGGAAAAGGTTATCAGCTTTTCCAAATGGGTCCCACTGAAAATTTGCTGGTCTCTTAGTAAAATAGCTTCTCTTCCCCCACGCTCCACCCCCCTCCACCCTCCCCATTTTGTTTTTACTAAACCACTCTGGCAGGCTGATATTCCTTCAGGTAGTGCTATTTCCAGCTTTCTTAAACTAGTCTTACAGGTCAACTTTTTATATGTTTTTCTAGTGTCTCACTAGGCCCATGTGGCTTCCATCAGAGCTGGTCTAGTTGCCTAACAAGCAATGTACCAAACCATCATGGGACCAAAGGTCACACTATCTCCTTAGATATTCATGTGCAGCTCTTCTCTTCAGTTGCTGAACTCAACGGTCAGAGGCAGAAATTTGGCTTCAATTGTGGAAAGGTAGAAACCACACAGCTATGGAGAAAAGAGACCCACAGGGATCAATGTAGAGAAGATTTTTTTCTTTTTTTAAAAAGCTGTATTGAATCTTAACTAAGATACCTCTCAATGCAAGGAATAAGGTTTTTATTATGCAGGCATAGTGTAAGCAACTTAGATCTTCCTGGTTTTTTTTGAGTCACCTTCATTTCTGCGCTGTTTCTGCAAGCCAAAGGTTAACATAAGCTTGTATTTAGCATTCAAGGAACCATAGACCCTGGCAGGGTGACTGTATGGTCTAGCAATGAAAATGACTGGAGGTAGCAGCTTCCATGAGTAGAAGTTTGGAGGCCCAGAAACTGCTAGATGAGACCTCAGTGCAACCTGCTTTAACAGTGCTTCACCTGGTACATAAAAAGCTGTATAATTTTATGTGTGTTTGCTGCACATGGTGAAGCATTCACACCCCTTCATTCATTTCTCAGGAAATAAACCGGGTAGCTCAAAAATCTCCTGAAATCAGGCTAGCAGCACTTGATTGGCAAAATCCCATGACGTCCATAACTCTGTGCTGGGAGAAACCTCCACAGCCTGGCATGAAAATCCACTGTTGTTTTTAAGTGTTGCTCCCAAAACTTCAGTATTTTCAGTTGCCATTGGCTTTGGTGGTAAACAGGGGTGTTCATCATCACCCAGCAGTAGGCTGGCTGAGACCAAACAGCAGGTACTGTGCAACTTACAGCCTTTCTGAAGACCAAGGATGATCATGAACAAGTTATGTAGAAAGTAAGTTGCCCAACTTGGCAAATAGCCAGAGGGCCTGCAAGAAGGATGGTAAGAGAGTTGTTTAAAGGGGAAGATGATCTGTTTATTCCAAATCATTACGTTTTGGGTTCTGTTTTTTTGGGTTTCAATTTCTGAATGAGTATGAAAACTCATCTCTGAAAAATGCCTACCACAAAATGAACAAAACCCTCACAACAATTCTAATTCTCCTGTTTAATGTGCGCACCAGAGGGTGCTGTGCTGTGGGTCTGAACAGGAATATTAGCCACTCCAAACTACATTTTGGATTGCCAAAAAAAAAAAAGGCAAAATGCCTTAATGTAGATTCCTGCCTCCCTTTAAAAGGAAAAACCTCATAGTTCTAAACTGCAGCTGAGCAAAAGGGGGAGGGGGGAAGGAAAGAAAAAAAAAAAGAAAAAAAAAGAAACAGTGAAATATGTGATGTGGTGTTTTTACCAACTGTCTAAATAAAGGTTTAGTGAGTCACTGTGGAAAACAGAAAATCTCTCTTTATTTTAAGAGCTGCAGTTTAAGAGTTTTGTATGAAAAAGCTTCCCTTAGGTTTGTAACTTAAACATTGCCCATCTGCTCTTTCCTCCCTCGTCTGCATTTACAGTAAATCTGAGATTTCCTTTTTCAAAAAATACATTTTTAAAAATGTACAGATTTGGCCAACAGTGACTGTAGAGATACAGAGAAGTCTAATTTAAGCTACCAATATCTAAAATGATGGTTTCCCTTGTGCACACTAGAGGCGGGAAGTTTTCTGCTCTGGGCTCAGTGTTGGCTCCAGGTTCCCTGCAGGAGTTTCTAGAAGAGTAGGTGACGTGGGAGCTTGAACCCAAATTAAGCAGGGTACCCGCTTTCCAAATTTTACAGAGAGAAGAGGAAGCTGGTTCTCCCTGGGATGAGGCCCAGAATCCACTGAAGCCAGTGGGAAGATCCTGGACACCTACACAGCGAGACCTTCTGCTCCATGTCCTCTGACTAGCTCATCTCCAAGTCAGGTGTCTTGCTCGCAGTTACCAGGGCTGAGGAGCAGTGCCAGTCCCCCGGCGCACATCGTTCGACACATAGCTCATTAGTTCATGAGTATAATAAGACTTTTTCCTTTTTTTCTTTTTTTTTCTTTTTTTTTTAATACAGTCTCACTGTGGGTAACAGGCTTCAGGTCACAGTTTTGAATTAAATTCAGAGTAACTACACTGAAGACAAGTGATTTTTTCCTGGTGGAAAACCAGGTAGAAATGATAATCAGGCCCTTCTGTTCTACCCCTGAGAGGAAGGGTGGCTTATAAAACATCACCTCTGGGGGTGTTATTGGGATCCAGCCGTGCCCAGTTTTCTGCATGGAGGCAGGAGCTGCTTGTGCTTTAAGGATAACCTGTATGGAAGGCAGAATACTTCACCAACTCCCAACTTATATTTCTGTCTCTGACTCCCATTATTAATGAACTCATTCACTTTCATAAAAACAACTACACAAGTGCTTCTAACCATATCTATAAAACTATTTAATGCTCTTTTCGAAACAAGGCATCTTACAGCCATAGTAATTGCAGTTTTACTAGACCTTTAAATGAGAAGCAGCTACTTATTAAGTTTTGATATGGTGAGCTGATTAGACAAGTTAAACATAAAGGCACAATTTATGCATACTGTATAACCACATGTGCATGTAGTGCAGTCCTTACACTGGTGTTTGGCACTCACTGCAGTAGGAAATCCTGCTAGGTACACAGTTTTATGCCACTTACAGGTTACAAGTAGTAAAACGAAAAATGCTGGATTTTACAGGAAAATAATATTCATAAATCTCCAGCAGTGAATTACAGTATAACTCAGAGCTGTCTTTGTTTTGCTGCTGCTATGAATTCAATTCTGTTGCCAATGCAGAAACAATAAACACAAAGACCAAAGTGGAAACCACTCCCCTCACATTTGGCAAGTGCTTATAGCCAATTTACAGCTGGACTCTGAACATAGCTTCTGAAACAGTACTAGTAACAAAGAAGTTCCCACAGATGCTCTTTTTTTTTTTCTCCTACTGAACTGAAGCAGTACATTGTACACAAGTTAAAGATGAGGGCTGGAGCACCTCTTCTAGGAAGGCAGGCTGAGAGAGCTGGGCTTGTTCAGCCTTGAGAAGAGAAGGCTCCAGGGAAACCTTATTCCCGCCTGCCAGTACCCAAAGGAGCCTACAGGAAAGCCAGAGAGGGACTGTTTACAAGGGCATGTGGCAATAGGACAAGGGGTAACATCCTTAAGCTGAAGAAAGGTAGGTTTAGGTTAGATATTAGGAAAAAATTTTTCACTGTGAGGGTGGTGAGGCCCTGGCACAGGCTGCCCAGAGAAGCTGTGTCTGCCCCCTCCCTGGCAGTGTTCAAGGCCAGGTTGGATGGGGCTTTGGGCAGCCTGGTCTAGTGGAGGGTGACCCTGCCCATCGAAGGTTGCAACAAGATGGGCTTTGAGGTTCCTGCCAACCCAATCCATCCTGTCATTCTATGGTTCTGTGCCTTCTAATGATCTATCTAGTTTTCCCAGTTCATCTGCTTCTGCTCTGTACTTCTCTCAATATGAACTGCCTATCTTTTGTCTTATTAAGCAATTTGGTCAGCCCATCGTGTATTAAAGAGCTCACCCTGTATAGTTTTTATAATGGAGAACCTACACTGCCTAAACAGCCCTCTGAAGTGATTTCCTCCTGATCTGGTGTAACCGGACATATCATGGCATTACTATGTGTTGCAGAAATGTTGCTAGCTAGGGCCTGGCGGTCGGAAGATCACGTGATATGCGGGTAGGTAAGGCCCCTCCCCTATAGCCGGTAGCAAGCAGGCGGAAGTGACGTCCCGAACCTCAGCTATATAAGGCTGTGTCACCTGTTAATAAACGCCATTTTGCCATCCATCATATTGATGTCTGTGTGCAAGTGGTCCGCGCGACCTGGGTTTGGTCGATGTGCCGTTCCTGAAACAGGCCGCCGAGCAGTTGCGAAAGGCAACACTATGTTTTCATATGTTAATTTGGTTATTGTTAGGTGCCAAATTCAGGATCAGTGCAGTGCTCTGTCACATACAGTAGCTTTGTTACTTTAAGTGCACAGGCTTTTACCAGCGCTGATATCAGTGCAATGATCTCAGGGAATTCCAACGGATTCATTTGCTGAGATGCATCTCCCATGTGTAAAATGGTCAGTATGACCCACGTGTTTGTCTGATCTTGGTTCATTACCAAATAAGACGCACTGAGAACAGTTAGTGTATTCTTTCATTATATCATATTTGTATGTGGCATTGAGCTGCTGTATGGAGCATTTCCACTAACATCTTCATACCTGGATTTAAAAGCAACTCAGAAACTGATTGATTCAACAAAGACTTCACACATGCATATCATTAGGAACCTGAGTAGGACCAGAGTGATGTGCTCATGTGCTCAAGTACCTTGATGATTCAGGATCACAATGAATGGAAGAGTCAGGAAATATATGAGGAAAAAATATTTATCAAAGGTTAATCATACATTCTGCCTCTGGCATAAGAAGATTACCACAGGAAACTGAAAGGAATTTGTCTCCCCCTGTACAGCGTTGCACAAATGGTGATTTGCTTAAAATGCAACGAGCATTGGTTAGCATTAGGTACCAGATACAAGATGTGGCAAAATAATTGTCTTATTTGGCATGGCAAACCTTACCTGTGATTTATGAGTATGGGTGTGATGACACAACTAAGCTGTTCTACCTCAGAAAGACAACACTGACTATTTTTAATTACACTGATACAAGCAAGGTGGCCCTAGTAATACTTAAACACCTGAACTAATTGTGGTTTTCAACCTTCTTCAAATTTTCCATTAAAATTCTTGCTCTGTTCTTGTTTATCTGAGAGTGGTCAGACAGTAGGCCACTCTAGGAGGATGAAGGATGGAAATAAACCTTCCACCTAGTGTTGCTGTGACCTGTTCTGCCTGGACCTGCCCTTGAAGTCTACTTAGAAGTCCTACGGACTCAACTTCTGTCACACCCAGAACCTAAGATATTTGTCCTCCAAGGAATCTCTTGCTTTCTAATTGATTTTAAGGGTCATTTACAGTTGTCAATACTGATCTGTAAATATCAGCATGATTTCACATTTATTTGCTTACAATTCTTTTTTCTTTTTTTTTTTTCTCTTCATTGAGTTCTCATAGTGGAGATTAATGGGTGCTCTTTTAAGACCATCCATTTAACAAAGCATTTTGGCCCTAGTTGAGACTCTGTTTCTTCTGGGTTTTGTTTCTTCTGTAGGTTCACCATCTATACCTAGAATATCGAAAAACCGTCTCTTCACCAAATGCTTTTATTGGGTGATGAATATGTAAGTCAGGGAAATGTCCTGATAAAATCTGGGACTGACCTCCACAGACAAATCATATCTACTGTATTAAAAATAGCCTGTGCAGTCAGAGGTTGTCACATCAACTCATTTTATGAAGTATGCCTGCCGATACTCTGTATGGGTACTTCTTTCTCTAATCTGAACTTCAGTAAATACATTCACTGGGTTTTCTGTGGTCTGTGTGGAAAAACGGTCCCACTGTGGTAATTAATGCCTTAAGACTATTATCAAATTATGCTGGTAAGGCCTTTGCCTTCAGTAAAATTAGCAGATAGAGCCCACAGTTTTTCAAGGGAGGCTTGGTTGGAGGGGTTTGCCTCAGCAGAAAGACAAAATGGGATGATGGCAAAACATGGCTTATGAATGCTGTCTGTGAGCACACATTCTGCATGTGGCTGCTAACGTTTAAAGTTTCCCACATTTCAGTGGGTTGGCCTTATGAAGTAATCACACAGGGATCGGAGAGGAAGTGAAGGAAAGAAATTTTCAAAACCAACAGAGGTTTAACATAAAACAACCAAGAAATAATGATACATTGCATTGTCTCTGATTGGATGGAGAGGTTTCTTCCATCCCTCAAGGCAGAACTGTAAATACAAGAACAGTCAGTTCCAAACATCTCTAAGGATTAGCCATCAGACTGGGATAATCTGATTATTAAAAAGACCTAACCAGACCTCTTAAATAGCCTAAGGGAACCCAGGAGCTTCCAGATCTCCCAGTGATGCTGGACTGTCCCCTTGGATTTCCTAGTGTGGTCCATTTGTGGCTAGTTTAGCTTCCTTAGGGATTCAGTAGTTATACTAACCCAGCAAATCACCGTTTCCAGCAAACACAATTTCAAAATTGACCTCCCAGTTTTCTTGAAATCTGTGCATATAATTCTGCTCTGCTACTGAGCTGGCTTTCTTTTTATCTTTTAACCATCCACACCGAGCAAAATTAGAACTTACTCTGAAGAGAAACATGCTAATATCAGGCACTCCAATCCCATGCACAGCTATGTGCATGCATGTATAAAATTTGGATGCACTTTACAGCAAGTAACAAACTGGATAGGGGAAATATTTTTTTGATAGAAGCCAAGCTTGAGATAGGAGTGCACGCTGTCGTGCCTGAAAGTATGGTATTAATAATTAAGCCATGCAATCATTACCTCAGGATATTATTTCTTAAATATCTCTTGCAAAGGCAATACGATTACATATGAATTATATCAATTTTCTACCAACAAAAAAAAATCCACAGAAATAGGAATTGAATTACGCTGTCCAATTTGCTGTAAAGTTCACTGTACGTGAAGAAATTAATCAAAGCTACCACCACCCATTTTTATGGGAACATAAAATGATGTGAACTTCCATTTTTAATAAAGATGCATAGCTCTTTTATGAAGACTGACTAATAACACTGTAATGAACTGAAAAGCTACTGATACATTAAGAATGAAAATTTTGAGGGATGTGTTTACAGAGTCTCCTGTTTCAAGCCAGGCAATGCTTCCATCTGAATCTGCCTGTAGATAAAGGAAAAGCATCCAAACAATAAAGTTGATGCAAACTCTGCGTAAATTCACCTCCCACATATATAAATGGCCAGTGACATTTTTTCTTACCCTAGTTACTTCCACCTAAATGATCCCTCAGACGGATGTGGTCTGCATTCTCTAGCAATTTGAGACCCCTTGCAGATGTCTCTCTGTTGCCACAAATGCCCATTAGTGGATATTTCCAACCTGATCCAAAGGTCTACAAGGCAACAAAGGAATTTTTTTAGGCCCCAAATTCAGGAGGATTTGGGGCAGCGGCAGCCTACGTGTTCTCAATCCAAGACAATGGCTTTTAATCCGGAAGGCTATCCCTCCTTCCTCCAAAAGAATGCTAAAGTCATCAGATATTAATTGAATAATCCAATAGTAAGCTAATTTATTTTGATTGCATTCACATAGCCTTTTCACTTGTTTGGGTGTTTTTTTAATTACTCTTTTGGAACAGTCTAAGGAATGGTGCAATTATCTGGAATATTTGTTGAAACCATGTTTAAGGATATAGTGGAAAGCAATGTGGGAATATCTCAATCACAGCAGAGAGCTCTCAGTGTGCCATTTATCCGACCTGGAAATAAGATCTGCTCTCCTTCCCTTTGGACAACTGAATTGAATCAGAGGGAAACTCTGGGGTAAGGCATTTTTTTTTTATATGTTTTGTTTTATTTTGTTCTTCTCAACAGTCACTCAGCCAGCTAATTTTGTTCACCAGGTGTTTTCTCATTTCTCACAAATGATTCTAACTTGGAAACTATCAGAAGCTGCTAGAATTCATCTGGGGGAAATCTCTGAGGCCTTTTATCATGGGTGGTCCTTTGCTTTGGCTCTTCTTAACCCTTGCTACAGTTAATATTTTTTATAAAATATAACTAAGGGCAATGTTTCATAACTGCAAGAGGTAAGCAGCTAACAAATACTAGAATTGCTAGTAATAGACAAAGGTGGACTTCTTGATTATATTTTCTAAATTAACTTAATCATTAGCATTTGATACGATGCTCAGAGGCATCATATTGAGTCAGGGAATTGACTTGTTTACTTGTCTTTCCTAGCTCTGTGAATCTAAACATCAATCAAATGCTAGAAAATTGTTTATCTAGAATGGTGATTACTCAGGTTATCCACATTTTTTGCACTGCTTCTGAAGAGGAAGAACATTTCATGGGTATCACCTTCTTCTTCCTTGTCCCTGCCTCCAACTGCCCCATTCTGAAAAAGTAATTTCTGTGGGACCCTAAGAGGGACCACATGCCTCATCTTAAGACCACTAAACTACAGAGATGGCAACAAGAGAGAAATACAATATTCCAGCTGGATAATCACCAAGCAGTCTGATTCACTTAGTCTAATGTTCCCAGTCAGATCCTGGCAATGAAATAAGCATGTAGGAGGATGCAAACAGATTAGTTTTAATTAAAATAATAAAAAGGTCCAAGCCACGGACCTCAGATTTGAGCTCGTCTTATTTTTTTTCATGAGGAAGACTATCTGATCAAATCTCTCTCTGAACCTGACCCTCAGGTTTTTAGACTCATTTGAATTTAAAACCCAATGGGCCTATTTGGCTGTTTCTAAAAACTGCTCTGCAAATGCTCAGTATTGTGTCAGTCCAGACTCACAGTTCATCTTTGAAACTCCTCAGTTCTGGATTGGTTCTAGGGCTTATCCCAGGACACCTCTGGGAAAACATCCATCTCGGTCTTCATTGCTACACTATTCTCATTATTGCTTACACAGTTTTAAAGGTCTGGGCTTCGGACAAGGTTCCACTGCGTTAGGACATGGACATTTTGGGATATCCCAACCTCAGAAGGTTCCTTTTTCCAGTCAGGGAGCAATAGACTCTGTAAAGAATGTTGGCAGAATTTGGGGTCTGCAATAAGGAGACAATTAATTATTGTTATTATAATAATTAGCATTTTGGGGTCTCCTGTAGCAGGATTAAGGCTCTGCAGGTGCTGAACAGCAGTGCTGTACAGAACCTTGGTGGCAGCTGGCACCAGCTGGAATCCCATTTCCTGCTCACCAGAGCTTCAAAATATGTCATTACATTTAGGGAGAAGAGGGAGAAACGTTATTTGTCTTTTAATTTCTCCTAAAATCTGCATTTGTCTACAATGCACCATTGATAAAACTACTACGGATTTAAATAAAAAACAAGCAAATAAAATTAAACAGACTAAAATCATGCCTACATGTTCACAGAAGCATTTATCAGATTGGCCCATATATTAAAAGGCCTTTTTTTCTTTCCGCTGAGCTGGGAGTGAAATATTTTTAAAGGCTTGTGTTGTAAACAGAAAGCCCATGATTTAAATTAATGATTTATTCCTTTAAAGCCAGTGTGGAATCTATCACTGGCATGATAAGATGCACATTGTCTTCTATCTGCATATTGCCATGTAACTGTGCAGTATCTAGCAGTGAATATGAAAAAAAAAATCAATTTTGCCTGGTTTCAAGCATATCTCCTGAGTCTGAGATATGTCTCACTTGTTTTTCAAATACTGCTACAAGTAATTTAAGCTCTGTGTTCAGAGAAAGAACTTGTCTCTGTGTGGGTGCACACATCTGTATTACCTGATTGGCATTAATTTTTACCTATTTTAAACAGAAAGATTGCAGTTCTCCAGCATTTTTTTTTTTCCCCAGAGGAAATGATCATTAAGAGACTGCCTGATCCAAACCCCAAGGAAGTCAATGTACAACTCTGGTGAAGTGCTGATTAGAGTCCAAGGCTCAGATCCTTGAAGGATTTTAAGATGCAGATTCCGCTGAAGATTTGGGAAGACCTGAAAGTCTGGTTATTAACACTGAAGTCCTCAGTTCCGCATGCATGACGAATATTCAGCTTTCAGAGAACCTGCCAAAAGCCACCACCAGCTGCTGGCCTGGATCAGCCTGGTATCTGATGTAGATTTCTATTTTCTGTGCTCCTGAAAAGCTGGAGTGTTATGCAAGTTAGAAGATCATAGAACAGCTCAGGCTGGAAGGCGCTTCTGGAGATCATCTACTCCACCACCTCTCCTCCCCACTCAAGCAGGGTCAGCTACAGGAGGCTACAGGAGTCATGTCCACTTGGGTTTTGAGTATCTCCAGGGATGCAGACTCTGCAAACTTTTTTGGTAACCTGTGCCAGTGCTGGATTACCCTCAGAAGAAAATAAAAAAATTTTTCCTGCATTTAGGTGTCATTTCCTGTATTTCAGTTTGTCCCATTGCCTCTTGTCCCATTACGGGGCACCACCAAGAAGAACCTGGCTCTGTCTGCTTTAATCCCCACGTTGGGTCTTTATATACGTTGACAAGATTCCTCCCTGAGCCTCCTTGTCTCCAAGCCGAACAGTGCCAGCTCTCTCAGCCTCTGCTCATGTGCCAGATGCCTTGAGCCCTTAGTGACCCTTCACTGCACTCGCTCCTGTATGCCGAGAATTCTCTTGTACTGGGGAGCCCAGGACTGGACACAGCACTCCAGATGATGTCTTCTCACTGGTGCTCAGTAGCAGGGAAGGCTCACTCTCCTACACCTGCTGGTAAAGCTTTTCCTGATGCATCCCAGGATGCTGTCTGCAACGGTGCATTGCTGGCTGATGGTCAACTTGTTCACTGAGGCCCCCTGTCCCTTTTCTGCCAAGCTGCCTTCTTGATGGTCAGTCCCCAGGTATACTAGTGCATGGGGTAGTTCCTCCTCTGGTGCAGGACTTGGCTTTTCTCTTTGTTGGACTTCATGGGGTTCCTGATGGCCCATTTCTCCAGCCTGTCAAGGTCCCTGTGAATGGTAGTACAACCATTAGGTCTGTCAACCAGTTCTTCTAGTTGTCATCTGTGAATTTGCTAAGGGTGCACTTGGTCTCATCATCCAGATCATTAATGAAGGTGTTAAAGAGTCCTGATCCCGGCCTTGGGGCTAGCTAGTGACTAGTGACTGGCTTCGAGACAAGCTTCAGGCTGCCGATCGAGTAACAATTTTCATTTCACCTCCCTGTCACATACATTTAGCCCATACTTTACCAGCTTGTCTGTGAGGATGTTAACAAGAGACAGAGTTAAAAGCCTTACTGTGAATAAACCATATCCACTGCTCTGCCCTCACCCACCAAGCCCATCATCTCATTGTGGAAGGCTCTCATGTTGGTCAAACATAATTTCCCTTTAACAATCTGTGCTGACTGCTCCAGATGAACTTCCTATCTCCCAAATATCTGGAAGCAGTTTTCAGGATTAACTGCTTCACCACCTTCTGAGGTACTGAGGTGAGGCTGGCCTGCCTGTAGCTGCCTGGCTCCTTCTTATCCTTCTTGGAGATAGGAGTGACATCTACACTCTTCCAGAGCTCAGGAACTTCCCCCAATCACCATGACCTCTCAGATATAATTAAGAGTGGCCTTGCAATGACATCAGCCAACACTCAGGTGCATCCCATCAGGGCCCATGGACTTGCCTGTCCATTTTTTTGAGCGTTCCCTAACCTCCACCGAGGGTGAGTCTTCCTTGCTCCACACCTTCCCACTAAAGACCAAGGTGAAGAAGACTTTGAACACCTCGGCCTTTTCCATGTCCTTTTTTACCAGGGCCCAATCCCACTCAGCAGCGGGTCCTCATTGCCCCCAGAAGCTCCCTAGCAGCTGGTATGCCCGATGCTACAGCACAGCATGGCACAGCATGCCGTGGCACTGTACTTCTTCCAGCTACCTATGAACACGACTTCCGAAAATAAACAGGACATGACAGAAGCCGGGGCTGGGCTCTGTGTTACCTTTCCACACAGCAGGATTTTGAACAGTGTGCACCATGAGCTGCAGAGGCTGACTTTGAAAGTCCAGCTGCGGATTTAATTTTAAGTGATATGAGCTCTAGCTTAATGAAACTGTATTTTCTCCTCTCTAACAGATACTTTACCTTTCCCTTTGTCTGCCCTGTTGCTTGCCCTAAACTCAGCTTGCTCCGATGGGATGTAATCCTCAGCCAGTCAGTCATTCCCTCAGGCAGGGTGAGCTTCTGTTGCTCCATTTTTGGCAAAATCTGCAGCACAGATTTCTAAATGTCTTGTATTTATTTTATTGCATTTTTTTGTGTCTGTGCATGAAACCTTATGTTTGATGGGTAAACAGTGGGTAAACATTTTTCATAGAGACTTTTTATTTTTTAATAAACAGAGTAATTTTCTCAAATAGCTCCTTTCTTACTTCGCTTCGTAATATCATGTGGAAATAGATGGTCTGTTTCAACATCGGGGAACTGGAGGGATAAGAATAGAGACAGCAGTGTGGAAGCAATGGGTCCCTCTTCTGCCCATATGGTTCAGGTTTGCATTTTGGCTGGCACGATAATGTGATTGCTGGCAGATCGAATGTTTAGTCTCCAGAGCAAATAGCAGCCAATGAGTTGGGGTGTAATGTACATGTGGAGATGTTCATAATATTCCACACAGGCTGAACCTACAGCAGGAGTGAATTCAGCTGCAGTGAAAACAGAGATGCTGCATGAATCCTTCTGTCAGCACAGCAATGGCATTTCCAGGCTTTTGCATTTGGGAAGGGGAAGAATGTGCCTCTGGGGATGGAGAACGCCACCACTCACGGATTCTCCTGTGGCAGGGATTTCTGACTTGCCGCATAGAAGGTGATGTATTCTGATGAGCCTGAAAGTTACATTTCATCACTGCTTTATCACCCGATGAATCATTACAGCAGATGAATGTTAATTGTAGCTAAACAAATGGGCATGTCCTCTCTACCCCCAGACAGCTGCCACCGCTGTAAGACATTAGGCAGAGGGTGCAAAGTGCTTCTGGATGGAAGGGAAATGCTACCCGTACCTCTGGAGCTGCATAGCTGCAGTGTAATGAAACACCAGGTGTGGAAGAGTGTTTGGATCGGAGCAATTTCCATTTACTCTGCGGTTTGCACCGCTCCGGGGATGCGCACAGTGCAAAGCTTCCTTAAGTGGTTGCTTGCTCACAGGCAGGAAGGCCTGTGCAGCAACAGAGCTGGCTTAGTCGCATGCATGGCCACCCCTGGGGCTGAGAGGGCACCTCGCAGCGCTGGGTTAGGTGCCACTGGGATGGTGCAAGAGGCCACTGAACCTGGACCTGGGGCAGAACAGTGCTGGCTCCTTGGGCACTGTCAGTCTCTGGTTTAAGGGTTCTCTCTCCTGGGAAAACAAACTGATTGGGCAGACCTAAGGATGGACTGAGGGGTTTTCTTCTAAGGGTTGACCCTCCTGGCTGATCTAACGGCAAATCTTCCGCATCTAAGCCACTGAGGCCTGAGTTGTCTGACACTTAATGACTTGAATGCTCTTGCTGCTGTTATATGAACCAAAGCAAAGTGTATTGGGGCACCCCGTTTCACCTAGTTCATGTTTCCCCTCAACAGGATGCACCTGGAAGGCAGTAGCTTGCAAAAAAAGACATCTCCATGCCAATCTTGATCCTCCATTTTAAGACAGTCTGTTTCTAGGAATACAGTTGTCTCTTGCGTGGCAAGAGACAGAGGTAATCAGATATGCAGGCCTCAGACCTTTTCCTCCTACCGGACTTTTCCATGTTTGTGAAGGTGCATGTCTGGAGCAGAAGGAGATGAGCCAGGGCAGAAAGGAAGTCGGAATAGCTAGGGATAAGTTGTGGTTGAAATGTAGCCTCCTGAAGGTTAGAGAGCAGGAGATTATGTGCATTTTGGTATGTGAGAGTGGACATCTGTAGCTGGTCTTCAAAATGGGTGAAAATACCAAAATCTCAAGCATTCGTTCCATCAGCGAGAGCCCTGCCCCTTGCAGAGGCGCCTCAGCATGGATGAAATTCAGTTGGCAGCAAACACATAGCGCACAGCATCTTATTCTCAGTACGTGGGCCTGTCCCTGCAGGATTCCCCACCTAGAACAATTTCCCGGAGACCCCCGTTCTGCCACCTGGAGCCATTTGCTGCCTCCGGGGCTTCATCGCCAGGGCTTGGCTCGTCTGGCAGGTACCTCCTTGGCTCAGCCGCTGACGGCAAGTGAGAGGAGGGGAGCGGGGAGATCCTTGCAGACAGTTCAAAAGCAGACTAAGAGGCATGTGTTGAAATGTCGTCAAAGTAGCAGGAATTCATTTTATTGAAGAATACATATAATAAAGATAGAACAAAGGGACTGAAATGGTGAACAGATGGGCGGGTGTTCTTCGGTGGCTCAGGAGCTGTGTGAACATGCTGGTTTATGCCCTCCCCCTCTTTCTGCCTTCTTTTCTTTTTTTTTTCCCCTTGGTTTGGTTTGGTTTAGTTTTGATGCATCAGGGTAGGATGTGAGATGATATGACAGTATATGTCAAAAACTTGGGGGAAAATAAAACCCCCTTTTTTTAACATCAAACTACTGCTATCAATAGGAACAGCAACTGTTCAAAATTTGTTTCAGAGCTGCCAAGAAGTGAACATTCACAGGAGAGAGAGAAAGAGAGAGAGAGAAGGGAAAAAATATTTTTCCCTGCTGTTTGCAAGGTGGACACAAATGCAAGCGGTAGGAGGCTGACAACTTGACACATGTCTAATAAATCTAAAGCATGGAAAAAAAGTCAACAATTCACTGTACAAGAAAGCATTACCAGGATAAAAAAGTACAATCCAACGAACCCCCCACTTAAAAATATATTTATTCCCAAATCGGTAAGGAACACAGACATTAGAGCCACAATTTCTCTTCCCCTCCCCGCCCAACGTTCCTTTTTCTGGATTTCTTTTTTTAAACCAGGGGCACGTTCAGCTCCTGTGCTGAGGAAGCGGAGGTTTTCCTGCATTATAAATGAACAAGGTGCAAAATCTGAGTCCAGTGAGCAGATGTTGGGAGCTCAGCGTGCTGGTGACAAAGGGCTAGAGTGCAAGAAGCTTCCATCGCACGTCTGTTCTTCAGCGCAGAGCAGGCAAGGTTTTAATTTGACAAGTTGGTTGGATGCAGGGAATTCACAGATCTCGGTGAAAGCCAAACAGACTTGGCCACCTACTGCATGGCCACATTCAGCTAAAAGGGTAGCAGTTGTGAAAATGTCTCCTGCTCCAGCCGCCTGACACCACGCACACAACGGGGAGCCTCGAGGAGGCTTGTTTACCACAGGCGGCAAATTCCTTTAAAAGGGAAGAGGGGAGGGGGGGAAGAAGTGGGAGAGGGGGAAAAATAAAATCATGATTCTGTTATCAAAATAATTAAGGATTTTTATTTCAGGTGGCTGGTTGGATATTTTTTTAAAGCTCCTCAATCCTTTTTTTTTTTTTTTAATAGTTGGTATGTTATGAAATGCAAGAATGAAAATGAATGCCAGAAGTAATGGAAATTCTCCTACAAGCCTCATGTAAACAGAAACATCAGCATTAAAGTTATGAATCTTAATTTGTGCCACTGAGCTAAAATTTGTATCTTTCTGCATTAAAGGAATATAGACATACAGCACTGTGTAGTGTCTATATGCAATACAGAAAACTGACATGGTCTCTCCAATTTATGGGGAAATTGACATAATTTTGCAAAAAGAAAAAAAAAAGAAAAAAGAAAAACCACTTGTGAACTGGATTTTGCATAATGGGATTAATTTGGTTGACTGTCACATCAACTGTGCTGCAGAATGCAAGTTAATCACAACATCGGTCTGATTTAAAAGAAGAACGAAAGAAAGAGAAGGAAAAGGAAAAAAAAGAAAGGAAAGGTATTTTCCTCCTCTTTTCAATTATTTTAAATTCATTAAAAAATATCCCTGTTTCTTTTGTAGCTGCAGCAGCTCCAGCAAACAAGGCTGGTGTATATTTGTGATGGCCACCTGAGTGGTCTTTTTTCCCCTCCCCCACTCTCCGCAGCAAAGGGGGAGAAAAAAGAGTCAATAGCTTTTCCAGGCTCATGCAAAACTGCTTCTTCCACGGCATGGCACGGCACAACTATGTGCATTTGATCAACTCTTAAGCCGACCAACAGAGCCGAAGCAACTTTAAATATTTTGTCACACAGATCTCATTTGCTGCCTCTTCTTCCACTTACCACCCTCCCTGCGAAACCTGCTCTCGGCGTTGGGCTCCCCACAGAAGCAGCCCTGCTACCCTGTTCCTGCCTGTATCCCCACTCACTGCAGCAACAGCACCATTCCTCTGGCAGCTCTGCGTAATGTCAGAGAGAGAAGCAAGCGTTCAGCAGTTATTTTGTGGCTGATTTCTGTCTGTCTTTCCAGAGGTATGGGATGAAGGAATGAAATAAACCTTCTTACAGGCTCTCACATTGTGTTCTTGGCAAAGGTACTGAAAACAGAGACAGCACATGTACATGACACATCACTTAAGTCCTCTGGTTTCTATGGTTGCAGTAGATTTTGCTTTCAGGGGGCATCCTAGGAAGGAGATAATGCTGCGCAGCGCTTTGGGCACGGTGCGGTTGAAGAATTAGCTCTGGGAATTGATCGTACCATGATAGTGGTGACAGAGAACAAGGAATCGGGGCTGCCGGGATGTCAGAGCAACTTGCGCTTCCAGGGGATGGTGTCATGTCAGCGATTCCTGAAGGCCCTTGCACCACACCGCAGCCGGTGACTGCTCCTTCATCTCTGCCTCCCTCGCCACGAGCACACTCTTCTACCCAGCACAGCGCACTGACTAGGTTAAACAATTACACTACACTAATTGGCCTGTGTCGGTCCTGATGAGAAAGTAAACAAATGCTGCAGAGAAAAGCTGAGACAAATTGTATCTAATTAAATTGATGAAAAAAGTGACAATATTTTTCCCCAGGAAAAGAAAAAAAAAAAAAAAAAAAGCAACTTGTAGCATGACAAATACCTCACGCTTGCAGCCATGTACCCCACCTGATAAACTTCACGCCTTTCCTTGGAGGTGGCTGTGGCAAACAGGAGAGAACAGAGGTGCCCTGTGGTCTCCATTAGTGCCAAAACTGCTGGGAGTCCTCACAGGTCAGGCATTGCTCTTTGTACGCAGGGAGAAGTCTGTCTGCCATCATCTGGTTATTCCACCAACCCTACTTGTATGTGTGCCTACATGCATATGAGTGCGTTTCGACCAGGGTGGGCTGATAGCGATACCTCAATCTGTGGCGAGAAGTGCTCCTTTCCCTCTCCACTCACAGGATCATTCACCCACTCCTGGGGTGCAAGCCTCACAGCATCTAAAGTTTGCAATGGCTTCTCATTGCCTGGCAAATTTGCTTTCATGTGACAGCCACCAGCCTGGCTGACCCTGGAGGTGGAAATCCTGGACCCCAGCGGGGAAAGTCCGTGCCTCCTCCTCTCTCTCTATCTGCAAGTAGCACTCACTTCAGCTCTTCTGCAGACCATGGCAATTACCAGTACACTACCCTGGCACAAAAGTCTGGGGAGACACAGGTGAATAGCCGGAAACGTTTTAGAGGTGGACACAAACTGACTCTTCATTGACCAAAAGAGAAAAAGACCAGAAAAATACTACAGTCCAAGGGAATGCTGCCTCATTTCTCACTATCCTCCATGCCAATGGCCTCAGGGAAGCTAAAACCACAAAAAGTTACAACTCCCATTGAGCCAAGACAGAAACAGGGAAGAGTTATGGGAGCCAAGAGCTAGGCCTTCATGCATCCCTCTTTAAAAAAGGCCTAGAAAACCTCTTCCCTCATTTTACTTTGGTGAAGCAGTGAGTATGAGGACACCTCCCTGATTTCCCTGGGAGACGATTGAGCTTAACTCTTTGGCGAGATGTTACCAAGTAGGTAACCTCTCTCCTGAACACATGGCACATGAAAAACAGAAAACTGGGGCCACTAGAAACTCCTTCCTCCAAATCTCTGTGAAGCCAATGACAAGATGCAGCGTGTGTTGACTGTGTGCACGATCCAGCCAGGCACAGAAGCCACTGTGAGAGTGGGAACTAAGTATGTGTTGTACAGCCGAGCATTTCCATCCTAATCCTCTGTTTTGAGTTGCTCAGAGTTTTGCAAATGCTTTACTTATCAGGATAAAATGTTCCAGGCCTGGTCTCTGGCAAAATTAAATTTTTTAGTAGTTCAAGAAAAAAGTGATTCAGTTATTCCTGAGCAGGAGGAGTCCAAGAATAGAGGAAACAGATTTTTTTTTGTGTGACTTTTTTTCCTAATAGTTCATCTACTGTAGTCTCTGAAGGACCAGATTTGAAGCCTGGGATGAAGCAGCCCTCACTCAGAAGGCTGTTATATACGAGAAAGTGTTACAGTTCTTGACCAGGGTGTTACAAGGAAATTTCTATGTGGTTCAAAAAGGTTATGACTCCTTGGAAATCATCCAGTGGGCTTACGTAGTTAATTTAGGAAAGTTGATTGCCCCCGTTTCCACTCTCCCCCCCCCCCCCCCCCCCCCCAATATACACTGTTTCTTCTAATAGTGGGAGCACAGAGATCTGTATTTTCCATGCCGGTGACTAATTTAGCTGTACAGAGATTCCCAAGAGAGATTAGCGAGGTGGGCTAGATGACCTCCTGAGATCCCCTCTAGCCTAATTTTCCTATTGTCTAGTCTTAAAGGCCGTCTGATTCATACAATAAGTTCCATAAAAACTCTACATCACTTGCGTAAATCGGTTTATCTAAGTCCACCGATGAGCCATGGCACATGTTATTGCAGAGTTATTTCTTGTGTTTTCCCCTGTGGTCTTTCAGGTTGATGCATGCTGAGCAGCCCGCATTGTGCAACGCGTGTAAATTCTGTGTGTTGAAACTGCAGTAAATTCAAGGTGTGATGTAGCTGATTAATACACATGCAAAGTGTTGGAGACCGAAGAGAAGCACTATCCCCTGTGATGGCTATGGATTGCCCTGCCCCCTAAAGAAATGTTCATGTTGCTGTACTTCGGCTCTAGTCTGCGTGGCAGCTGGACGAACTGGAGGAAGTGTTGGATCCCTTCCATGCTGAGGCACAGCATATTCTACAGCAAAATCACTGAGCACTGACACAGATCATCTGGCCATCCATGTTGCAGATGGGAGCAAGCTAAACAGAGGGCCACTTGCCTTTGCTCTGCAGTCCCAGTTGGCTGCTCTTGAAGTTGCATGGCCTTTGTGAACAACAGGTCAATCGAAGTGGAAATACACACAGAGCTTTATTTTTGCAGTTGTGTGGGTTTCACACTAGTTCACAAAACCCAGGTGGCAACTAGTGTTCTTTGCATTGAAATTTTCATACTGAAATTCTCCACTTGAAATCATAGGAGTACTGTGCCAAATCTGGTGGGGGTCTTAGCAATCAAGGTCAACTGAAAATGTACCATAATAGTAGCATGCACATCGTAGTTGATGAAGTAGGGAAGAGAAGAAGAAAGTAGTGGAGAACATGGTGCTAACATGCCCATTTTAAAGATGAGTAGCTGAGTCACAGGGCGATGGAGCCCACATTCCCAAAGGCAGGCAGTTAACTGAGGAGCAAGTACTTGCCCAGATTGGACAGAAAGTTGGTGACGGGGCTTAACGTTGATCTCCTGACTTGCAGTCATTTTATGATGCAACTATAAAATCAAACCTTTCCCCAAAGCTTCTCAGGAAAGGTGAGTTATCTCTGCCACCCAGCAGACACTTGTGTAATTCACTTGGCCAGACATGGGAGAGCATGAGCATCCTCATGAGATGGGGCAAGGAGGGAGACAGGGAAGAGCAGCATCCTGGATTCACTTTGCAAGAAGGTTTGGCGACTTCTGTGAGAATAACTGACTGACTTGTTGCTAGGGAACAGTTGGGAGGCATGCTTTTGATCTCCCATATGCTTACTACTAATAAATAAACAAATAACAATAATTACAACAAACCCCAAGCCTGTTGTATCTCCAGGATTAATTAATGATGAAATACAGCTGAAATTCTGTAAAAGAAGGCAGCAAGGTGGGTTAGAATTCACATTTTCCTGCTGTGTATGGAAATGATGGTTGAAATTAACATATTTTTTTCCTCCTTAAAATTTACCTTAGCTGGATCAGGTTAGTGGGAGGAGTGGGGGAGTATTCCCTTCACAGACAGAGGATGAGCAGGCAGACAGTAAATCTCCCCATGCCAGTTTTACTCGCATCCAGTTTTTCCTGCCTAGTACAGTTAAGTTTTTTAGATACTTTACTTGCATTTCTAATTCAGTTATTCTTCTGAAATTTATTCAAAGGATTTATGCTTATGAAATTATAATATAATGCTGCCTATATGCCAATGAGCTGCAGGCAAAGAAAATAATTTTCTTCAATTTACAGTTATGAGGCTGGAAGAAAATGATGCCTTCTTATCACCTCTTTTTCTTTGTATGCCTCAGTATTTTTTTAAGTCTTCAGAAGGCAGGAGCTGATGATGAATTCTTAAGCAGATCACACTGATAATTGTATTTCAGAACTGTCAACTCTGTGAAGACTGTCCACGGAGGTGTCTCAGTTCACTTGAGCTATTTGTGTCACTGCTTCTCCAGGAACTCAGCCCTCAATAAAACCCAAATCACTGGGGATATTGTTAAGTCTTCTGAAAGGATTATTAGATCGAAGGGAAATTTATGGATGACACTTTGTAACAATTAATCAGGAACTGTTGATGAAGTTAAGTTGGTTCTTTATTCTACAACGGAAAAAAAAGCCACGCAGCCCCTGTGCAAATTGTCAAATGGCCTATTTTGTCACTCTGTTTGATTAATGGACTATTTGGAGTCCCCAAAAAGTCCTAGTACAAATAAAAAAGAGTCATAAATATTGAATAAGCTCACAGCATGGTTAACCTTGACTATATTTTGGAACATTCTTGGGGAAAACTTTGATATTCAGAAAATAAATTGCTAAGGGGATTAGAAAAAAAAAACCCACCAAAAAAACAAATTGGAGATTTTGGAGAATGTCACCTACCCAACCTTGTCATGCTGATTAGCCTGCCATGATAAATTAGCTTTAGTTAGCTTTGCAATCAGGTCAGAAACTGCTGGCATGCTACCGCGTTTTGCTAGTGGGGCTACACCTGGTCCACAAAAGGGGCACAGGATGGGAAGGAAAATGTTCCTGGTTTTGGTACCTTGTGCATCACACAGTGCTGGGACTGCTAACAGGTTCCATAAGTTGTATACCCTTTTGTGCTGTAATTCATAGAAAAGGAGCCCAAAGAGTGCTGAGAGCATGGGAGTCACCGTGCGAGTGATGTTGCTTCTGAAAAGTTGGTTGAAAGATGCCCAGTGATCTGTGTGTATGCAAATGATAAGGCCTCAGCTTCAGCTGCCACAAGCACGCACACAAGTGCACATGTTCATACCTATTCAGGACAGGCAGTTTCCATCTTTTCCTCCTGCTCCTCTGTCTCTCTATCTTCAACCCAGGGGCCCTCCTTCCTGTCAAGACCTGCCCCCCCTGTTGCTTGATGCAGGTCTGACCAGTCATTTTTGCTAACCTCTGATAGCATCTAGGTCCGAGTGATCCCAAATTGGCTTGCTTTTGTTCTCAGCAAACAAATGAGAAATACAATGCTATTAGTTTAGGCTGGGGTTCCACAAAGCGCTTAAAACTCATGTGCTGCACTCCAAGTGTGCTGTGAGCAATTCCCCTCCCGTAGGGCGTTTAAGTGCCTGCTTAAAGTTAGGCATGGTTTGGATGTGTTTGGGCTGTATCAAGCCCTTATTCAGGAGAAATAATGCCACTCCACATTTCCTTTAGTTGGCCCCTTTTGCCAGCGTGTGTCAGATGCCAGCTCGCTAACCTATCTAAGCTGACATACGTGCTATAATGTACTTCAAAGCAAAGATTATTCAGGCTCAGGAAGTGGGAGAGATTTTGAAATCTGTGCAACTATTTCCATTAGGAATGTAGGAGAGCTGTACAATAATAATTGCTCATTAGATTTTGTTGATTCTTTGAAAGCAACGCAGGGATTAGAACGGGGCGAGGGGGGGTGTTGTTTTTCATCTCATCACATTTCACTGAGAGCTATAAATAATACTTTCCTGTCCATTTTTATTTTTATTGTTCTCCATGATCACAGGTAGTTCTCCACCTCCCACTTAAGAATAGCACTACATAAACAGGGAGGACTGAGCCAGGGCTTGCACAAGATGCATTAGGCGTCTGCGTGGGGAAACCGAGGTGCTGGCTCCGGATGGTCCCCGCCACAGGCTGTATCCCTTTGGTCGGCAGCGGCCAAAGGGAAATGCTTTTCCCTAGAAAGCTCTGCCCCAGGAAAAAGTGGGCCAGGGAAGGCCTAGAGGTGGTTTGGACCATTTTCACACTTGTCCTTCGAATGAGTCACGCAGCACATGGGAAAGAGCAAGGAAGCATGAAGTTTTGAAGGTCTCTGAATATTTCCTTGGGGTATACAGCTGAAAATCTTTTATAGAGTACTTTCATAATTATACAGCCTGTGGTTAAGAAATACAGTAGAAGTTACCAGCCTGAACTAGGCTGGTGTGAGGCAGAAGTTTCGAGGGGAAGCTGGCAGAGAGCTGCTTCTGAAGAGGCTCCACAGGCAGCACTTCCCTCTGCTGCTAGACCCATGCCAAGTCCATAGGGCAAGCAACCCACTGAAGACACCTGCTTGCTGCTTTCCCAGCAAAGTGAAAAACCAAGGTCCAGACCATCAGTGATTATCAAGGATGGGAATTTTCACAGGAGCAAGGTGTTAGTTCTGCTTAAATTCCAGACCTGGTATTTGCACTCTTCCCAAAGGAATTCCTGCTGCTGATTCACCTGGCAAAAACCTCAGAGGTCATTAATCCCTGGCCTGACCCATCAAGGGCTGTCCCAACATGCTGCATAACTGGCTTTGGGGTGGGGCCCTTCCAAGGCGCCTTGCTGATACGTTTCGCATGGGATTTACAAACATTTATGAGGTTGGAGAGACTGGGAGAACCTGAGCAGACTGTTCAGCTCAGTGGTTATCATCTTCACACGCCAGCGAGGAGATGTGCACCCTCTTTCCTGAGCCAGTTAAGTATCTGGAGCACAGCCAGGACCTAGAGCCTGCTTTGAGAAGTGAAGAATAATATCTTCTGCATCACGGGCAGGCACTAAGAGTGGATCGAGATCTGGATGCTCTTGCAGATGCCCAGATGCAGAGCTTTAGGTGTTTTCAGGCAGCAGTAGCAGAGTGGGAAACTATGAATCAAATTATGAGCTACCAGGACTCTCAGGCTGTGGGGCAGTGCCTCGGCTCTTTGTGCAACAGAGATCCTAGAAATTAAGGTATTGCAGAGGAAAGCATTAGGGCTAGTAAGAAAGGGTATGACTTTAAGGTGTAGGGATTATGATGGCCAGTCAGGAGTAGGGTGCCTACCTTCTGCCTCCTACTACATTTAATGTCATTTCTGTTAAGCAGAGCAGCTTCAAAAAAACATAGGCCTATCCAAAAATAGTCCTGATATTTTTGTAGTTAGAGCACTTCTAAAAAGTGTGTGTTTGAATCACCTTGGAAGAGCTGAATTTTCTCTGACTTCATCTCAAGTAGGTGCCCAGATCACCTCTTTTTCAGGTCTGAATTAGTCCTATCACATGGACACCTACCAGACTGGGTTCCACACAGTACATGGGAGGGAGATCTCATATGCAAGTGCCAGCACAGCTTAAAGGTACATCAGGAATATAACACCTTTGCAGAACCTGCTCTTAGGTGTGCATCCTGCAGAAAAGGAGACACATCTGGAGAACCTTGTCTGGAGAACCTTACTGCTATTGGAAGAAATACACACACCTTGGGGCCTTAGGTGCCCCCTTGGTACTTTACTGGTGAGCTGAGGTCTGGAGGTGACTGAATTGGTGGGTTTTCAGTAACTATCCATGCACACTTGTGTAGCTAGTGCAAGGAGTCTTTCAACATGGGAACTTATGGGATGGCTCTTCTGGCGAGCATCAAAATTCTTTGCTTTCTAAAAGAAAGTGTTCCCAGCACCTTTTGCAAAGCTGGCAAAAGAATAAGGTCCACCTCAGTCCACGTTCTCCTAGCTCGCCCAAACACAGACCAAGCACTAGAAGAAAATTCCCATCACTGGACATTAGGTAGGACTGTCTCTTTGTTCCTCAAAGAGAGCTCAAATCTAGGAAACATGGGGGAACATTCAGTCACTTGAAGGGTACAGATTTCATCATTACGGTTTGCCAGAAGAAGAAAAACAATGCACGAGAAAATGCATATACTAAATGAAACTAATTGTGTTATAAAGAGCACCAGGCATCCTATAAAAACCTGTTGCCTAAATGTGTCTGTAACAATTTATCAGCAAATGATCTTCATGCAAAGGAGCCAAAGCAATTAGCTGGGGTTTGGCAGATCTCGGCACTCCTTTGACAAACCCTGTAGTAAAACAGACCACCAAAAAAAAAAAAAAAATTTTAAAAACCCTCTATACCTCAGAATGCTACACTGCTGCTTCAGATGTTTTACTTGAGTCTTCTCCATGTTAATTTCATGTATTTTATAAAGCATGTTACACACTATTCATTTTTTTAAATCTTCTTTTCTGTCACTCCATTCTTTGACTGTATGTGCCTAAGAGCAAACCACCTACAGAAGTGTTTGAATCAGCCAGAACTGAATTGGGAGATTGGTTGCACCTGAAAATAGACAGGTTTGTTCTCTAGGTGAACACTGATTTTTTATTTGTTTATCTTTTGAAACTGCCTTTGACTAACAGGTAATTACAAATATAGCTATGATAATGAAATAACATGTTGAGCAATGCCGCCTGTATATTTTTTGTAGTTTTAATTTAATGTGTTTTTTTTTTCCATTTAACCCTTACACCACCATCTACTAATTGATTTTGAAGATCTCAAATGGCAGGTTCATGGAATTTTCCGTTTCAAGAGGTGCAGTCATTTTATATCCCAAGGTAACACCTATGGATCAAGCAGTTCCTGAGCTTAAGGTGGCCGCAGACTGGGAGTGTTGTGAAGATGTGACTACAGGTTTGCTTCTTCCCTAGATGCCTGGAAAAAATGTATGTATGTATGTATGCCGTGCTGTTGGGTTTTGTGCTTTCATAGGCTGGAACTGTGTTATTCATGGGATGTGGAGTATAAAGTTGACTGCATTTTTCAATTCTTCTGTAATCGCAGAGAGAGGAGAAAAGAATTGGGCTCTTGCTCTTCACAGATGGGAAGATATGGTCTTTGATCTTAATGCTAGAACTAGTAATCAAATGTTGGCTTCCTGGCTTTTAATGTGTGAATGAGTTGAAAGATGCTCTCAACTAGGCTAACAAGCCATGTGTAGTGGGTGAACGATGTTTCGTGTAGCTCATTCTTGACTCATTTATGATATAAAACAAATGTAGGAAGGTCTTTTGATCCGTGGGTTAAGGCTGCTTGTGTTTACAGAGACAAGGCTGGAGCGTTTGGGGGCTTTGACAAGTATCCACATGCATCACTGTACGCTTGCCTTTACCTTATTTGTGCTTATCTTTGTCTTTGCTATAGCTACAGTGCTTTCTGTTAGGATGATGTTAACTTTGCGTAAGATTGACTTCACGTGAGCTTCATTACTACATCATCCCTGAGTGGAAATGGTGTGGTGAAGTCTCTTTAGACCTATAGTGTCTATGCGTGGGCTCGGGAAACGACAGTGCAGTTCTTATGGCCGTGTGGCTACATGAAACCTGCTCATTTCCTCTTCATCAATGAATGGCACCGAGCTGCTTAAGGAAGTCAGCAGCTGAATGTTGCTCGAAACTATATGTGAAGGAGGACCCTCCTCCTTGTCATTTTATTTATCATTAACAGCCATTATAATTTCTTCCCAGCGGCAATTACACTGATATCACCACATCTAAATCAGAAACGACACTGCAGTGGTTATATTATGTTGACTGGCCATCACCTAATTTTTAAGTGACGTTCTTGCCCCATCATTGTGATTATATCCCTTTCTAATAAGCAATATAAGAGAAGATCTACGTAATGGGAAAACATACATATTAATGTATTCCATGACAAACATGTTAACTTTACATATTAATCTTGGTAAATAGAAGTCATGTTTACATTTTTCCTCTTCAGTACACTGTTCTCTTGACAGCTTGCTTTCCCTCTGGTTTTATTCTTTCTAATCCTGGTGTACGTTCCACTGCCTCTGGTCACTGTGTTAGTTGCAGAAGGAGAGGGCAGGTCACATCCATCTGGTTAAAAATAAAAAAAAAATATAAGAAAAAAGAGGGGGAAAAACAACGTTAGTGGATAACATAATACTGCCGCTCTCCTCACTGCGTTCAGGTCTGCGTGAAGGGACTTGGATATGTGCAATAAACATATGTGTGTGATAATGAGATTGTTGGTGGAAAGTCATCTTGAGAAGACAAGGAGCAATTAAGCTTGCTTACTTATACAAGTTAGAATGACAAGATGCCATTGCCGGCCCCACTCATCCATATAATAGGGTTCTCCTTCCCTGCTTAGCTGTACTGGGAGAAGCCTTTCCTGTCAAACCTCTGCCATGACTCCACCATAAAGCAATCTGCCTTCTTCCCTTTTATACACAGTTCATTCTCACACTGGAATCACTGTCCTGATTTCAACTGAGTGCCTGCTAGCGAGCACCTGCATTAGAATACTTTAAGAATTCAATGCAAAGCCCTCATTTGACTGAGTATTTATTTGTATTGGTGTACTCTCTTGTCCAATTTTAATTGAATACTTAAAGGTGTCAGTGGGGAGACATGCAGGTTGCTCAGAAACGTTTAATACTGCAAAGTGTGGAGTCAACAAATAATGCACCTTCCTTTTGCTATCTTGAAGATTTAGATATGGTATCTTGGATGCTATTGACAAGGAGAGAAGTGTGGAACAATGGGAACACATGATAGTTAGTGTTAGATAACAATAGCTATCCTTATGCATCTTGAATTGAATGATGAAGCCATCAATTAGAGAAATAGCCCTCTGAGTATGTATCATTGACAAGATGAATACCAGCACATTGTGTTTCTGGATGGAGATCTCGGTGATCTGTAATTCAGAGAGGCAGTGAATAGCATATACAGCTAAACTAATCCTATGATACTGAAAATCAGAAATCTTTTGTCCTCCCCATGTTTCTTTGGTTTTTTACCTACCTGACTCTTTCAGGTAATGAAAATATTTGTACTTGATACTAATTACTTAAACAATGCTTTCTCATTTAGCATCAAGGCACCACTCTACTCCATATACAGTGTATTTAGTGGGCACTTGCAGGGCTTAAGAGTGCACAAGGAGCAGTTCTTCCCAGTTGTTGTCCAGTCTTCTTCATCAGTTCTTACATACAGACTCGGGGACCCATTCACAGTCTCTGAACTCTGTTAGAGTCCCTCTCTATACTGAGGAGCAGACCTGGCATCCGCTGCTCACATGGCATAACCTCTATTTGCAACCCAAATTCTCCCATGCTCTCTTTGGAGCGCCTGATAGTTTCTATGGCCTCTGCCCCTTCCGGCTTTGGTGTTTTCTTTTTTAGCTTTACTCATCATTAGTGTTATGTTTATAGCAGAGAAGCAACAGAAAGGAAAGCTAAAGAGATGAGAGTTGCACTGTAACAAACAAGGATTTCTCAGCACTTGCAGTTCCCAGTTAATTAGTTTCAGTTCCTTTACTTACATGTGGAAGTGAGTGAATATTCCAGGGTCAGGGCCAAAACATATTCTTGGATCTGTACACAGGTAACAAAATGTACTGCAGCAGTTATACAATGAGAATGGGTCTGCAGGAGAATAAAGAAAGAATATGAGGAAAGACTGTAATCAATGAAGTGCTAGACTAACTATAAAATACAATTTAAGGAATGGAAAGAAGCATTCAGGATCATTATCTGTTTGGAGTTTTTTTGGTCTATTTTTTTTTTTAGGATAGGCTCTCTAGCACGAAATCAGCTTTATGATCTTCCCATGGGACTCTAAATGTTTAGGTCCTCTTCGTGTTTGTTTGCCTGTATGCAAAAGATCATTATATTAAAAAATGAATCCTACCAGGGATGCCAGCGACTGTTGCAGGGAAGATGAATTTCTAGAGCCTTAAGGGAAAACCTGGCCACTGCCTTTCCCAGAAATATCTGAAAAGGCTAATGAAGTTTGGTGGATCTCAGTGGTATTGACATTGTATGGCCTGATGAGGGAAAGGAAAAAAAAATAGCCGGGTCTTTCAGGAAAGCAGCAGGTACAAGAAATTTCTGAAGTCTGCCCTCTTCTAAATCTAATCAAATGAAACCACCTACAGGCCAATAAGCTGCTTGAGTGCACTTTGCCCTGGAAACAGTGTTCTATTATCACCCAAAATATAAATAATGCAATAAAAGAAAATGTTTGAGGTCTCCTTAATGAGCTATTGTTACGGCACCCTTCGCTCTCATCTCCTTTCATAGCCTGACGGAAAGAGCAGCATCCAGTGGTCGAGAGTGTACTTTGAGTGCTGCTGGGAAAGTACAAATGAGAAAACAGACTTAATTACACTGCTTACTGCATCTAGAGGTCCATGTGGTTTGACCGGCTGTGTTAGGACACCCTGTAATTTGGAGGAATTCTCTGCGCGCTGGCACCATAAATGTACTGCTATCCAAAGGATGGTTAATAATCTAAAGTTGGCTGTTAACATTGCTGGAGCTGGTGTCTATAATTTCAGCAAGTGACCTGAATGACTCTGCAATGAAAGACTGAAATGTCACTCTCCTCCTTTACTTTGTTTGCCTTGAGCAAAGACTGCTCCAGATTGTGTACATCCACCGAGGTCCAAATGATGAAAGGGCAGCGCGTAAGCAGAGATTCATGGCTCTGCTAAATCTCCCCACTCTGGCAAGCATAGTAGGGAGCATGGGGAGGAGGGCACAGAAGAAAAATAAGACGGTCTCCTCCAGAGCAGCTTCCACCATGGCTATCTTTTCCCAGTTCTGGGTGCATAAAGGCGAGGCTGGCTAGAAGGATCCGGCATTCCCATCCTCTCTAGCTGCCAGCCACCAGTAAATCAGACCTGATGCCTGTGGCTAAAGGCAAAGCAAATGGTTTCCATTATCCAGGTATTTATTTTGCACCTGCTGCTGTGACATCTGTGTAATAACAGTTACATACAACAAAAGGTAGGCTGACCTGACTTTGAGTATTTCATCGCTTCTTCTCATCATGCTGAGTGAGTGAGCAAGCAGAGGACTCGTATTCTTCTCCAAAGGTGTTAGAGACCATCCAGCTGAGACATCTGTGGAGTGGCAAGTGCAAGGAGCTTTACCTTTGCTGTCAGGAATCTTAAACCCTTGTTTCCATTGTCTTGTCGGTACAGCTCAGATGCAGTAAAGGAGTAAAATACTATCAGTAAATTTCAGAAAGTTCAGTATTTGCATTTAATTTGGAAACCTGTGACATTTTGGCATATTTTCACTGGAAGGCCAGAGCAATGCTGATTGAAGATCAGTGTCGGCATGAAAACATACAAGGTATGGAGAGCTGGTGTGCTTCAGAGCAAAGCCAGACTGCCAAGCACAAAACCGGGGCAGCCCGGGGCAGGGGACAAGACCGAGTGTTCAGGGTTGTTGTTTTATTTTAATACAGAGTTGATCAAAAAGACTAATTCACTCACAGCACTCCAGGAGTAAGACAGGTTCTTAATACTCGCGTGGATCTTTAAAATCATTCAGACTTTTGTGCATGTTGCCTGATGAACGAGTGTCAGAATTGGGGTCTGTTCAACCTTTCCACTTACCATGTGATAGACAGGATAGCACCCTCCATATTCCCTCCAGTACAGTATGGCTAGCTTTCAAGGACCAAGAAACTTTTCCATCATCTAGGTAAGTGTGGATGCCAATTATACTCTGGCAAAGTTTTGCTGGGAAGTCCCAATGAGATTTAAGCCTAAACAACTGTCTGTGTTTGCTCCCCTCCAGCCATCATGAAGATCAGCGATTTGTTTACTGGAAGCTTTAAGAGGTACTACTGCCATTTCTATATGACAGACATAGTGAGGTCCTGACTATATTTCTGGAAGCAAAGAAATCACTGCCATCACTTCTGCACTTTGCATTAGTCTGTAATCAGTTGAAAACGTGACATAATGCCAGGAAGGTGGAAGCAAAGAATCTAGGAAGCATGGGCACTGGCACTAGTTCTCAGTGCCTTGTATTTGTGAAGTACTGCTCCTGAGTGCTGCATCTGATCTACATAGGGGGAAAAAAGTGCCCACTGCTACTTATGGAACTCATCTGAGGTGAAGCACAGATTTTGGTTCTCCTCCTGAAACAACTGCTGGATACAACCTTTTACTCTGCCTCGTGTTTTGTCCACAGTCCTCCATCTCACAGGACTCAGGCTCACACCATACGAACCATTGCTGAACTGTTCTGCACTGCTACAACTCCAGCTTTGTGAAAAAGGAGGGCTCTTTGGCTCCTTGCTCTTTGCACCATGACGTATGTGTGTTTTGTGACTGCTGAACGTGGCAGCTTTTTACAACCAAGAAAGGAAGAAATGCAATAGCAGTAGTCTCCTCACATTAAGCTGCAGCATTAACAGATAGAATGACAGATGCTGCAAGTGAAATCATACAGGTGGAAAGAGTCCTTTGCAGGTTGGTTTTGGTTGGGGCTTTGCTTGGGCTTTTTGAAAACAAAAATGACATCTTTTTGTGGTGAAATGGGAACTATAGGCATTCGCCATAAATCTACTGAAACTTTGTTGCAGAGCCTATAGGCAAAGCTCTATGAGCTTTGTTAGGTTTAGGCATTTTACAAGACAGGGATAACTGTACTCCCCCCTGCAAAGGGAAAGAAAAGCCTGAAACATTTCCAGCAGCCTCCCCCCTCTATGATTATCTCACCTTTCTTTTACTGTTTCTCTGGGAGTAGGGAGGGTGGTGGAGAAAAAGAAGGGAGAGTAGTTACCAAGTAACTCAGGATTTTGGAGGGGTAGGGCTGTTTTTTAAACTAGGATGGATGAGAACCTGTCCTTCAGACCTGAATTAAGAATGATACCTGAGAACTGGAGGGTTGCCTTTTTAGCAGTTTCTCTTGAGCACGGCTTGCTTTGCTACCACCCATCATCAGAGAGCTCAAAGCTTGCAAAGCTGTTGCTGCTGCCACTGTAGCTCTTACAACACCAGGGAGTGCGAACACACTGAATTTCCCAAGACTTTGGGAGTTATCTGGAGGCCCTGGGAAATTTCACTATGATTTGAAGTTAGGCAGGTCTCTGCTTTCTCCAGCTGCATGAACACACACACACACACACAGAGGGAAAGAAGAGCCAGGTTCTCCTCAGAGACGGGTTTTACACTGATTTCAAGACTGTTATTCCTATTCCTTGTTTACATTCCCAGGAGAGGAAACTGACTTGCTATCTCTCTTACATGTAGACACTGGTGATAGTAGACAAGGTTTTGCAGCTCAGTAAGAAGTCAAACGATCCAATAACTGACTCTGCATCTCAATTACTGAGAGTACAGGAAAAATAACATTCTTTATCCACTTCCTTCTGTCTTCTCTCGCCACACCCTATGCAGGGAGGAAAGGTACATTACACTGTTTGTACGCAGAGGTTATTTCAAAAGTAACACAGCCTGAGGAGAACTCCTCATTAGGGCTTCAGTGAGGGATTACACATAGGTGTCAAGGGGCAAATAAGCCAGACGTTTTCAGCGTTATCCTTGCTTAACATTACGAAATGGCTTTCAAAACTCTGGATGCAAATAAAACTTTCTGATAGGCTGCCAGAAACAGTCATGCCAATAATGTCATGCCAACGTGAATAAAGTTGGAGTGTTTTTCTTTGTAGCGATCAGACATGCCACACAATGCATTTCTGTGGAGCTCTCTTTCTTGGGTGGTTGAAATCACTTGGCTTGCAGCCTCGTGCCTCCCAGCTCACCTGAGGCATGCTGTAATCAGCCAGAACCGCGCTGCATGTCATGTCTTACGGCTCCCAGAAAATATACAAATTTCCTTTCCTTCTATTCCCTTTGTGAATTAGCCCCTTAGGGGTACGGTTTTAAGACAGCATGCAAGAAGCCTGTGCACAGATCCTCGTAACGCATAATGAGATTTGTGTGCCTGCCTACTTCCTCTGAAAATGAACTCTAGAAGAGCCGGCGTGACTTGGTCTGGCACTCACTTGGTCCTTTTGACCTCCCTCTCCTGGTGGGATAACACAGGCTTATTCCTCCTCCTCTGACAGAAAGCAGGGAGGGTATATTTGTGTGAGGTGCTGTCTGCTCCTGCGGTGATCGGAGGCATTTCTTGTGGTTTTCAGTGTCCTCAGCTCCAGTTCTGGAGAAAGAGAAGGCTCTTTGACACTTCGTGGGACAGACTTAGCTTTAAAGTACAGGTGCAGTGAGACTACACGTCCTGTGACAGAAGGCTCAAAAGCAAAGTTTTGCTTCAAAATGACATCAGAAAGCATTGTAAGCCCACGAGAGCTAAGCGCTTCTGACAAGTACAAATTTCTCACCTGCAGAATAGGTGCCAAATCTCACGCTCTATCCAAGCCCTTATTTGTTACTGTAGCACTGTGTAGGATTTAGTAAAGTTTCCCAGTGAGAACTCCCTTATGCCGATCTACCTAAGCTTCTCACACACAGCCAGCTTGTAATGGTTTTTTTCACGACCTACAAAGAAATCAGAAAGAAAGAGAGAGAGAGAGAGAGAACATGTTGTCAACCACCACCAAAACCTCTGGGCTGCAGAAAGGTTTTTTGCTATCTGCCAGGAGCAGTGCTGAGTGCCTGGGGTGCTGGGAGCTGCTACAAGAAGGGCCATGAGAAGGGCTTCACTTGAAGCAGGCCCTGCCGGAGGCACAGCGTGGACCTCACACTGAACCGGCACCCCCAAAATGCCACTTGTAACCAGCACCAAACCGCAGGGATGTGAAGAATCCTCCTGCGCTATAACCAAAGTAAAGCATAGGAGTTTAAAGGGGCATATATACCTTGGAAAGTGCAACCAAGACCAAGCAATTCTGTGCCCAGGCTATGTACACTGAATTTTCTTGAATTTCGCTGAGAATCACCAGGCCAGACCTGATGGTTTTTCATTTTTTTCCTTGGCCCTGGCTTCCACAAACTTTTGCACTAGTAAAACACAGCACAGTAAGTGTTTAGACCCACTAGTGTTACTGTTTCATCTGGTCTAATAGGGCCCAGCTTTCATTCATGTCTGTATCTGTGTGTGTGAGAGGTGGGAAGAACACGCCAGCTGCTGAGAAAAAGAAAAAAAAAAAAAAGGATAAAAAATAATAGAAGAGTCCAGAGTACCTACCAAAGGAGTTAGTGCAATGAAGTGTACATGAAGGGGTTAAAACACTACACAGGTACAGGTCCTGTGGCAATTACAAATGTTATTGAAATAAAAACCAGAAACAGGAAGCCAAAAAACAGGTCCCTAAGGCAGGCATCTGTCTTAAATGATATCATTTGTCAAGTTTCCAGCATCTTGTGGTTGTGAACAGAAAAAGAAGTTCTGTGTTATACTAAGGACATTACATACTCATTAGTTGGAATGTTCCTGAAGTACATAATACAGGATTTTCATTTAATAAGAAGCAGCTACTTGCCACTGCCTTGTACGTAAAATAAATGCTGGGCATGCTAATTGCCACTCAAGGATGTTCTACCTAATTTTTGACAGTATTTTTTCCCCTCCCCCTTTAGACTACACTGTAAAAAATTGCAAGCAGCATGTGTTGTAGTTTAAAGATCTTTTTAGAATATTTTCTTATTTCTGAAACCTGGATGCTTGCAATGATGATTACGGAAGACTTTAATGCCGGTATTAAAGAAAAAAAGGAAAACAAGTTATCTATAGAATATCATAGCAAGAAGGGGAGCAGCAAGAAAGCAAAATAGATGCATATATATGTGTGTATAGATATGTATGTGTGTATGAATCTTGGCACAGTAACTCTTCAAGCCACCGCCCTCATCTTGAAGAACAAACCTAACTGTAATTAATTGGTATAGTTCCTCTATCTGAACACTATTAGTGCATTAGCGTTAACTAATATATAAGCTTCCCCCTTGCTGCCCTGCCAATGACCTTAAAGCTTCACATGGTAGGAAGGCCACTTGCTGTAGAATAGAGAAGTAATTTATCCACCATGATTGTTCAGCCCTGGCCCCTCTGTAAAACAGCGACTGACAGTTGCGCTGTATTATGGATGGTACATTTGTGGTGTGTACAATAGTGTGCAGGGCATCGAACTCACTTCCCTGAACACTGCAGGCAGAGTTTGAAGAGTGATCCTGGAAAAAAGAGACCACTTGCTGAGCAACAGCCCTCCATTTTCCAATTTTTTTTTTCCCCTCCAAATATCTATAAACATCCCCCTCCCCTTTTTTTTTTTGCCCCAAACAGAGAGAAACCAATATCAGTTTCTCAGATTATGTAAGAGCAGTTATGTAGCTTTCCATTCAGAAAAGTATGTCATATTAATAAAATATGTCATATTAATAAAAAAAAAGGTTACTTTGCTTTTATTTTACCTGGGATTTCCCTGCTTCTTCCCACATTTCAGGATTTAGCATATTCCCTCAAAACATAATAAATTTCTTTTCTGTAGCTTAAGGGATCCATCAGTTAAAATGTTAGTCTTTCATCTTTATTACCCTCCCATTAAAATGAAAGAAACCGGGACACACTTCAGTTTAGAAGAAGCAATTTAGTTGGTAATGTCCTTACTACTCAAGTCTTTACAAAGAGAGAAAGTGCATTATTGCTTATATTTCACACATCTATCTGCATAAGAAGCAACTAAAGCTTTGAGACACATACGATGTTAAATTTAATAATATTCTTTGATTAGATTATTTTATTACAACATTTTTCCATTACCAGTCATTTCCCGTACACATTTACATTCATAAAACCTGCAGGTTTTTCTTTGTTTGTGTGTGTGTATATGTATTCATAAAGCAAGGAAAAGATTTTCTGGTTTGCTACAGCTGTTAGGTTCGAGAGGAACAGATTAATAACTAGCCACCACGTAGGACTAGGTTTTCTTGTACGCTGCACCAGTAACCCTTTGCTATAATGAGGACACAAAGAGGCTCACATCAGGCTGCTCCTCTTCTTCATAACTCAAACGCGTCACAGTGGCAATAGCCTCTAGTGCTATTTGTCTTTAGTGCAGTTGTGACACTTCGGCATGATCCATAATTTGGCAGCTATTTACCGTGACATTTCCCTTCAGTGCAGCCATAACATTCAGTGAAGCCATTATTTGGTTCCATTTACCATATAAATTGTATTGTTGTGCATGCATGCTAGCAGCTACATTAGGTACCTGAAAATGAGTAAATCTTGTAAAATAGATACTAACAGCTATTCAGCAGAGAAATTTCTTTACTCCTCAGACAGAAGTAGGAATATATATAATATCTGCAAACACCACCGCAAACTTTTCCTTGAGAGACTGCAATTATTTGTATTTACATGACACAGCAGTTACTCATATCCACTTATTAAATATATACATTATACACACACGCAGGCTTATGCACACATACAGACACATAGCCAACTATTGCTTGGTAGGAATCTAACTTAATTCGAAAAGGTATTAGGAGATTCCAGCATAGCAATTAAGTAGGAAGCGTATCTGTGAAATGTGCTGAGGGTTGCAGGCCAGGAGAGAGCGAGTACGTGTGTGTCCGTGTGCGCGTGCGTATGCACACATGTGACAGACTCAGGAAAAAAGCCAGCTCTTCATCCAGTTCTTTGTTGTTTTTCCATGGAAGCATATGTGTGTAGGAACGGGAAATTCTGTTATTAGCCTCGGCAAACAATGCCAGATTCCTCTGTAGCAAATTCATTTAGAAAGGTAAAATTAGGATGTAGTGCTAGCAACCACATCTCAACGAGCTGCTATTATTAATAGTATTATTATTTAAATCCCTGCTCTCTACATATAGTATACTTAGTACTTCCCAGGCAAATGTATTATTATTTTTAATCATTTAAGTCCCCACTGTGCACACAGCTTTTAATACACCTTTTTTGCAAGCATATTAAGTGTATTGTTATTAATCCCTTGCTGTGACTCTACAGTATTTCTTTTCCTTGTATGTTCAATGTCCTATCATCATTTAAACCTCTCAGTGTGTGCATGCCATACACACTTTCCTATCCATCTCATATTTAAACATTATTTAAATCCATCATAGCTTACTTATTCAAAGCCAGCCCTGCTCCCATAACTGTAAGTTTGCTGAATATACTTTTAAACAAAGAGAAGTTGGCTTCTCTCCCACCAACCCCCCCGCCTTCGCAAACAGAAAATTACTACGAATCTCGGCAGAAAAGTCTTATCTGTGTGTTTCAGAAACACTTTTCACCCTCTCCACGTTGATAACGCTCTCTTTCAGCAATCTAAACGACAGAAGTTGTAGCTTTAAAAACAAATATTCTTTCTTCACTCTGGATTTGTTCATGGAGGAGCAATCACGGATACCCCAAGTTACCCCTTCCACTGAACACAGGCATTTGATGAAAAGGAGAAGCCCTGTGGCCACAGCCCAACCCAAACACAAAAGGGCCACTGAAGTAGTACACTAGCCACACAAGTTCTGCAAATAATAAATTTAAACTTTTTATTAACATTGCAATCAGTATGAAAGGGCTAAATAATAAGCCCTAAGCCAAAATTAAAACAAACAAAATGTCACATTTGGATATACATGTATGTGTGAACCTTCCAAAGGTTCCTCTCTTCCCTTACTGTAATTAGTGAGTGAGCCTGGGGCAGGCGCAATACCCAGTGTTACATATGAAGTAACACATTAAAAAAAAACCCCAACAAAACAGAAGAATGCTCTATGTCCAAACAGAATCCTGTTACAAGAAGAATTTCTAACAACAAAAACATTTGGAAGTCACTGCCCAGGAAACGGCTCAATCTATTGGACTGAGAGTGATCAACACCTATGGAAACTGGGCTGCTCAGAGGGGTTTTGGCATTTGACTGCAGGAACTTAATTTGAAAAATTGTTACCCACACAGCTCTTCCGTGCATATCGCAGATGTAACCAATTGTATGATTTTTATTTTGCCCTAGTGCAACCCAAACAGACTTTTTTTTTTTTCCTTTTATGATGCATTTATTGACCAAGGGCACTTATCTTTACTCTGGACAGGAAAAGAAACCATGTGTCTAGGAATAAAATAGTGAGAACTGTGTATGCTCTGATCTGATGGTACTTGAGAGTTTGCATCTTTCTAGCATCCATCTGGAAGCAAATATACCTTTCTAACTATGCAACATGCCACAATATTTGTACTATTAGAGGGGAAAGAGGATGTATGATTCTAACAGCACGTCTTGATCAAAGCAAAAATGAGAGTGGCATGATGCTCAGCTTTCCAAAAACTCAAGCCATTCTGCCTTTCCCCAAAATCCTCCAAATTGGAACCAAAGCCAGAAGTCAGACATAGCCCAAAAAAAGGACATGGCCCAATTCTTGTTGCATGTGATTCTTTAGGATGATAATGACATGCATGCTACAAAATTGTAATTAAAATGAGCAAAAAATACTCTTTATACTGCCAGTACTACTGAGTAAAATACAAGTTATTCCTACATGTTACTTTAAAAAATGCCGCATACAGTCAGTCCTGAATAATGCCCAAAAATTAAGTTTACCCTGGACTTTTTCCTTCAACCCCTAGACATTACCAGTCTATCATTACATTTATTATTAGGTGTACGACCTTAGGAAATTTCCATCTCTCCAACTGCATACAAACGTATGTAATTTCAAAAGATGTGGCAAAATCAGCCTTTAAGATCTTAAACGTTTGCTATGGAAAAAAGATGTCGAGCAAGCATAGTCCAAAGCATTTTATTGTTCTGGAAAATATTACACTTCTAGCTGGAATGCCCACTGTATGTACCATTAATAATATCTATTAAGTGAGGAAAAATTTTCAAAACTTTACAAAACCTTTTTACTGTACCCACTACATAATCTATCTGTACGAGGTACTATGGCTGTAGATTTTAAATGGTCTTGGTGTTTGTAAAAGGGCTTCTGCAGAAGCAGTATTCACTAAAAGTAGAAGCAGCAGCCCAGTCATGGGAAGTCACAACAAGAATCATCTGTCAAAGAACTCTCCAACACAGAGATTATCTACAAAGGAGCTAGTCAGCAAGTACCGTATCACTAGGAATAAATACCACGAATACTGAAATGGCTTTTTTTTTTTCTTTATTAATTCTTCAAAACATACACAGGACCTGAACACGCATCAACATGGCTCAAAATTCCACCTGGAATAATCTTGTAATACTGACCAGAGGGGAGACCGGACAGTAAACAGTAACAGCAGCAAATGAAAAGGCAAGAAAATGAGATTATGTTGCAACTTGTAGTTAAAGATTTAGAAGAAAATTGCACAGTTGTTTATAGTTACGAAAGACCTAATTAAAAAAAAAAAAAAGTCAAGTTGCTTTTCTTCATATTACTGACATGTCAGAATTGGAGGATAAACGTTCCCTGTGTAACCAGTAAAGAAATCCTATTATGATCCATGATGCAACTGAGTTATGATTACGGCTTTTGTGACAAAAAATTAAAGAGCATAATTGAATTGTTTCAAAAACTTCAAAATATTAATAGAGTAAACAGAAGATACAACTCTGTCCTGTTCTAATGATTTTATTTTTAAATCGGGGAATCTAAGTTGCTGAAAGATTGTTTTGGGTTTTTTTCTGTGCCAAACTATATATAAAGTAATATCAAACCTGTCTGACAAACTAAGTCTGCCCCTGCATCAAGACTTATGCTGTCAAGAACATTCTTGTTGCATGCTAGCCTAATCAACAGAATCAAACAGTCCATGCTACAGCCACTGATCTAAGCACTTCTAAGAAAAGAAAAACCCAAAACAACCCAAACTTTTTATTAACACCTTAATGCTGTTTTTTAATATAATATCCATTAGGAAGATTAAAAAAAGTAGTTTCTAGTAATTCTACGGCATAAAGTGCTCATTTTCTCTCTTCTGATTTATATCATTGTTCTGTTTTTACAGCTTACTGTTGACAGAGTGAGGTAATTCAACTACAATTTTTCCAATGTTTTTTCCCATGTACATGTAATCTACAGCACGGAATACAGACTCCAAGCCAGTGAACTTGCCCTCCGGAGACATGTCTCCAAAGTCCACCTCACAAACCAGGTCTCCTCTTTCATACATCTCGAGCAAGTGCTTCAGAGCCATTTTGTATTCAGAAAGGTAATGGTTCAAGAAGAAACCCCGGATGCTGGCAGACTTCTTCAATAGTTTTGCTGGCAGGAACTCCGCTTTAATGGGCTGGAGGCCAGTAGGGTTTTGGTAGCCAGTGATAAACCCAATAATTATCAGGCAACCTTTGGTAGCCAAGGAGTTAAGAGCCAAGTCAAACATCTTTCCCCCCACAGATTCATACACCACATCCACACCTTCGGGGTAGTCCTTCCTAAGAACAGATTCAACATTTTCAGTTTTGTAGTTGATCGTACGGTCACAGCCAATGGATTTCAGAAAACCACCCTTTTCATCGCTGGAGCAGGTTCCAATTACGTGGCATTTTGCCTTCTTTGCAAGCTGCACAGCGAACTGGCCTGTTCCTCCAGCCGCTGCTGTCACCAGAACCTTCTTGCCTTCAGACAGCTCTCCCAGTTCTTTCAAACTGATGTATGCGGTAGCGCCACTTACCATTAAAGTAAGAAATTCGGGTTTCACAGAGGGTAGAGGAACTGCTTGTTTGGCAGGCACAACTGTGTATTCAGCAAAGGCACCTGCTTTCACGTAGGCCACAGCTTGACCCACTGTGTAATCAGCACTAGCACTGAGTCCTAATGCTACCACTTCACCGACACCTTCAAAACCTATATCGAATGGGGGTTTAACTGATGCATCATATCGACCCGCTGAGTAGTTTATGTCAGATGCATTAATGCCGACAAATCTAGAAGAAAACAAAAATGTATTAACGAGTTTTATTCCTTACCAAGTCTTTGTCTTAAGAGAAGCCTTCCACTTAAATACATGGGATAAGCATGAGACTTTTCCCCCGATTATTAGTGTATTTGAACAAGGAGTACACTCCAGAGACTACTTCCATCAGACTTCTGTAGTTTACATTCTGTTACTCTAGAATTAACAATGAATTAGCTAAAAGAAAAACAAAACAACACAAAAAACAACTTATATTTTCCTCGGGTCCATTTAAGCAAACTAAAAATAATTCTGCACAAGATTAAAGGATGGAAATTAATTGACCACTTTATACAAGATGTGAAAACAGTGAAGAATAAAACGTGCAAAGCGGTAAATATGTTGATTCTGGCAACAAATTTACATTTTTGAATATACTACTACTGTTAATGACTAACGATCATATTAACTATCGATGTCATTTGCAAGGTCATGTTACTGTAGGCAAGTACTTTTTAATTGATGGAGTCACTACAGCAAATTTGCCTTTTGATGTAGCTAATGTCAATGTTAAAATATTTTTCTTTATATAAATTACTTGCAGCACATCAAAACAACCTTGCACTGAGGGACTAAAATTACAAGACTGAGTATCAAGTCCTACTGACCTCTAACAGGTGAAAAAATGGATGCCAGTTTTATTTGGGTTTTTTTTAGAAAACGAGACATTCTCACGACTTGATTAAGCACCAAGAGATGATGCCTAAAAGAAAACCTAGCTTAAACGCAAAGAATATCTTAGTAAGGCTTTTCTTTAAAGAAACATACTGTCGTCCCTATACAGGCACAGGAAGCGATACTGCTAACTGGAAAACGTCAAAGAGAAACACATGCGACAGAGAAGACCGGGACAGTCACTACGCATGGAAGTGACGACCTGAAGGGTGTACATGATGCCACGCAGAAGGTGCGGAAGCGCGCGGCCAGCGCACTTGTAATTGTTGCAGTCAGCGGAGGCTTCAAACCTCCTGTGTGGAAACTGCTCGCACACGGAGCGACAACTAAAACCGTTTCTCTCAGTTGATTTCCTTAATTCTTTATGGCACGGGGAGCCCCGAACTTTCACCAACGTAACGTTACAGGTATATAAAAAAGACGCGTAGGTATAAACACATCCCTGCATAAAACTGGTGGAAGTGACTGTTGCTCTTTTTAATTCTGCCTTTAATTCACTGCTCAGCCGCAACAAAAAATGCCTACGTCTTGTTCGTAGGTACAAAAAATCCCCCATTATCCTGCTTGGAGGCAACTCCCATGCCGTGCTGCTAAAAGACATATAAAAATTGGTAAGGGAGCAGCCGATTCCCGGGCAAAGCGTGTCCCCTGGGCGCCAGGGGAAAGGCGAGACGCGCCGGCGCTGCATCAGCCTCTTCCCGCCGTGACACCCCAACTTCTGCGGCGGGAGCAGCGGGCGAGAGGGCGGCGGGGAGCTGAGCTCGTCCCTTCACCGGTCTCACCCCTTCGGTAGCTGTCAGGCCGGACCCCAGGCGCCCTCGCTGCTCCCGTACCGGTCCCCGGCCCCAACCCCAAAAGGCTGGTCCTGGCTCCCCGCTGGGCTGAGCCTCCCTCCTCAGGCTGCCGGCGCGCATCAGCTTTCCGTGCCCTTGGCTGGCGCAGTGCACCCTAGAGAAGGGGGGTGGGGGTGGGGGGGCAGAGCAGCGGGTGATTGTAACGAGCCCCGTCACCCTCCCTCTCGGAGTTTCACCCTCTCTCTGCGCTGCACTGCAGCGGGGAGAGCACAAAGGCAGGTAAATCACCGTCTGAGGACGCAAACTTTGCGTGCGGAGCAGGGGCAAGTCGTGCAGCGGGCCAGACGCCTGCCGAGAAGGGCTCCGTCCAGCACACGGACCGTTGCTTTTGTTCTGGAGCCGGAAAGGATGTAAATCCTTCCCCGCCCGGGTTGCACCGCAACTTGTCCGTGAGGTTGCGGGGGCCGCGGCGCACAAGTTGGTGCCGCCCGGCCGCCTCCCCGCCGCGCCGGGCAAGGTGCGGAGCTTTCTGGCGGGCGCCGGTGTGGGATGCCGTACGCGATGCGGTGCGTCCGGGGCACCGCAGCACCGGCCCTGCCCGCGAACGGGCGCTGCGTGGCCGCAAGCGGAGCTCTGCCGTGGGAGAGGGGCAGGCGGGCCGGGCAGCCCTGCCCGCGCTGGCAGGGGGCCGGAGCGGACAAAGCCGTGTGCGCTGCCCCTCTGCGTTGGGGGCTCGCCGCCGCCCGCCCCCCTGCACGGACACACACACAGACACGCGTGCACACGCACCCGCTCCCTCCCCGTCTCTGCGGGGCTGCTGTTCTCCCTGGGCTCCTGGGCTCATCACTATTAATCAATAGAGCCTGCTGTCCAGCCCTTCCCCCCACCCCCCGCTAATTTCTTTAAACTTTTTTGTTGTGTGCAAACTCAGAACCCTTGTTCGCATTTTTTAAATGATTACTGCAAGGTGGTTTAGTCTCTGAGATTCCTCGCAGATTAAAATGATCATAGTAGGCAGCGCCTGGATTAAAACATACTGTCTCATTTGCTCGTCATTCCAGCTGACAGAAGGGAGGTGGTAGGATGTGCCCGCAGTTTCTTAGATTATTTTGGTTTTAGAAGTAGGAAGAAGTACGATTTGCGAGTTGAAGATCAGTTTACTAACTTCTGAGACTGAGGGGAGTACAAAAGTAACCATGACTTCGGGTGCTGGTGGATTTCAAGACCCCTTCCAGATCTTTCATATTGTCTCCTTTTACTTTCCTACCTAAAATGTATTATTTAATTTAGCAGTTTCTAATTGAGGCTTGCCTCTTCAACAGTTCCAGATGCAAACCTGAGGAAAAAAAAAAAAAGCTGGAGACTCGCTTTTCCCAAAATAATTACACACATTGAGTCACCCGTTTTATTTATACTCAACAGTGTTGAACCCCCTCGCGTATTGTTTATTACAGAAAACAGGAGGACACCGCCGAGGGGAGGAAATGCTGCTTTTCGTACCACAACAAAGCGTGAGACACTGAAAACCCAGCACCACAGCCTTAAACGCAGACAAAACAAAGTCATCCAAACCAGTACTGTGCAAGAAAAACATGATTTAGACCAAACACTCAGCAGGAATAGTCCTCCACTTCTCCCACTGTGATCCATTAGTCCCTTGGTTCAAAAAACTTTCTCAACCGCCTCTTCTACGAACTTTTTTTCCCCCCATCTTCCAGCCCAACAGTAAATCGTTGCAGGTATTTTGGAAACGAAATGTGTCACTTCCTCAAGAAAATCTCGAAAATCCCCCAACAACTCTAAGGAGGACCAAATCTCCATAGCCTTTGGGTCCCTCTGCAATAAAACGGAGGAACCTTGTCGTCCGTGTGTTCCTCCCCCCGCCCCCCCAACAGGTCAAACGTACATACGAAGCTTGCATGGCTTCCTTAAGGATTATTTTATTCACCTTTTCCTCTCCTTTTCCACACAGAATCAAGGTTATAAGAAACTGCTTTAAATCGATTTTTAGTTTTGAAGAATTTCTGAATAAAGGGTCACTTTTTATTTAAAAAAAAGGGCAGATACAAGGGTTGCTGCTTTAGATTTCTAGAGAAGAAAGTTCCACCTAACTGCATCTTATTTTAAAATATCTATCCATACAGCAGCTCAGCACATTTTAATTTCCCATTCCTCTAAATCCAAATCCAGATTTTACTGTGGTGGATAAGGATTGTTTTGCATAAAAAGCTCAAAGCAATTAATACTATCCATGGGCGTGACTGGGACTAAAATGAACAAATCTGCAAATGTACTCATGGAATTCAAGTCCTTTATTGTTTGGTTTTAATTGTATGTTTCTACCTATTAGAAAATGCAGAGTTGTAGTTAGGGCTTGCTTTTTTTTTTTCTTAAAGTAAATAAAGACAGGGACTTATGTTTTCGGGATGGAAAAATGCTTCCCCAGAGTGACAAGAGAGGGGGAAACATTAAGAACTCGTTTCCTGCTGCAGCTCATATATAGCGAATGTTTCTTAGTAATGTGATCCCATGTCTTCTGTGTTATTCCCCAGAAAATAATAATAAACAGAAAATAAATGCCACAGAACCCCAAATAATACAAAATACATAAACTCTAAATCTAGACTTCATCACCCACCTCTCCCTCCCCTCCATCCCCACTTGTGCATGTAATAGGTTGATGTGTTAAATCCCAGTAATTGCCTGCCTGAATTTGTGAACCTGCTTTTAGCCTGGTGGAAGCTCTGCACCCCAGCCCTGTTACCATGAGGTGTACACGTCCCCCTAGTACCCCAGGAACCCATCCACCACAGGGAACAGTTACACTGGAAGCCAAATTAAAAAAAAAATAAAAATTCTAAATTCACTTCTTGTGAGGAGGGGCAGGTGGGGTGGGGGTTGAGAAAGATTCCAAGTGCGTATTGGGGGGGGGGTGGCGAGGGGAGGGGATTTGAGAAACAAGGATGCTGCTCTGCTTTGCATTACTCCAGCAGAGACTTGCTACTTTATCTCAGGTCTGTCCACCGTTTCCACAAAACGGCATTCAACTCCAGCCCTATGGCTGCCTCATGCCATTACTGTTTCGTGGTCATTAGATGATGCAGCAACACTGTATTTCAGACTTTGAGGTTTGGAGGGAATTTTGGTCTCAGAAATCCTAGTGGAAGATGTCAGCATCGGATTAAAAGCGCCACAGAAGCTCACTCAGAGTCCCTGTTCTTCCTCCTTATCCCTTCTTAACTATTTGTGTGTTACGTATGGGCACACACTAGAGGTTACATACAGCACCCCCCATACGCACAGCCACACACATGCCTTAACATAACTCCAGTAATTGTTCTCAAGCCAGTTTAGCGCTTCTTAACACCTTTAAACTCCAACGGGGAACATGGCGAACTAGGTGTTCCTAGATTCCTTGCTTGACAAGGACCCGAGAGCGCTGCTCTCTCTTCCGAGCCAGTCACGCAGTCTGCTCCAAAGTTCCCAGAGTTTCAGCTTCCCCTCGTGGGCTGAGAAACCTCTGAACTTTAGAAAGCTGACTTTTTACCTTATGGAACCACAGCGACTACCTAGCAGGGACCCACCGAGCACAAGCCGGTTTATGGAGCTGGGGGGAGGGCGGCACGTTTTGTGCTCAGGAGTCTTCAGTTCAGGGCGAGCTGATCACCACGCCGGACGCGCAGTCCTAGCGCTGGCGCAGGATTTACGGCGTATTATGTTAAGCAAAATGTCACCCCCTCGCTCTCCGCCCGACCGGGCTCCACGCTAAAAGCCACCAACAACTGCGTGCTCGCGTCCCGCCGAGCGAGGCCGAGCACGGCCGCCGCGCTGGGCCGCTGCCCTGCCCCCTCCTCGCCGCCCGCTTTTGGCGCGCAGAGGCGGGGGTGGCGCCGCGGCGGCCGGGGCTGGCAGGGCGGCGGGCCCCGGCCCTCTGCCTCCCTGGTGAATCACGGCTGCGTGAGGGTTAGTGACGGGCGGGCCGCGGCGGGGCGGGGGCAAGGGAAACGGCATGCGGGGCAGCCGGCGCGGCGTCGCCACACAGAAGAGCGGCCGGTGCGGGATCGTACGCGCACCGCGACGTCGGGGGCACGCCGGCCTTACGTTAGCGTCCCCGAGAGTGTTGCGTGGGGAGGGCAGGGAGACGCTCACGCCCCGGGGAATAGGTGCGTGTAACGAGCCCGTGCGGGGAGTTGGGAAGGAGTCATAAGCGCTTCCAGACGTCTCACAACCCCCCCGGCCCTCCCTGCCTCTTTCCTGCCCCGGCACAGGGGCCTGGAGGTGTTTCTCCTCCTTCGGGCAGGCGTACGCCTGGAGCAGCACACGCACCCGCCGGAGGAGGAGGAGGAGGAGGAGGAAGTGTCACCCCCGCACACGTGAACGGGGCGACCGGACTGTAGCACCAGCCGTTCAAAAACAACAAACAACAACAACAACAACATTAAATTAGCAGTCGCCAGATGGCGGCTGGTACAACTTTGGAGCCCCGTCTCCAAAGCGAAGGAGCATGTGTAAGGGAGCAGGCCACAGGGTGCCATAAGTCGGAGGGGGCCCGCGGGAGGGAGGGGGCGGGAGCTCACCTGTTCCTGACAAGGAGGTCTCCGTCTCCCGGGAGTGGCACCGGCGAGTCCTGCCGCAGGGCGACCGCTTCCCTGAAGTTTTGGCTCAGCTTAGTCACCACCAGCTTCTTCATGGAGCTGGGGATAGACGAGCCCTGGAAATCCAGAAAGTGACGGGAGTAGGACATGTCCAGGATGGGCCGCGGCCGGCTGCCACCGAAGTAGGACCAGGCGGGACCCGCCGCGGCGCAGGACGGCTGCTGCCGCCGCTGCCACCAGCACCAGCACCGCAGTGCCCGGGAGCTCAGCACAGCGCCGCTTTTCGCGCTAAAACTCATGCCCTGCCTCAGCTCTCCTCTCCCTCCCCGCTCGGGAGATCGAGCTCCAGCTCGGGATTCTCCAGGCAGCTCGCAAGACCCGCCGCCGCCGAGCCGGCAGGAGAACCTCTCCGCACGCAGCTATTTGTGTATGTAAATAAAGCCCCGTGCAGTCAAGCTGCAGCCTGCCTCCGTCCTCCCCACCCAGCCAGCCCCTCCGCCACGCGGAAACGCCGCCAGAGGAGCAGCGGCAAGATGGTCCCCGGCAGCCGGTCGTCTTCTGCCGCCGCTAGCGTTACCGGAGAGCAACACCGGCCCTCTCTTGCGGCGGTCCGTCCCGCAAAGCCGCTGCCAGCGGCTGCGCCTGTCTGTGCCCGACCCGCCTCACCGCGCGTCCGCGGGCACTGCCTGCCCCTGCCTGCCACCGCGCCTGAGGACGGCAACCGGGGCCGCGCTCTTTCTGTCAGGGAGGCGGATGCACAGAAGGCTGGATTTACTCCTAAAGGTTGCTTTTAATTTGCACGCTGCCTCTGGCTAAGGGATTTAAAGAACAGCTGAAAGAGAGACAGACAGAGAGAGAGACGCCTCAGATTCCCCCACCCCCCGCTCTTTAGTTTACAAAGAGGTTAGCCTTCCGCGAGAAAACACCCCCACCAAACAACAGAGAAAGCCCAACAACAACAGCAAACGAACGAGGAAAAAAAAAAAAAAAGGCAGGAGGGAAGCACGGTGAATTATCAGATCGATAAGGTTAGAGAAGCGGAGAGAAGTTGCAGCTAATCTTCTTATGTTGTTATTAACCGCCGCCGAGGAGCCGCCGCCTGCGGGCGGAGGCTCCGCCCCTTCCGTGCGAAACGTTCACTTCCTCGCAAGGTGGTACGAATCAACCCCGAGCCGTTAGCAGCCGCGCGCGGGCGCGGCGGGGCGGGCCGGGCCGGCCGGTTGGCCGGCCGGCCCGGGGCGCGGGCGCGCGCGCTGCGTCGGTGGCGTCGAGGTCGTCGTCGGTGCTGGTCGTTGGGGCGGGAGTGGAGTGAAAGAGCCGAAGCACTGCCCGCCGTTACGGGGTGGGGGAGGCGGGGTGAGGTCGGGTCGGTCGCGCGGGGCGCTCTTCGCGGGCGGCACCTTCCCCCGCCGGTGGCCTGTGAGGCGGCTGGCGGGCCGCTGTCAGCCTGTTTGGGTCGCAGGGGTGTTCCCCGCATTCCCGCGGGCTGTCAGCTGTACCTGGTCGGCCTGGGGTGGGTTTCCCTCGGGCGGGTTGTTCGTTCCTTCCCCCCCCCCCCCCCCCCCCCGATTCTTGCTTCTTAAACGAGCAAAAAGATACACTAATAAAAAACACAACCGTGTCCTCGCTGGAAACGACACTTGGGAGCGGGAACCTGCGCGGGAAACGCACTGGGTCGAGGGACCGACGGAAATGTTGCGATAGAGCCGCCAATCCCAACTTGGTACAAACTGCGCGGAGGGGAAGGGGAAGGGGAAGGGGGAGAGGGGGGGGGGATGTAATAGAGATGTTGCACCGCTGTCGGCGGAGCTCCCGCGTAATTCCTAGCATTAACTCCATCCCACCAGTACAAACAGCTCATTGCTTAATTGTGCGGTGTTAATAATTAAAAGCGAAAGAGGAAAAAAAAAAAGAAAAAAGGCTGAATCCCTTTCTGCCCCGAAAGAGAGCCAAATTGCAGTTCCGAGTGTTTTCCTTTAGGAATCAGCTGGGTAGTTTTTATTTGCTTTCCTGACTCGCAAAAGAAAGGGAAGAGCCCTTCTGTTCTTGCAGTTAACATTATATAAATCCCCAGACACATACTGTGCAAAATCTATTAGCAGCATGTTTCATATGCCGCAGCTCTTGCTCTGCAATCTGTTGGTATTTTAAAAGTAGGGATGAACTGTAATCTCCCACAAATCATTTTTAATTCAATACCAGTTAGACGTGTGCCACGGCGAGGTATCATCTCCTCATCTCCCTTTTTTTTTTTTTTTTTTCTTTTTTTACCCCCCCTTTCTTTTTTTAAGTTTGCTGGAACAAGACCTCTGCTGAAGTTAAAGCGGCACATGCGTCTTGCACAGCACTTTAGCAAGTGGATTATAATAACAACCCCCTCAACGCGTGTCTCACATGAGGAATCTTTTATGCTGCGCTGTATTAAGACTTCTTTTTTTGTCATATTGTTTAGCTCTGGGAAAGGGAGGGGGGGGGAAGGAAAAAAAATGAAAACAAAGCAATTAAAAAGATTGACAGGTATGGGTTTGTGTGAGACCTATTTGTAATTGTCAGGGTGACGTGGGCAAGAGGAGGAGGAGTAACAAACTGAAGCAGGAAAAGCAGCTCGATGTGTCTGTCTATCAGTTGAGACTGTCTGAGAGCCCTGGGATCCGAATGTGTGTTATATTTCAGTGAAAAGAGAAGAGAGGGAGAGTGGATCTCTTTCTCTCCCAGGAGTTTAGGGGGGGGGACAGTTCACGTTAATCTCTCCCACTCAGTGAATGTCTTTTCTTCCTCCCCCCCTCCCTCTTTGCACACACTCTCCGGGGTTTTTCTTGGTTTCTTGGTTTTGGCAATATTTTTTTGTGTGTGTTTTTTGTTTTTTTTTTTTTTCTTCTTCTTCTTCTTCTGTTGCAGATCAAGATCAACCAAAAAAAAAATCCATGATAAAAAAATGTGTTTGCGTTATATTTAGTATCAGAAGAAGCTTCGATTTGTGGAGAAAAAAAAAGGGAGAGCAAGAGAGAAAAGTAGTCCTCTCCGGTGGTGACACTGTTTGATCTGTGACTGTTTGGAAGGTGGAGGAGTGACTGACATTTCCCATCCGGTGTATATGTATGTATGGGGGCTTTACTCCTTTTTATTATTTGCTTTCTTGCTCTTAGACTAAGTGCTGGGAGGAGAAGGAGAGACTGGATCGACCTCGTTTTTTGCACAATGAACAAACTATTATCAACGCAATAAAAAAACAAACAAACAAAAAAACCCCCAACAACAACAGCAACAACAACACACAAATCCACGAGCCTGAAACAAGCCAGCCAGCGAGCGAGCGAGAAAGTTGCGCTTTGAGACTCTTTGATCTCGGAGAAAGCCTGAGAGGGGGGGAGTGACTGAATTTACCGTCTCATCGCCGCCGCTTGCTCGGCTCTCCACCGCCGAAGAAGGAGGAGAAGAAGACGAAGAAGTGATTAAGGAAAGGAGGGGGAGAAGGGGAGAGAGGAAAAGGAGGAGGAAAAAAAAAAAAAAAAAAAGGAACGAAAGAAAGATAATGGATTTGGGCTACAGATTGAACTGATCAAATCTTATTTATTTTGCACATCTCCACTGGCATCTTCCCTGCTGCTGCTGCTGCTGCCGAGAGGACTGAAGAGCTTTGTCTTATAAGGAACTTAAAAGAGAGAGAAAGAGAGAGAGAGAGAGAGAGTGTGTGAGAGAGAGAGGGAGGAAAATTAACCTTGTAAATGAAAACATTTCCTAAGCAAGTTTTTGGAGTGGCGGCGGAAATTGGCATCCCTGTCACCAGTCTGTGGCTTGCCTCACCCCACACCCCACCTTCCCCCCCGCCCCGCGCACCCCGCTCGCCGCGCCGGGAGCTTACCCGGGGGGGGGACCCGGACCGGGCGAGAGGAGAACCCGACCAAACTTTTTCTCCTTCCTCCCCCCCCCTCCTCCTTCCTCCTCCTCTCCCTCTCTCCCATTCCTCCCCACCCTCCCTCTCGCTGTTCCTAGGCGGAATTAGAAGTTGAATCCGCTTTCTTTTCTCCTTCCTCCCCCCTCCCTCCCTCCCTCCCTCCTTCCTTCCCCCCCCCCCTTTATTTTATTTTTTTATTTGTGAGTGTGTGTGTGTGCGCGGGTGTGTGCGTGTGTGTTTGTTTCTGCATGAAAAGAGGGGGATCGGAAGAGGAGTCCTGCGCGGAAACTCTGCGGCGGCGGCGGCGGGCGGCGAGGCGGCGGCGGCAGCATGCCGCGGAGAAAGCAGCAGGCACCCCGGCGCTCCGCAGGTAACACCCTCCGCCTCCCCGCGCCGGCCCTCGCTGCCGGCGCAGGGGTGCCGCGGGCACGGCAGGGGAGGGGTTAACCCGCCGGGAAGCATTGCCGCGGGGGGAGCGGTTTCTCCAGCCCCGCTGCAGATTTAAACACCTCGGGTGGCTGCCTTCGGGGGTTTGGGGCGAGGGGGGGGGTGTATGTGGGGGTGGCGGAGGTGGGGAGGGGGGGGGGGAGCAGCACCTTGGTGGGGAGCAAACGGGGCCGTAGTTTGTACTTCTTCGTACGCGGGAGCTGGAGGGATCGGCGTAGTTCCTGAGGTGTGTCACGCCGAGCCTGTCAGCCTCCATCCTCCCCGCCGTTGCCAACACGTTTAAAACTAGAAACTTCATTTTGTTGCAGTCCTGTAATCCCCGCATGCGGTTCCGCGTGTGCGAGTGTGCGTGTGTGCGGTGCCCAGGGCAGCGCCGGGGAGGGGAGGGAGCTCCGCTGTGCCAGGGCAGGGATGGTCTGCTTTAAAAGTGTGTCAGACCGCATCCAGCCTGAACCTGACACTCGGGAAACAAAAAGTCAACAAAATGGGACACAGCGAGGCATCTGGCCAGTGCATTTCGCTGGAAAACAGCAGCCTTTAATGTCACGTTGAAGAGGCTTTTTTTTTTTTTTTTTTTTTTATTACCTCTAAAGATGTCTTTTGATCAGGCAAACAGAAGGCAGTGATAGTGCAGAATCCGATTGAAGAGAAAAGTTATTTTTCTCTGGAGGAGGAACTGGCAG